>JAQMCX010000002.1:1926905-1965348 GCA_029814765.1 Acanthurus leucopareius
GATATCTCTCGATATAGATATTGATAGATAGAGATAAAACACTCTCTTTTTTCTGTGTGTTTCTCTGTCACACACACACACACACACACACACACACACACACACACACACACACACAGAGGCCAATCCAAAGGCTACTGTAGATAAATATTAAGCTTACAATATCCACATATAGGTCTTAAACACTCTAACAGGAGCCTGCCAGGCCTATGGAAAATGCTGAGGCAAAATTGCACAGCATGTCATCATTGAATGAATAGAAGAGCAGCTTAAAAGAAAAAAGGATGTTACTCACTAATCTTATCAATCCATGGCTATGTCTTTATAGAGTCTGTATCACTTAGTCCCCATTGTTCTGTCCATGAGAACAATATTGCAAACTCCTGTTTCAGTTGTATTCTGTCTTAATATAGAAAATACTATCTGTTTCATAGTCTTACCTAATTGGTAACAGTTAGAGCAATGACTGAACATTTGTCAAAGAACATCTATCTGTCGTTAGCTAGAGTTGCTAGTTAGCCTATTTTAACTTCAATACTTGGAGCAGGGGGAAACAGTTATTCTGGGCTCATCTGGGTTTCAAAATACACCAACCAACACCTCTTAAGTTCACAAATTCTATTTTAAGTTCTTACACCAATTGGGAGTATAAAGACAACATTTTGTGGTTTTAGACAAAGTTACATGCTGGGACATTTTTTCTGGTGAATAACAACTGGGCGCTGAGAGTATTTTTGTCTTGGTCTAGGATTGTTATCATTGAGACCTCTACCAAGACCTGTGGTCATACCTCCATTGCCACTGGAGACACTGGACAAACCCTGTACTTTAAATGGCCCTATTGTGACTAGATGTCAGTTTTTAATGCTTTTTTTCAAAGCCTGAGGGAAGTTCACCTCTGAGGAGTCTTCATTTTGTCAGTTCTTTTTCAAACTATATTTACAAAAAAATCCATTCAGCGATGAACTGCAGGGTATGCGCAGTGTAAACCCTTATTTTTACCATCAGCATTGTGAAAAATTTAAAAAAAGGTAGAACTGAAAGGGCATAAAATTAATTTGAGTCTTAAAAGGGCAGTACCACAAAAATGTACTTTTATCCCATACTAGGAAATTCATGGCCAAAGTCAGTGTTATTGATACAGATACTTTTCATTAATTAAAGACTCTGATATGTTTTTATTGTTCCTGCAAGGCCTCTTATAATATTCAGAGCTTTTAGGAAATCTCCCGCTGTAGTTCAAACACCAAAATAATCAGGTCCATGGGCTTTGCCAAACTATGTGTAGCCTAAATAAAGAAGTCCTATACCTTTTACAACAAGTTGCAATGTTCTAAATATATGAGTTGAATGTCTGAAAATAGTCTGACGTAGTAACAGCCAGTAATGGTCAAATATGGTATGAAAATGCAACATTAAGCAATAA
This sequence comes from Acanthurus leucopareius, assembly GCA_029814765.1. Taxonomy (NCBI): domain Eukaryota; kingdom Metazoa; phylum Chordata; class Actinopteri; order Acanthuriformes; family Acanthuridae; genus Acanthurus; species Acanthurus leucopareius. The sequence goes on from JAQMCX010000002.1 coordinate 1,928,332, forward strand.
TGAGAAACAGTTTTACTAAAATATTAATGTAACTGCTGTAAACCAGGTATTATTTCTTACCTGAGCATCCTTGAAAAATTTTGCTCCTAAATCCTTGTTAGGGTCCTGGAGCTGAGACAGTTTTCTCCTCCTCCTTCTCTATAGTTGTAGCTCCAAGTTCTCTTTCTCTTTCTCTTCTTTTTTTCGTTTTTGTTTTTGTTTTTCTTAATGTGTTCAAAAATATTTTTGGTGTTACCAAAGTAGTAAATGTCCTTTGCGCACATTCTGCAGTTCATTATGTTTACAATTCATTCATTCATTCATGCATTCATATATTCATCTGTTAAGCAGTATGTATAATTAAACTTGTCAGGGTGCAGTGTGCTGCATGTGAGCAACACGACGCTGTTTGGGTGGAGAGGGCACACACCTCGCTAACAGCACTGGAGACATCAAGAGTACGTACTCTTCTGTGTGAACATTACACAGACAGTTGCGCTCTTTGATTAAACAAAAATGATCACAACATATAAGAGAATCTGAGCGTGTTTCAGGTAGCTAAACTACAATCAATCTTCAAAACACATCATAGGTATCAGTTTGTATTTTGTAATAAATCTGCCAAGCTGCACCATTTAACTCCTGATTTTGCAGTGGAGTTTGGTTTAAAAATGACATGGGGGCATGATGCAAGGGCAAAGTACTGCGTTGGGTTGCTCTCATCTATCGACTGTGTGTGTGCTTGTTTGTGTGTGTGTGGGTGTTCGTTTGTTTATCAAGCTGTAAGAGTCACTGATTTTGGCAAACAGATGAGTTTTACTTCTTGGTAAGAGCCAGATTTGTTTCAAGCCTATTGAAGTTGATAAATCACTGACCCACTGTGTCAAAGTGAAAGCAGGAGATGTTTACAATTTTTTAATAATGAGACCTCCTACAGGAAGTGTAGCTATGGCAATGGCCTCATGCATTGATCTCAATAGGGAAGATTCTACCTGCAGGATATCAAACCAAGCAATATGTGTAGAATTTGTTTTCTACATCCCAAAGCCCAAAAAAATTTCTTTGCACATTTTACAAGTTTGTTTCTATTCTTCAACCTTTCTCACCAAACAGCGACAAAAAAAGGTAGAAGGATGTGGTCGTGTTAGAAGAAAAAAAAAGAAGACAAAAGCATTCATCCTAGAACCCATCTTTGAGCGCACTGCCTTATCACCTCATTGACTCTGAAATTGAATCCTAAAATCTGATGGGAGGAAATGTGCTCTTGAAGCAGAGAAAAAAGGAGAGGTGAGACAGAGAAGAGGAGAGAGAAAACACACTCCATTAAATCAATTAAGTCTGCATGCTGCAGGAGCCAAGGCAGGAGGATAATTACTTAGGGAGAGTGATCAGAGACTAATCTAATGATGATGCCCTTTGCTACCCACTACCAGACTTGATGAAGCAGCACTCCTGTGGGACTGGGCCCTGGCTGTGAAACTGGGGAAACACACACACACACACACACACAGACACACAGACACACACACATATGTACAGATGAAAGTCATGCAAGTGCTCAAGGATGTGTTTCTCTAAAAGTAAAGGGGCAAAAATGTAAAAAAATAGCTTTTATTACACTTCCTCTTTAAATTAAAAAATAAACCAACTAAAATAGCTTTTTTTGATCGCAACCTTCTGGTTCAGTCAATCATATACAAATCTAAGTTGACTCATGTATGTTGAATTGGATAGGAATCAGACCGTTTTCCCACATAATAATGCAGTAGCAGTTAACTACAAATGAATGCATTCTTAATACATATAAAGGGGGACAATACAAAAAGGCTTTTACCTACTAATCTTGTATGATAATCTACCCAGCCATGCCATGGAGTGTGACACTGTGTCATATTAAGTGTGAAAGGTTAGGGCAGCTGATGACTGGAAGGTAAATTCTGCATCCTTGAGTTACCAGTTTTGGCATCTGACACAAGTTTTTGTTTGGCCCTTAATCTTATATCACTGCTTTCCACATGACCCAACACTCCTCATACTACAAGAGGAAGAGGCATTTATAACATTAGTTACTTCTTAAGCAAATTCAATGTCACGCACTCCATTAGAGTCTATTTGTTAGTGATGCCCATCAACCAATAATCCACAGGACTCAGGAGCAGCTGGTTTGGTGTTTCAGGAAAACATCTTGGGTTTGGCCTGACAGGTCAGTGACCGAAAAAGCAGCGTCAGTTCTCAACAACTTCCAGAAACATGTCCACTAGTCCACTTTTCACCTTCTTTCCCCTCTTTCTGTGTCTCAGTCATTCACACACACACACACACATTCACCATATGCACACACAAGCAGATTTATTATCATTAGGCACTCACTGCGAGGTTTCTGTCTTTTGGAGAGATCATCATTACATATACCCTCTCCTCTTCATGCCAGCCTGAGTGGTGCTGTGCACATCCAGCGAGCTTGCTCTTAGCAGCAGGTCTGTGTTGGAAGCATGTAGAAGTGGTTTGTATCCTGGAGCTGTGGACTTCGTTCTTTTTTTGCACAGTGCAGAAACACTAACACTAACACTTTTTGCAACACTAAGCTGAAACTCAGCAGAGCGGTCCTAATGTTACATATAAGACTACTATTTTGTAACTGTTTTACATTACAACGTGAAGATCACTGAAATGTGTGAGAGAGAAGAAAAGAGACCGCTCATGCTCAAAGTTTAAACTGCACTGTTAAGATGTGTTTATTTTACAAAAAAATACAAAAGTTTGGAACAAGTTGTTTATCTATTTTTTAATTTTTTAAAATATTTTTACTTTTTTTAGCCTGGGTCCTCCCATTACTGAAAGCAGGGGAAAAAGATTTGGAAAGAGAAAAAGAGAGAGTGCTTTGTATTGGACACTTCCACTCCTGGCAGTGGGATCAGTGACAGGAGATTGAACGGCCCTGGTGGCTCAATATTGCATCTTTTCTTTATTACTTAGTCTTAACAATCGTACTTTTACTGCATAATGTTTTTTTTTTTTTTTGCAGCTTGGGCCTGGTACAGGTTGTCTCATATTTTAACTGGTTCGGTTGTTATGAGTACTAAAAAACCATGACTTACACATCACTTCTACTCGTGGTACCATAAACTTGGTGACTATGAGCCATAACTTCCCATACTAGTATGTCAGCTCTGTCTTGCATAAAATTTGGCTGGAGATGCTGATCCTGCTCTTTCTTAAGTCACTTAAGATTTGCGCTTTGCCAAAGGTGGTTAAAAGGGAGTAAGAATAGCTGATTTATTTATGAGACAGGAGTCAGAGTTGAACAAAATAACCCTGCTGCTCTCTTGGGTTCTCCTGGTTTTAAAGTTGGAGGGCCAGGCTCTCAAGGATTTGTAGATGCCATGGATGTTGTAGGCGCCATATGTCTATGCCCATGTATTTGGATATTAAGTTCATGGTATATTGACTTAAGCCTATGGAATTTTATGTTTGAATAATTAATTTTTTATTATAATTATTATTGGTAATTATACTATCCAAAGATGTATTAGAGTACATGATTTATGTTTAGATATGTCAGGTCGGACAATGTCATTACATTGTATTTTATAGTTTAGCAACAGGTGCCTGTCTCTTTAAGATGTTTTGGGCTAATGGCCGCACCGTAGCTTAGGGTTAGGTGAAGTTCGCCTGTTGGGCACGAGAGAGGTTAGGAGTCTCACGGTTTTCTAACCATGTGCCAGATAGATGAAGAATAGCTAAAGAAAAATTGAATTTATTCATGTAATTGTTCGTCATCTTTTAAAATAAATCTACAAAACTATAACTGGAAGACTACACTATTCATTGGATCAAAAACATGTGTCAACCATAGACCCTTCTCATAGAGATGAGATTGGTTTTGTTGGAAAACCCTACAAATGTGACCAGTAAATGATCTCAGGAGGAACAAAGGGAGACACCACCCATCTCAATTGATAGGCAGACTGCAATCCCCTATACAGATCCTTAATCATAAAATCATTATTAAATTTGATAGAGCATTTTTTCTTTTCACTGGTAATTTTCGCTACCTAAACTTTTTGCATGTAATATTTATAATGAGGAAGGGGAACATGGCGAAGATGAATTTAAGCTGGAACATGGCTCTCCCATGCTCCAAGCCCTGTGGTCTGCTGCTGTGAGAGAGCAGGAAAGATAAATACATGCTGTAAAAGTCACAAAAGGTGAGCAGAGATGAAACGGGTGGAAAAATTATCTCGTACATTTCGCATGTGGAGGATGGGGGAGAGTAGATTGATGTGTGGGTACATACAGCAAGCACACTAACACATGTACTCACACACAGTGAACTTGTTTGGAGGGCAGGCAGGTGTTATACATTGTGGCGGTTCGGTCAAATGATTTATAAGAGAGCTGACTCATGCACAGCAAGCACATGCACTGGCTCTCTTATAACTCTGATTAGTGTGTGTATAATATGGCCAGAGCTGCCAGTGTGTCACTGGCTGACAAACACAGAAAGAACACAACAAGACTGATGGTTTGGGATAGTTTCTGTGCTTTACTGCACCTGTAACCACCAGTGATGTCCTGGAGTATTAATGTTAAGTTATTCTTTAAAGCTCCAGTGTATAGAATGGAGTAGCATCTAGTTGTGAAAAAAGGAAGTTTCCCCTGACTTAATATCCAAGGGCCAGTGTTTGATTTGTCCATTCTGGACTAACATAGAAAATGTGATGGTGGAACAAGGTAGACTCTGTGGAAGAGAACCTGCTTCCTCTGTAGGCTCATTTTGAGGTCATGAAAAGCCCAGGGATTCTCATTTTAACATGATAATACACTAACTGAAACTTACCTATGGTTATATATATTCTATATCTGCCATATTCCACAAACGGATCCCTTATTTCCTTCACGCTGAACAATTTTGAGATAGGCTGTAGAATTCTTGACCACTAGCACCACTTTAGAGCCATGTTGTTTATTCTCCTCTTGTCTGGTGGATGGATGATACTCCCTCTGGCCTCTCCTTCTGTTAGTCCTCTTCTCTCTTTCTGTGTTTCAGTCAGAATGGAGAAAGCAAGGATTATCCCACAGTGGATTTCCACTTGACAGAGAGTGGGCTGCTTTTGAACTTTCACTGACTGAAGCCTCCTCTAACTCCCAAGTTGTTCATGAGGCACGAGTGGCTCAGACATATGGGGTGAGCTATAAAGAGGGTGATGTCAGAGATAGAGAAAAGAAACAAAAGTGGAGGGAGAGAAGGCTCAGGGGGTGAAGAAGGGGATCAACAAGATGAGGGCCTCTGCTTTGGAGGCAGTGCATCTGTGAGGTTTGCTGAAAAACAAATGAGAGGTTCTGGAGACATTAACACACAACAGCCACATGTCCAGAAATGACTCAGCACTCCATAACACACTTCAGTAGAAGTGACAAGTGTAATAAGAGAAGTACATCAGACGTAGAAACTATGAAATTCATAAAGAAAATACAACCCAAACAGATAAAGACAGAAATCAGAAGAGCCCACGAGTAAATTTGTTTAAAATGTTTTTATTTTCAAGCAGAAATCTACGTGAAAAAAATACAATTAGAAAACGCTTGATTTCAGAGTGTGTTTGAAATCTTATTTTTCTTCAGCTGTCATGATCCTTATCACTTTCACAGAAGTTTTCATTTCAGAAAATCTGTGGAGTAACCCTCAGTTCATGACATTAAACTTATTAAAATAAAGAAACAAAATTTTGCTTTCTCTCTGAATTTATTTAATTACCAATATTTTTTTCTTGAAATGAATTCGTAGCAATGTTTTGCTCTACAAAATGCCAGCATGGAGTACAAATGGCATTTACACTTAATACAAACACCAGCCAGACCTCCGGATGTGGATGGGCAGAGTAGATCAGATGTATTTACACTTTGTATAATGATGCAGTTTCGTTTTTCCAGAAGATGGGCCTTGTTACAGATGACATTTTAATACCAGGTGTTTAAAGGGTTCAAAGTTTTTACAGGCAGCCTAACATTTCAAGACTTAAGTATATAATTAACACCGGGGTAATGCTCTAAATATACTTAATTGATATTTCTATGTGACTGGTATTTATACTTTGTGACCTAACTTATATTAAATAATTTATCAAAAGGTAACGTTCAGTCAAAAGAGAACATTTGAAAATAGAAAAATCAAAACCTAAGAAAAGGAGTAAAAACTTTCGGACATTTAATTACTTTTCCTTTTCATTCATTGACTTTACCACGAGGAGAATTGTTACATGAATCTTGCAAGTTTGTCAGGAATGACATGGGGCCCGTTTAGGGAGTTTTTCTACTGAGATGTCATCGTAAACAAGAGGAAGGGGGTTGCTGTAACTGCGGTTGCCACATTTTGAGAGGTTGCTGTGGGTTAAAGTTTGTTAGCCCCCGGGGGCCCCCTAACGGCTTGGAGCCCCAAACACTGCTGCTGAGTTTTTGGTTGTTACCACTAGTTTAGTGATGTGAAACAAGTGGGCATTGAGGTATAAAAGATTTTTATGCTCTGTGTCAGCTCAGTGGAGTGCTGTCACTGTGATGGGAGAAGTACTGCAGTGACTATCTGCATTCACTCTTTTATGGACAGGCTTGATACGGTTATTGCTACACTCAGCCTGTTAAGACATACACCACGGACAAACTATGAAGGTCTGAAAATATCAGAGGTTGGATGCCCCCCCTCAGATACCTACATTAAGGACACTCTCAGGTCTAAAGCTTCAATGTTTCTACCTTTATCTAACATTGGTGGTGTTCTGCAAGGCAATGCAGCATTTACAAAGCTTAAAAAAATTGGAAACCCATTGTAAGTATTGCTTAATTCATTAGCCTCGACTTGTCTTACCAAATAATGATCCATTAAAAGGCATAAGAGGTTCCTTCTCTTTTTCTTCTGAGTTAAAAAAGACTAAACCTCCTGCTGTTGAGAATGTTAATGATTGTCTTTTCTTGTTTGTATTGACTGCAAGTGTGTGTGTGTGTGTGTGTGTGTGTGTGTGTGTGCGTGCGTGTGTGTGCGTGTGTGTGTGTGGGTGGCTGCCATTGTGAGCGTTATTTGTGTGGGTGCATCTGTGAAACACTAATGAGGATTGGAAGCTTCGAGTGTGTATCATGTAGTTTGTTTTCTCCAGTCAAACATATAAAGATTTCATTGTTATCTGTTTTTTTCTTGCATGTCTGTCTGCTGCTGATGATCTGTATGACAACCCCGCAACCTGTGTGTTTGAATTCTACATGTATGGTTTCTAGATTCTAATCAAGTCATTAACAAATGATTGAAAAAGCAACAATTGTCTTAGAAAGGTTTTCACACACTGTTTGCATCTGTTATCATAAAATACCCTTCAAAGCACACACACACATGCACACCCACACACATAAAAAACACACACTCCTACATATAATCATTAACATTCCCAACAGCGGGCGGTTGAGCCGTTTTGAACTTGAAGCGCAAGGGAGAGGGGGAGAAGGAGCCTCTTGTGTCTTTAATGGACCTCCATATGAAATATTGAACAGGCTGTGATCGTGAGCGCAGTGATTGTCTGAGGCGTTCTAACGATGGGGGAGGAGGGTGAAGAGGAGGCTGAGGAGGAGGGCTGGGAGTGTTGAGGTTAAAATATAATTAACCTGCCAGCTGGTATGTACAGTAGCATTTAAATGACATTAATGACACTGATCAAATAGCCTGCGAGCTGTCAGCGTGATGCTGCCACTCACCTCTGCTCCACTACAGTAAGTCTGCCATCACTCTCCCTTGAATCACTTTAAAATACAACCGACAAAATATGTGTCAGTCAATCAGTCACTCAGTCAGTCTGTATCTCAACATGTTTATGGATAGAGCTCAGTATTTCCAGCTCTAATTCTGTAAAAAAATATTTAAAAGTATGATGACACGTATGATTTTGTATGTAGATAGAAAACTCTGTGTAAAACATGAGGGGCGACGATGTCTTTTTTTTTTACAACTGAGTGAGTCAAAGTTAGGCAACAAAACAAATGTACTTTTAAATGAATTTTAAATGAATTTTAATGTAATTTTACACAGTAGCGTCCTTCAAATGAATGTAGTTGAACTTATAAGTTTAAAAAGTGGTATAGTCTGTGTGTGTTTGTTCATTAATAATCTCATAATGCATAATTGTTTGAAACAGTAGAGAGAGCAACAAGAAATGATGAATCATTAAACAACAATCATTGAAGTCACAGTGCTTGGTTTGTAGAAAGTGAGATCTCCTGGATAAATCGAACCACATTAAAATGTTAAACGACCTGAGTGGACTCTGTCATTTCTGTTGACGTGATGCCTCATAATCACCTGAGCAGAAAACATACAGTATGTGTTTTGAGGTGGAAGAAGAGTATGAGATGTAAAGTGTAAGAAAAAGGACAAGTTAGTGTCTTTTGGCTTGAATTTCGTGGCACAGCGCGGGGTGGCGGAGCGTGGCGCACCCCGCACTGTGGTAATTTCGTCTGGTGCACCACCGTGCGCAGCTAATTTGGCAATTTGGTAGACCGGGCTGCGCCAAGATGGGTGTGGCGGCACACCAGGGGGAGGTGTCGACAGATTCAGCTTGGCGCAGTGACAAAGTTGTGCCAAAACACTGTGTGGAAGGTGCGCTGAAAGCTCGCCAGCTCCAACCTGGTCTATTCTCGGCGCAGGTGAGGCGCAGGGCAGGTGCGCCGCGCCTGTGCCTGTGCCCGTGCCTGTGCCTGTGCCTGGTCTACGAAAATAGAGCCCTTGATGTTTAGGTTGACAGCATTTTATATCTGTCTGAGGTTCCACTGGCCCATTTTGGAAAAAACAACTGGCTCTATGTGCATCCAGTTAACAACGATTGCTACTTGTCCTTGTCCTGTCCCTCAAGTCATATCCAAGGTAGGGGGAAAGTGTTTTGATTTTTGGTACAACAACTGGGAGGTTATTTTGGAAATTTTCAGTTGTAACCCAGTGGGTTTAAAAAAAATTAATTTAAGACTCATATTAAATTGTGTTTCATGTGCAAAGTATGTGTAACTGTCGAACAGAGCAGCCTCAGAGGGCTACAGCATTTCTGTCCAGCGGCACATATATATTGAAGGACAGCTTTATTAAGCCACATGTCTGTGTATAGTACATATGTCTTTGTAGCTGAGTCTAAGTTCTTCCGCACTCTCTTACTCTTGGTTTTCTTTCACTTTCTCTGAGGGGCTTATTTCAGGAATACCAGGAAATTTTAAAGGACCAATTGTCGGGAGAGCCTGCGGCTGACTGCTGTGAAAATCAAAAAAATGCCTAGAATGCCACTGGCACCGTTAGTCTGAAAACTTAAAAGGGCTGCTTGGTTACTGTAATACACTTAAAGGATTTCCCTCAAGGTTCCCATGAGTTTTGGAGGAAAATGTGACTCTATCTGGAATTGCAGACAACTCAGTTAGTTGAGGAGGGTGAGGCCTCGCAGCACTGAGATACCACAACTCCTTGCGGGGTTCAGAGCCAGTGAGCTGGTTTGTGTACAGGAAGTGGTGGATTAGGACGTTCAAACACTATGAAACAAATATTACACCACCAAAAACCAAGAAAACATATTTTCAGAACTAGAACTTTCTTGGTACTTTGTTGGTACCCACTGGCAACATGTTATTGATCATCCATCATGGGACCTTTATCCTTAAATGGCCAGTTGAGAATGAAGTTCTCTGACCATTAACTTTTTAACTTGAAGGTTCAACATTTTGAGAATTGAGTTCTTTGCTGTCTTTTTGAGAGTGACATTAGTAATTATGTCAATATCATGTCAGTTCAGTGCAAAGCTAGAGTCAGAACATGTTAAGCTTGGCTTAGCATAAATTTGGAAGCAAGGGAAACTGATAACTCAAACTCTGTCCATCTTGAAATGTGACACGTGACAACACTTCCAAACTCCCTGATTAACATGTTGTATCTTGTATGTTTTATCTTTACATTAACAGAAAAATAAAAACAAGAAGTCGGGGCTTAAGGGGCAAGTTACTTCTTGAAATGATTTGCACAATTTTCTATTTATAAGTTATTAAAATTACTATTACATGTTTTTCAGCATGTAGCTGCTGTATTTCAACTTGTGTGTCATTGAGATCTAAAAAAACGGATAAGAATAAGCAGTGACCTTCAGGTGTTATTATATTGTCAGTGATGCCATACTAATTATAAGTATGTAAGCAGATATTTACTGGATTACGGTCATTTCTCCACTGGTATGAGTCATTTGTGGAGGATAGATGTAAATTCTAAATTTTGAAAAAATGTAAGCTTGAAGGTTCTTTCTCAACATTGAAAATAAAACTGAGAAGGTTTGAAATGAAAATGTCATCATGGTCAGGCTCAGTTGCTCCGGGTGCATCAGAAAAGAAGACTAAACACACAAAACTGCAGATGACGCCTGAGTGTATCTGTTCTAAAAACACACATGTCAATGTGTTGCTAACCAGTAAACCTAAAACTTTTGATTAGACACTTTTGTTTCTCTAGGCCAGTGTTTGCTTTGATTATTATATATCTCAGATATCTTTGTAAGTAATTTCTTTTTCAATCTTTTCTTCCTTAAATTATTATTAAAATGGTAAGATATCCATTGAGAATTCTCTTCTTCTTCTCTACAGTCCTTAAATGACAAACAACAGCTGAGCTGAGCTCTGCAACTTGCAAAGCTGACAAAGAGTCACTTGATGAGTTTTTTGGTCCACCCTCTGTCTCTGGTGATGACACGTCAGCCACTAAGTCTGTTAATGAAAATAAAGTCATTGTTTCCTATGATGGAGGTCCAAGCAAAAGATCACCTAAATCTGTTCAAGCCACTTTTTCTTATGATTAAGATCCAACTTGTAGGTGTGGAGCTGAGTTTTATCAACCATTTCAGGAGATTTTAACACTTTGGGATGATTCAATCAGAAGAAAAACACGTTCACATTCCCTTTAAAAAGCAAAGATCGAATGGATCCTGCCAATCAAAGCCCATCACTTTGCTCAGTCTTGTTCACAAAGTATTAGCAATCAGATTTATTGAGAAAAAAATCAAATACATTTTTGTTTTATGCATTTGTGATGACAAAATGGTGCTCAAGTGATGACAAGCTAAAGACGGACTCAGTCCAAACTGAAATGGTAAGGTACATTTCATTAGCTCCTTTATTCTTGTTTCACCATTCTGTGACAAATTCATCAACTGTTTGGCTACAGCAGCTTATTAGTAAAATCCTATCATATCCTATTGTTAGCTCGGCCTTCATGACCAGCCATTCCTAACTGTTTCATTGCGGATGTAGTGTAACACTGTTGGCTGCTGCAACTCCCTGTACCATCCAGCCTCCCTATGTGTTGATGCTTTAGCTTGTGTTACCTCTGCTAGAATCATGTGGTCACATATGTTTGCTGCTTAAACTGTTTAAAATCTCTCATAAAGAGAAAGCCCTGTGCACCAAAATCTTCAAACTGTTGAACAATCTGTTTTAAATGTATTCTCAACACGGTTTAGCATCTGTAGTGTGTACAAATATTCAGGTTTGTTGGATGGTCATTTCATTGGACTCAAAAATTCTAGAAATGCAGCATAAAACCACAAAACTTAATTATGGCACTCAGCAAGATATGGCTTTTATTAAGGATCCAGTTAAATTACATTTGCATTCCTGTAAAACAGGAATGAAACTCATAATTATGACATAGATAAAAATCTCATAATTATGAGCAAACTATGAGATACGTTTTTTTTCCTTCTCTGGTGCACTCTGTAAAGCTTATATCACCACCATTCCATCCAGTTTTCACAACATGGTTCAAGGCTTGTCAAAGGACATGTGACTTATAACTTTAAGAATTATTGTACATAATTTCAAGATAAATTAATCTTATATGCAACAAAAGTAGGACCCAAGCCAACTCCTACCATCAGACTACTACAAGGTGCGTAGAAGGAGTCCTGCTCACAGAGGATTATTACAAATTCACACACACAAAAAAATCCGTATAAACACTAACATATGATGTATAACAGGGGAACAAACCTTTAAAAAAACATTTTTTGTACAAATTTCTATCAGTTTAACTTTATTGAAGAAAAAAAACAATTAGAGCAAGGAACACAGAAAAACAAAATGAGACTAAAACAGAGTGATGTTCAGAGCAGAGTGTGAGGATCCAGCCGCCTGTGCATGAGTCAGTGTGGGTGCGACTAAAGGGCTTGCTGCCATATGCACCACTATCTCCCCTCAGCGCCCAGGTAGCTGGAGGTGGCAGCTCCTCCGCCCCCGAGTGCCGGGCCGTCTGATCAGCTTCCAGACTCCCACTCGCCCTCCAGGAGCGACAAGTCATCCTCCACCACTGAGCCTGATTTAGCTGCAGCTAATGCGGTGAAAGGAGCTGACGGTCCTCTGGAACTTTCAAAAGCTCTTTCCATCAAAGGCTGGATGACAACCTGAAAGCCATTAAGTGAAGGCAGTGAAAGCGAGCATGTGTAGTGGGAGAGGTGTGATGGATGCATGGGTGGTGGAGAGGGAGATGGGAATGCGGAGGACAGAAAAGTGATGGAGAGACGGAGAGAATGACAACATGAGAACAAGAGTTTAAATGGTACTGGTTTCGAAGAAGGTAGAGAAACTGATATCCTGTTTTTTAAAAGAACTAACTTTAAAATGAATTTTTTCTTCCACATGATCAGATTGCCTCAATTTTGTTACAATTTTTTGCTGTCCACTTCTGTATGACTTTCCATTCAATTGTAAGGCAAACTCCACTTTTTTCAACTTCCATTATACTCCTGCAGTTTGAAATTTTTAAAATGTGATGACCCACATTTAAAGAAAACAGCTTTTACTGAAACGTCCCAAAAAATGAACTGTGCTAGAGTAAAAGCATGTTTTCAGACTTTTGATACTTATTGGTGCAGGATCATAGAACAGACCTGTTGCCATAAAATGTAATTAAACATGAACTAAAAATGTGGATGTCACAATAATCTTATACAGCAAGTACAGAGTATTCTTATTTATTATTAACTATATTCAAGAGTTTCCCTTTTTTTTTACACAGAGAAAATATGTTGTCCTAAATAACTCTAATGGTACTCAACTGTAGGTGAATAATGCAGATAAGGTTATTAAGGTAATGTATTTGTTCTTGTATATTACAGGATTGTACGACAGATTACAGTTGCAGTCCTTCATGCTTCTCACATAAAACATACACACAGAATAACAGGATACATTTTTTAAAAAAGCAATATATACAGTTATTTATGTATGTAGTCATATACAGCCATAATTTCGTGATGCATTTTTTTAACTTGCATCTGGAAAAAATAGCAGCAGTGATAATAATTTGTTGACACCTTAAGAATATCTTGGAAAAACTGTCCAGTGTTTATGCACCAAGCATCACTGATATAAAGTCCATAGTCCAATAGGTTCTATTGACTTAAAACACAATACACCCTAAAATGCAACGACTTCAACTGGGATTTTTGTGGTTGAACACCAGTCTCCTCCAAGCTCTGGATACAACAGTCTCCAATCATCTGTTGATTGGCCAATCCAGGTCCCATTTGGTCCATTTCATTTGCCTGATCAGACAATACCAAGAACAGTTTTAAGTCCAAGCTGGGCTCATGACTAAACCCAGTTCTCTTCTTCAATACAAAACAAAAAATGATGCAAGTTTAGAGGAGCGACCAGCTGCTGCATCTACATGCACCACTGTCGCCATGGTAAAATAGGATTATTGGCTAGAGAGAAGGAACCACAGGACAGACTGTGACAAGTCTACAGTTAAATCACATCTTTACTATGTATTTGGAAGTTGAAACAATGATGAAGTGTGAAAATGTATTTATCATGACAATTGTCAGCTACATTTCAAATGTATGCGCACAAAAAATTGTGTCTGAGGTTAAGGTGAGTGTTGAATGATCAAACAGAATCTTAATCTTCATTTGTGTCAGCTTAGTGGTGATGATGGTGGTTTTATGGACACCACAGCAGATACACAGAAACTGCTCATCAAATTTTGCGGAAAACAGTTTTGTTTTTTGTCTTGTGTGTGATTTTGTTTATCCAAACAACAACCAAAACTAAGCTAAGGGACATTAAGGGGATGGAGCTCTTATAAGTAAAGAGCATCACCATTTGTTCATGTTTGACCTGCTACCGTGCTAAAACACTTTACATGTGATGTAAAACCTGCCTTTAGGTGAGGCTATTCGGAGCATGGTTGAATTTAGACCTTTGCAAAATGAACTAATTATCATAAAATTACAACTGACTGTTAACTTTTATAATCACTTTTATTCATCCATTCAGCCTAATACATGTATTTAAAGTGAGGACTTGTTATTGGTAAGGCAATATATCCGCCCAAGCCTATGTAAATAAGTTCTACATACACAGCCACCATTTCTATCTAGATCCTGTGGAAATTCTTATCTCTAACTTGACAAGCGAGGCACAGACAATACCATTTTAGCCTGAGTACATCCTGCTCTGTGAGATGTGTTCAGAATGGAGCCAAAAAAAGGATTAAAGTCAGGCAGCTATAAAGCAGCCATGTCTGAACAGCTAAAAGAGGATGGTATTACAGACATACTGGCATGAGTGGTGTTTTCGTAAAGGGATATTGTCACTGTCTTTTTGTCACCAACAAACATGAGCTTAGGACCTCACAGGTTGGCAGACATTCAAATCAGGGTCCATTCTCTCCTGACATATACATTTGTTCACCACCTCTCATGGATTTGGAAACACTGAACCAGTTTGAGTGTGGGTAAGAAGGAATGCACCAATCCAACATTTTCTTTAATCCATAGAGAACACACAGAAAGGATTTGATCAGGTATCCAATTCAGGTGGTTGTCATTTTGGCGTGTAAATCCAAAGCTGGCAGGGAATGCTACCTAAGAGGGCATCTGGATGGCAGTGTCTTTGATGTCCTTGGCTATCTTCAGCAGGCTGGCATACCATGTTGTACAGACATCAGGCATTCAGATGCCATCTGATATCTGCAGTAACCTGCTGCTTTCACCTAGGAAAATCAAAACCTATTCATTTTAAATGCACATACAAATATTGTTGTAGGATAATACAGGTTTTGTATATGGGTTATCTCAGTTATCTTGAGACCAGTCTGATGGTCCAGTGAGGATGTCATCTTAGAGGTTTCCAAAATGAAACTACAGGGTTGTTGAAGGACAGTTACACATGGCTGAGCACAAGATAAACGTGTGGGACAATCACATCCAAGTGCCCTTTCTTGGTAAATTACTTTTTTAAAGTGAATGTTGTACTTCAACTACTGCACCTTGCAGTTTTCCAAAGTAGTAAAGTCCTGTTATGAGCAATCAGCACTAAGACTCACCATTCACCTGTAATTCTTAATTCATTGACCATAAAGGCAGAAACCCACTCAAAAGAAAGACTAGAAAGGAACATGGCACCATTGTGACATCACAGCTGTAAAAATCACCAGTGAAACAGAAAAGCACGTGGATAAGAAACTGAATAAGAACTGGAGACAGACAGCATCAGATGTGAACACCAGACCAACAACCACACACTGCATCCACTGAAAGGGGCTCAAGGTCAGATCACAGAAGGCAGTGGGTGACAGTAGAAAGGTCAGGAGGGCATTCTGATCATGTTCAGAGCCAGGGATCCCATCTCCCCCATGTATGACCACCCATTGTCATGTGACATAAGTTTTATTAATATCCTGTATTGACACCAAATCTCTGTGACAACTAAGCAAACTCCAGTTATTAAAGAAGACAGAGGGATTCAGTTAAAAGTTATGCAAAAAGATCTTAAGTAAAGTGAAAGTATTGCCACACTACTGTTCTTAAAGTCAAGAGCAAAAAATCTTGTTTGCTCAAGACCTAAGATGTAATACGCTGTAACCATACTTGAAGAATATGTAAAGGAAAGGAGAGTATTTCAAGGTCATTTCAATAAAAAAGCCACAATTGGTTCTCCTTTAACTATAAAACCTCAGTTGACTGAACAAAATGTTTTTGGTTCCTGTTTTCTCTTCCTCTCTCTTGTATTGTGCATCATAAAGGAAGTAAGGCTGTTTTGAAGAAGATACAAAATGGAACAATTAACACTTTTTCATAATACATTTCTTCAGAAATTGTAAGAGCCATTACAAATGGGAGAAATTCCTTCACAGAAACAAATTAATCATGGCTCATCATGTGCAAAAGTTACCAGGCTTTTGAGTGGTTCTTCATTTGTTTCCAGTTCACTCTACCAATGGGCCTCTCCTTTGTCTGTCACCTGTTGTCTTCTTCTCTTCCACTGTCTACAGTTTTGCTTCAGCACAAAGTGAAGAATCCTGGACGACCTCCAAGATGTCACCTCCCTCCACCATTTTTGAAGCACCACCTGTCCTATACAAACAGATTTCAATGTCTAATCAAGACCATTCACTTTCTCCCCCATGCCTCATGCTGATAAACCACAGTCTCAAAACCCCATTTTCTATACCAACTGTGAATTTTCATAGAATTTCACACATTCATTAACAGTCCTTGAGTGCAAGCTGGAACTCAGCAGATCGGGTCAAAGCATTTCGAGCAGAGAAGACAGCTCTTTCTTGCTCTCACTCTTTCTCTCACTGGTTTTCAGTCATGGTGCCCTCAAGGTTAGCAGATTAGCATACAACATCAGATGTGGGTATTCAGAGGCATTCAGGTGGCTGCTCAGGTCCCAGCTCATGCATACACTGTGCAAGAGCTATTAGCATGCATACCACTTACCTGCCTGACAAAATGGGTCATGTCATGTCATGTCATGTCATGTCATGCTGCTGTATGAAGTTATCACATCATGATACATTGTGTAGCTGTCAATGAGAATTACAATCTGTATGGTGCAACTAGGTCTTCGTCATAAAATATCCATTCATAGATCTTTTTGCAGAGTAGTTATGGATATGATAAAGCTTAAAGGAAACCTGAAAACTCTAGTCTTTTCCATCAGTTTAAGTTTTCCAACACATTTTCAGCTTACCATAAATCCATTATACACACTTCTAAAAGCAGTGAACTGTTTTTTAAGGCTTCTATGGATGTATTAAGGTTGCTTTGTGTTGTAAGTTTTGTCAGTGACCCATTTTTCTCTGTCCAGGATGTGATAACATTGTATATATAACAAATGATTAGAATTCAGTTATTTTGGTAACATTAGGTAGCTATTTAACGTTACAGTAACAGCTTTGAAAATATATTATTTTGTACATTAGCTTGTAATAAGGTGGATGGCATCTTTGTTCTAGTTTCTCTGCGCTCTGATTGCCAGTACCTTCACTGCAGGGCCATAAAAAGCAGGTAAGAACACAATGTGTAACGATTAAACAATTTTTTTTTTGTATACACCAGAAAGTATCACTGATTGTGCTGAAACCACTTTATATTAATGGAGAAAATGCCCTTCATTTTTGAATTTGATGTTCTCATCATGCTCTGCCTCAGCTTTCTGCCTCTTTGATTTTCAGAGGTTTTGAATTCCCAGAGAATATTTACTTGTAGTAAAGATAATAGTTTGATTTGCTTTAGCCCTGTTAGCTGTGCAGCTAGCTGACTCTGCTCAGGAGTGACTGTTTCTCAGGCAAATACTGCACACTTAGCTCATATTGTCCTTCTAGTTCAAAACTTATGCACAACTTATTGCTCAACTTTGCCCAAACACTCACTTAAGCTGCCACAGCCTTTCTACATGCCATAAAACCATTAAAAAATTGGGGAGGGTAAACTCTAATTGGCTGGTCCATCTCCAATTAGATTACTTGTATCTACAGCATCCTGTTAGCAATATGCAAGAATGTAAAGAGGAGGGAAGTTAAATTACAACTGTGATAAAGCAAATTTCCTGACTGTTGATTATATATAGCTGTTACAAGACTATTAATATAGACATACAGTGTTAGTTTTGTGATTTCTGAGCTGTATTGTTGCAGTGTTTGGATCAACATCACAGCTCCATGTATCTTGTGGTAATTGTTATCAGCACTGAACAATGTCATATGACAGCAGTACCAAACTGTAAGACCACAACCATATGAAAGTGGTTTAATCTGGCTTAATCTGCCTACCAACCCTGTATTATGAACATTAATAAAAATTTAGTTTGTACTGAAATCTGTACATTATTAACTTGTAAATCTGTCTTGATGGGCTGCTAATACCAGCTAATTTATGTTAAAAAGAGGTGAAGCTTTCTATTGATAAAATAATTGGGAAGCCACAGTTATCCTTACGATTATATTTCAATGTATTTTGCCTCAGAAGGTACTTTCAAAGCGACTCTTGAAGGCTCAGCTGTAGCTCCTGAAATTGTGTGCCCACTGAAAGATTTTCAAAGAACTGTTGTTACTGTGAAACATTCAGTGTCACACGGCCATGACTTGTACACACAATTCTTGCACAGTTTGTCAAATCCAAAATGAAAAAAAATCAAAAATACCATTAAACAGCCACCATCATAGATGACAGGAGTGAAAGTTAAGTGGCAAAATGAAAACGCAGAGTTACCTTGAATAAAATTATGGATTTCTCTGGGTGGAAACATAGTATAACATTGACTGTGATCTCAGTGTTTGGGCAGTCTATGATGGAAATTGGAAACACTACCTGAAACATAACGGAAAGTTCCTTAATGCTACAACAGTTGAAACAGGATGAGGACGATTGTTGATGTAAATGAATTAAAAGTGGTTTTGGATTTCACTTATCTCTGAGATTTACTTTCTCTTCAACTCAGCACTTGTTACAGGACTGTAGATTTACAGTCATTTTCAACAATTAAAAAGGTCACAAAAAATAAATGATTGAATAACAGGAACTGTTTGCTTAATCAGCAGTCTCATTAGAGGACAGTTCACATGTCATCAAAAATCATATTTCATCAGTCTGCCATCTATAATGCTTACAGCAGGTACTTAATGCACCAGAAGAAGAAAGAAATACTAAAGGCCCTATATTAACAGTCTATGGGACAAAGTTTAAAGTGTACAGCTATGGTTAAGTTTGGTCGTGTCAAGTGTGTTTTGGGCTTAACATGAATTAAATCAGTCAGTGTGTCGTCTTTCATACCCGTAAAAGCCAGGTCCTTTGTAAACTTTTCTACAAATAGCATGCTCCAACATTACACCTGACCACATCTCACTTTGAGACCAACACTCCCATAAGAGCACAAATGAGCGCAAGTACATTTTTTCTTTGATCACAAGGGTGCTGGGTGTGAAAATAACGACTGAGTCAGCTGTAAACTACCAATGACACCCTGTGCTGCATCAGGTGAAAGAAACCTTATCAGTGGCACATGACCTGGGCTAAAGTATATCTTACAACTACCTTTAATTATATGCTGATTCTTTTTCCCAGTCATGCTTGTTCTACTCGCTGTTTGGCTCAGTTTTTTTTTCTAATAGTTTTTCTAGTGCTTCCTACTTTTTTGTTTGCTTGAATCAGATTTTATTTTAAAAGATGCCTTTTTGTTTACTTTCAACGTTGATGCAATGGTGTACATCAAGGTGCATCTTTAACTGTGCTTTGATGGAATCATTAAACTTTAGAATCGAATCATGAGATGCCCAGGGATTCTTGGTCTTACTTTTCAGATCATCTCTAAGCTCTTCAGTTTCCTATCTTCTGTCCAGCCCAGCATCATGTTCAACATCTGATCATGAGGTAAAAGTGACTCTTTGGAAACATCTGTCAAGCTCTATGGAGGACTCAATGTGATGAAAACTAAGGAAAAATAACTGATAATTGAATTTCAAGCCAATTATGCCTCAATGTTTTTGTCCGTTGGTCTATTTATGGACGTTCTGACACATCTGTACGATGAAAAGTCCTGTCCAGAGTTTCCGTCTTTGTTTCAGTTAACACAAAGTATTAATTAAAGGTTAAGTGAGAGAAATAACATTTTCAAGTTCACTTTTTACCATGATGAGTGCCAAAGCTCATCGTAGCAGTGTTAGTGTCCCATAATAGAACACTTTCATGTCTCATATTAGATCAGTCTGACCCTACAGCCAACACTCACTCCATAGCAGCAGACCTATTCCGTGGAGCAATGAAATGAAAGCAGCATAAAGGGGTACAGCAGACATTAGGACTAATAGGCAATGATGATTGGCCTGGAGGAAGAGGAAAGACTGTAAAACAACGGGAAAGAAGAAACAAGAGGGTAAGATCAATAACCAGAGAAGGGGGGAGGGGATTGGAGGGGCAGGGAGTCTCATTGCTGACAGCAAATATTACCAACAGAGGCCACGGCTGCCGGCTGCCTAATCTGGGCAATTTACACCCCTGTCAGGTCTTTGCAGGTTTCAACAAATCCGGCAGTTCAGAACTACCCACCTGACACCTCTCTGTGCACATGTGGCCAAAACAGCATTGTGTATTACATACACATCCATGCACACGGAGGAATATACCCCCAATAAACACACATATCATCCGTATGGGAGTACAGTGCATGCATATGCATTCCCACAATACAAACAGAATCCATGCTCAGGATAACACACAGCCTCAGCGGGGAAAGAACACTGGTCTAAAATAGCTCATTCATGAGTGGATGGGGCCCATTCCTGCATGCATTAGACACACCAATGACAGGTTGTTCATCTTCTGCAGAGCCAACACACAATCATTCTATTTTTGAAGCTAGACATCATTTTCTTGAGGCAAAGGTCACTGATATCACATGTGCCCAAAGTGACACCTTATTCCAGAGGCTCGTCATTTTCAAATAATCATTTCCAAACAAAAAAATCTGTGAATAAAATATAGAAAAAAATAAAAATTACCTTAAAAGGTTTGTTCCATTTATAGTGTTTTTTTTTCTAAAGCCTGCCTTACTTTTTATTTTTTACCTGACTGAAGATTTATCCATTAATGGTAAATTCCATGACATTGACGGTGCCAACATAGCACACCTCACAGTAATCTGCATTTTTGTCTGTCCACCTTCCTAAGTTTCCATTTAGATTTGTCTTGCATCTTCATACAGCCTAGAGTCTGTATAAGGGCGCACTACAGGTCTTTGCAACCAACCCTGCACATGGTAGCACTGCAGCTTCTCCAGACTATTTTACAACCGTCTCTATTTTTTGACTCTTGTCAGTGTGTGCTTCTGAAGTGCAATCACAAGGGCTCAGATAATGGTTGCTCAGACTGAGATATTTTGATCTCACATGGATGCTTTCTACCTTCATTTTTTGGTTACCTATGATGAATTTGTGGCTATCTCTGCATGCTTGCGATGTCTTATTGACTCTGTATGCAGTTGCACTGTGTCCAGTGTTTTCTTTGCTTTCTGTCCGAGCACATCCAAGCTCATCAACCCAAAATCTTCCACAGGTGTCAAGTCGTGTCCAGTAGCAAATGTTTCTCATCATCTTCATGCTCCTCAAATCATCCCTACATGTATGAAAGACTCTGCATTTAATGTTTTTGGTCTTATGCATTTGCACTTTTATTTTCCTTTTCACCTGTCTGTTGTTTATTGTATTTATAGCTATATAGCTGTATTTAGGATGGATCATATAGTACTGCCCCCCTCAGTCCAACACCACTCCACACCACCAGTTCCTCCACAGCCTGCCAAGCAGATGTCACATCAGGGTAGGTCCTCAGCCCTGCTCCATCCTCCTCCTGTTTAACCCCCTACCCTCTAGGGGCCTCACCTGTCAGCACTGAATTCTATAGTAACCTATAGCTGTCCTTAGATGTGGATGTCAATGCATAGCAGGCCTGCTCAATGCATCCAGGCGCTCTGATATCTGTCTCCAGCCGCTCCCACCTCCTCCCTCCTCCCCAACCCTTTGCTGCCACAATTCACACTTTCATCTCTCCCTGAGGGCCATCAATAATGCAACGTTGAGCTCCTCAAGCAGTGTATGTACACACACAAAGTGTATGAAGGCACACAAACAGGCCCAAATGCACAGACTTGAAAATACATACACACACGGAAGGTTTGGTTCACTCTGTGTCCCCTGTGTGATTTATAGACGGGCACTCCAAGGGGCTCCTCCACTGGAGACCATTATCATGCAGGCAGGCACATCTGCAGACATTAATAAGTAAGGTAGGGGGTTGAGGGGGTCCCAGGGTCACACCCGTGGGGTGCCCCTGGTGTCAGCAGGATACCCCCTTAGACTGTCACAGCCTTTCACAAGGGACTGTGACAACAAACAGCGCCTCCTCATCGTTGTTCCACCGCGGTGTCAGTTAGTCTATTCGCAGTTAAAGAAAGAGAGAGGGGCCTCTCTAGGACATGTGTATTAACAGGAGAGAGGCCAAAGAGCATGCAGAGACATGTGCATGGAGGCTATGTCCTGGAATGAAGCTGAGCAGAGCTCTTTTTCTTCAATATGATTCACTAAACTACAACTCTAAACTCACTGATTAAAAAAAATCTGAAAAGCACATGTTTCATGTTTATTCAAGTTAAAAAATGTGCAAAATAATTTGAGAAAGTTGTTGTAGTCATTGAGAGAGGCTGATCCTGAACTGGAAAACATGTTTGGCAAAACAGTCTTAAATCAGGGTTTCCTCACTCACTCTGCATATGTGTCACAGTCCTCAGCATGATGTTCAAACTAAGCTTTGAAGTCAGGATGGTCAGAATATCCTGAGAAGCCGAACAAAATGAGACATTTTTGTTTTGTTTAATTTACATGGTCTAAAGTTACAGGCACACTGACAGACTCTACTGTTAATGTGCCAGTTGAGCCATCCTGGCCACATTTCAACTGCAGTCACTGAGTAGGTGTCATGACAACTAGAAAACAAAAACAGTCCTAACTGACATTATCAAAATATGTACAGTTTCATTATGACAATGTCCAAACTCCTTCTGTTCTTTTTTATAATTATACCATTCAGAAAACAAAGGTTTAAGTGAGTAAGTGAGCCTTGAGACTGATCTGTTAAAGATACTGTTTGTAACATTTTCACATTAAAATTCCTAAAAACAACCTTGTCTTTGTTACATATTTTGGTGAGGTATGCACTTACCTTATATTTAATATTCTAATTTTATTCGAGGTAATCATGTGTTACATTTTGTCACCTGTCAATATTTTTTTACCAGTTAGAAAGTGAAAAAGGAAGAAAAGTAACATGATAAAATTATATTACATTACCTGGTCTGTGAATATTTCTGCTTAAGTCAGTCTGACAGAAACAGTCCCAATTTTGTTAGTAATTGCATCTTGTTCCTCTCTTTTAGGATTTGTCCCTGTCTTTGAGTGTGAACATTTGTGCCCTCAAATGTTGTTGGACAACACCTTGTATTACGGTTGCATGAATTTGTTTCAAGCATTCAAGCTCTGGTTGTAGCTCCAGTGTTCTGTTGCATATGCTGTGGTAAAATGGCCTTGAACAAATCCCTGGAATCTCTTCATGCTTCAGAAATGCTGCCCTCTGACCTCCCAGCGGAGGGGAGAGCTCTCAGGAGAAATTACATCTCCAGTTATCATTATCACTACACAGCCCATAAAGAGCCAACAGAGAGCATACTATTCATTTCTACATCAAAATATTTATGTCTAAAAGTCATTGGGATATGAAACACCTTCTGTATTTCCATCAAGGAGTTTGGAGATTCCAAAGAAAACCAAGAAGCATCTTCCCTGAGTGACTAAAAAAGAGCTGTGCTACAGTAAAACTGATGAAGTCTGCACATAACTTGTACTGTATGTCAGGGTTGTACTTATGTGTGTGTGTTCACATCTTTGACTGCTCCTGTGTCAAACAGAGGGAGTGAAAACCAGTGCTGTGGAAAGAAGAGGAGAAGAAAGAGAATGAGCCAGCCAGCAAGAAAATTAATGGAGCGAAGGGAGAGAGTGAAGGGGAGAGTAAAAAGAAAGAGACTGTCAAAGTCAAACAAATTCAGAGGGATCAATGTGCAGACTTCGCCTGGCATATCCAAGGGAGCGCCAGACTCAAAGCTCTTCAAGTCCACAGTTCAAAGTGGTGACACGTCCATTAGAATTTCTAATTCTGATCGCATCGACAGGCCTACGGCTACGGCACAGGCAGAGGACGGACTGAGAGGAATCTAGGCCACTGCTAGGAGAGAGAGAAAGAGAGAGAGAGAGAGAGAGAGAGAGAGATTACTGTATAGTGTTTTTTTTATTCCTTTATTATTTGAAAGTCTACCTACAGTATTATTTTCTGATAAGTACAACAAAGTTCAAGTGTATCTATTAAATGTTATTCCACCGGAGGAGATACTTGTTCTCAATAAGTGTACACAATTTATTTATTCATTCACGTCTTTACTTAAAGAACATATAATAGATGTTGTGTTCTCTTATGTCTGTTACTTAGACCCACTACATAGTAAATGTGCCATACAATTGTCATCTTGAGTGGTGAAGACGTTTCTATTGAAAATGCTTTAAGTGGTTCATTTCCTCTCCTATAACATCGCTGACTACACTACTATGTCAGCTTCTTACCTTACATTTAGCCTGTTGAAGTCAAGAGCACTTGTTCAACACTCCAGCCTTTTTTTCATTCATCAGTCTGAACTGTTCTCTGGGCTTTGACCAGAAAAAGGCTTTCCATTATGCAGACCAAAATTTTCAGGCTAAATGCCATTTGCGCTATATTTCTCAGTAAAAAGAACCACAGTACAAAACTGAATATTACAACTTTTTTTGATCAAATAACTTCATATTGATGATGCGATAATATTGGAAATAGATACTGGTGCTTTCAATGAATATTAACACAATGAAAATGTGGATATATAATCAGTAATGTGGATGTAATGGCAAAATGGGTGAAAAAAAAAATAGAACAATTGACTAAGTTTTTAAAATCACATCAGTGTTCTAAAAAGCAGTATGAAAAACCTTATGCTGTCTTCTCCAAGTAGGGTTTGAAATAGTCTTAGCATGAATAAATCACATCTTTCTAACTGCTGCTGCTCTTTACAAGGACACCTTATTGATATTTCTTGAACTGCATTATAAAAAAAACATGATCTAGAAAAAAAAAGTGACACATCATATTAAAACAACCAAAACATCAGTTTAATTCCCTGAAGCACACCAAGAAAAATTTAAAAAATGACAACAAAATAAACAAACAAAAACCCCAAAACAAAAGTAAAATAACAAAAAAAAACATGATTTGCATTTTTCATACCAGTAAAATTGCGATTCTAACCAAGACTTTGATGAAAAAGTCAGGAGAGGTGTAAACTACAACAAACTAGCAAACACTCTTGAAAGCTCATAAAATAGCTTTCCTTTGTATTTTGCGGTAAACTTCCTGATTTTAGAAGTATCCATAAGACTCTAATCTTTAGTTCTTCTAAAAGACTATTTGAAGGCTAACTGCAAGAAATGTTCTTTTATGAGAAATATTCATGGAAGAAAATGTTATTATCAAAGTGCTTTAAAAGTAGCAGTCTCTTACCAAGGGATCTAAACTTACACCACTTTCAGAAGTATGGGAACCTGCCTTTGCTTCGTATATTCTGAACTAAATGTCACTGAACTTAACAGTTTTATCCAAGAGTTTTAGGGAGTTCCCATCCTGATTTATGGAAGACAAGATCCAGGAGCACATTTACTTATTTGCAGCTGAACATTTCCCATGACACCTCTGTGAAACTTAGACGGCAGAAAAGTGTGTGAAACATAAAAACCATCTACAGATAAAAGCCATCTTGTTGACGTCATAATTTTTTAAAAAAACATCCCTTTAGGAAATCAGAGTTAACACATAGATATCAGCTTGATGAATTTTAACTAGACCCTTACTTCTACATTCATCTACCTCCATAAGTTTTCAGTTGTGGGCGATAGACAGTGAGTTTGCCGGTAGTGAGATGTGATGGTGAGGGGAAGGGTAGATGGATGGGGAGGTGGGGGGGTGGGGGGTGGGGCAGGAAATCTGTGGGATTTACAGTTTAATCTTCTTAGGCACTTCCCTGTCGGCCGAGCTGCAGACTGTGGCTGAGAGAAGAACGTGCTAGCTTAGTGCAGCTGTCAGGAGCTGCCTGCCACCAAATCAATACTGGTCTTCTTTCTACCTCTGTGTGTGTCTCTCATGCCTCACCCCCCTGCCTCCTCAGCCTCAGCCGTCAGCTCCTCCTGCCAGCGCTAAATCAATGAGTCCTGAAGCTGATTAGCAGGTTCAAGTGCAGGTCATTTCACACAGCCAGAGGACATTTTTACCAATGAACATACTCATAGATCCTGTAAAGACACACTGCCAGTGCAAGAATGTTATTGATTGCTGGAGGTTTTAAGAATGTGATAGCTTTCTCCTCATTTAAACCCATTTTTCTCACCTTTTGAGTGAACAACTGAGCCTACCAAATCTTCACATATCAAAATCAAAATCTTAATTTTGATATACAGGATGAAATCAGGTACTTCAGACACTTCTCATGTTGCAAACAAACAGAGCAGATTACATACAGTAATATGCATGTAGCAGGTGCAAACAGTTCCTTTTGTGAGTCAGTGATCTAAGTTACATCACATGGTCCACATTAACACATGTTTTTGTGACCACTGGTTCTTGAGTCTACAGCTATGGACCAGATACCAAACAACATCTTTAAGGCATAGAAAGAAGTTAAGGGAGTCAAGTCAAAGGAGCCAAATTCAGCATGAAGGGGGGTTGGGGAGCAACAGCTGTGGTAGTGTGGGTGAGAAATGTATGGGTTTCCAATGCTTTCTATGCACATGTGTTGTCATGTAGGACAACCCAGATTGCATTGCTTCACAGCACAAGTCTTGCTGTTGTGACGTTATGTTCTTGCTCATAATGTCACATTAGTACACAGCATTAACAGCGTGTCCCTGGGGGAAAAATTCCTAGTGCACAACACTGCGAATGTCAAAGGAGACTACCAGCATGCTTTCGGTTGCACTCCTGACCTGACATGCTTTCTTTATTCACTAAGACTGCTGTGTTTTACACTGTGACGACTTCTGTTTGGTCCGTGGGTCGTAGCAGTGGAAACTGCAACTGTGCACACACCATAATATTGGTGATGATGATGATGATGGTGTAACTTTGAACAGTTATGCATGAAACTTTTTAATTGCACCTGGTTACCTGTGGTTTCCTTGGTTTTGTATACACTGGCTTCCTCTACAGTCATGGACTTTCACGTGTTTCAGTATATTGCATTAAAATGTGCTCAGGTCTGGGCAATATATTGATAATATCCACCAAATAGGTTTGAGCAAAGGAGACCAAGAACACACTGCAGGATCTACCTTAGTGTCATGTTCGTTTGATTTAGTATTTCGATATAGTGATGTGTATCTATAACTGATTCTTAATTAATAAAGCTAGCAGAAATTAAATAACATGAATGTAGGGCCTCGACTGGACCCCTCGGGGGCCGACTCTAGGCAGCTGCCTGGCTGTTAATTCAGCTTTGAGTACAAGGGGTTAGAGTTTCTCTTTCAATTTGTTTACTAAAACATTATTGGTGCCATCAGGTACTGAATTATATTAACTTCAGCTACAAATAATGTGCAACAGCCCTTTCTCCATGTAATGTTTCTAAACAAACTCCTTTGTTAGTCTAATACTGAAGGCCGTTAGGCTGTCATGAGCTGATGTGTCCTGAGAGGGCTGTGTGTGGTACTTCACTTCTCTGATTTACAGTAAATGATCATTGGCCACAGCTAAATGAATTAAACCTTCCCGAGCTTCACACTAATAGAAAACCAATAGCACCTCTAAGTGGTCAAATGAGTAAATAACAAGCTGTGCAATGAAAGTAATTCAGTTTCTATGTGGTTTCTATTACGGACAACAATATTTACCACAAACTTTTTATGCAACAACGGCTTAATTTCATTATATTTATTGTGTTCAAGCTGTAAGCTTGAAGTATTAGTACAGAATCATTCATGATATTATCACTGTTTGATAAAGAGGAAGAGGGAACCCAACACGATTCAATGTAAAGTTTCACTAAAATAACATTTAAAAAGAAAGAAAATAATGACGGTTTTGCACCTGCATTTTACCTGAAGCATCAGCTTTGATAAAATCATCATCATATGTCTTTCAACACCTATCCACAAGAGAACTGGCACTTCAAAAGAGAAATTAGCTTCATCAGTCTAAATGGTTAAAGGTGATGTTGTACAACTGAGATAAACAATAAATTTACATTTCTGCATCAAAAAATAATGTCTTACTTGCTCAGTTTAACATTCCATATGTAATTTTTGCTGAAAGTGGTTTCTCAGTCAAAAGAATGAGAGTAAAAACAGTTCAATGATGTCAGTTTGAAGATGTTGTTACATTATGTGAGATCATGGGATTTATCTCTTTGTTAAACAGCCACAGTTGAAGATTAAATATATCTAACTTGCTCAAACAATAATGTTCACAGATGAGTTAATCTATCAAAGTTTTATTTACTTTACACTTAGTCACGTTTGCTGGCTTCCTTCGTCACTCTCTGAATGGTGTTTCTCAAACCCACCAGGCTTTGAAGACAATTTCACATCGTGTCCAAACCATGTAATTACACGTCACATGATGCACTGGGGCCCAGAGCTTTCTCCCTAAAGCCAACTTTATGAAAGTAGTGGCTGTAAAATAGCAGACACTTTTTTTTTTGGTTTTACAACACAAAATGAGTCACTTTTACCATCATGATTTGATTCACTCTGTCTAACAACATTTGGAAAGTCCGGAAGAGCTGAAAATTAAATCATCTAAATCCCAGTTCAGACCCAGAATGCTGGAGGTGTCTTGTGCACATCCTCTATCCCCACAATACAGAAGCACAGACAAGTTCTCCTAAACACATCCATAGTCTAACCCCTGGAAGTTGGCAACGGGCAACAAAATGACACACTGGTACCCTAAATAAATGAACTTTTTTCTGGTTTTGAACATTGTTGGTCACAAAGTGACTACTTTAAGTCCATAACTTAACAAAATACAAAACAAAGATAAAGGGTTTTTTTTTTTATTTAAAATCTAAAATGTTAAATTTTATATGTTTACATGTAAGTATGACAGATAATGCCTCATATTTTCCAGGTCCAATCAATGCTGTAGAGCCTCACCACACACCCATTGATGGTACAAGGTTAGTGATTTAGAGATGTTAGGGAATGGAGGCTGTAGTGTAATATTGATGCTGGTTACAAAGGGCCATAATAATTCTTTATTAACTTCTTTATTAGACCAACTCCTGCGGCATAACCACCTTCCCTGCTGTTCATCTGTAGCTTTAGAATGTTGTAAACACTGATTGGTTTGTACACAGGTGGCTTGTAAAGGGCAGAGTATTAATATAATATTTACAGCATCCTGGGGACAACTCCCCAACATTTTGATTTCTGCAGGCCTATATAACTTTTGTTTGGATCAGATTACCCTAAAGTGAAATAAATGGGTTAACAAATTGGAAATAAGTTTCTGTATAAGACTAAATGCACTGGGTGAAGTTATCATTGACTATTTTACGTTTAAAGGTTCTACCTGTAACTTTAAATTAATTAAAGACACAGAAAGAAAGGCTGAACTGCTGTCAGCATATTGGTGTTTGTGCTCACACTCTGTTGGTGCCAGCTAGCATCATCCTTTGGGCATCAGCTAAAACAGTGATGAGACATAAACTAGTTTGCCGTTTGCAAGTCGCTACATCATCCAAGACCACAAGGCAACCAAAGCCAGACCTCCACCATGCGGCTGTGTTTTGACAAGTGATAAAAGCTACTTAACGTGTTTCCATTTCCAGCCGCATATGTCCCATAAATTATATGATATCTTTATTTATAGCTTTGATTACAAAGTGAGGTATATACTGAAAGAGTGTGTGGAGCATATTTTCATACTATATCCTTGTTTTAGATATCAGGGGAAGTGTATTTCATTAGAGCGCTATCCATTATATTATATCAAACAATGCTCCCAGACTCATTTCTGCTACACCACTACTTTCTCTATTTATGTTGTAAAAATATGGATAGCATGTTGAAATACTCAATTCATTTTAATATAATTCTAATTTGCTTCATTGACATGAATGTCAAGAACATAATATTGTCAAAGTATCAAGAAATTTGGTTATTTGTACACTGACTTGTTCTGGATGAACTGTATTTGATAAGTTCAACAGTCTTGAGTTTCTTGTAGGATGTTTTTGCACATGTATGTAGAACAGTGCCACCTACTGTTAGAAATCCCACTGTACCTACATAAACTCTACAATGAGTGAAACTATATGGTAACATGAACACACATTTGTGATTCAATTAGTACTACAGTATTATTATTAAACCTTACCATTCAAATAAATCAATATTTTTTTATTCATAAATATTATTTATAAAACACAAGTTGTCTCAAGACACTTTACATATACAGCAAGTCTAGACCACACTCTATAATTAATTTTATTACATTAAGACAAGCATGTGGGGGAGACAGAGATGCACAGAAACTGAGAAAGCACAAAAACTATGATGGTAAAATGTAACTAGAAAAAATTTGCCTTCGTCTGCATTTTTTTTCATATGAACCACGCAGCAGTTCTCTAACTTACCTAGAATCTATGGCTTTAATGAGGTTTTTACTTGTAGCAACTTCACTCATTCTGTATAAGTAAATAAATAATGGTGCACTGTAAATTTTTCACTTTTGAGTGAGAAAACAATCACATGCAACCAAGTATTCACAAAAATTTCTACCAGAATATGTAGAAATGTGTATCAAAAACCTTTCAATTTGTTATGGTAAACATCTGGCCCCCAATAATTAACCTCATCATGTAGTGTTGTCTGGGGGGCTGTACTTTGGCTCATTAGGCTGGTGGATCTGTGACCACTGTCCCTGGCAGCAGTGGGTCTGATCAGTGAGGGACGATGTGGATGTGTGTGGGGGTTCTGCCTCTGGGTGTGGGGGGTGCTCTGGCAGGTTGAGGGTTGGGGGCCTTCGGGCCTTGTCTATGCTGCCTGGCTGGTGCGGGCAGGTCTGGGGCTTTGGGGCCTAGTGAGGTGCTCATTGGCAAGTGGGGGGAGCATAGCTGGTGCCCAATATGACATTCCTGTGCATGTCCCCCAGGGTCCTGTGGTGGATGGCGGTCAAGTGGGTGAGGGGCATGCCCCCTTCTTGCTGGGGGGTGGGGGTGGGAGGGGGTCGGGGGTTTGGCAGGCCCAGGCCTGGTTGGGCCAGTCTCCTGGGCATGGGGGGTTCTATGGTGTTCAAGCCCCGGGTCCCTGGTTGGGGGCTTGTCAGATAAGGAGGGTATATGTCCTCCTGGCCAGCCCCTGTGTGGGTGATGGGCTTTCTACTAAGGTGTCCTGGTAATGCGCATGGGCTTGCTGGCATTGCGCTTGTATCTTCAGTTTTACTCGCACCATAGATGATGATGTCTGCACCATAGTTCTTCACACCAGAGAGACCTTGCAGTGCTTGACTTAAGTCATTGCAAAACACAAAGGTGAAAGTTGAATGTTGTGATGTATTTATTATCCGTGTGGCATGATATGCAGATGTAGCAGCCAATAGTTCCTACACAATAAGCACATTTGTTTTGTTTTAATCTGTGATTGCTTAAACATGCATTACTAATGAGAAATACAGTAGTCAAAACTGGAAAATGAAGTGTGGTGTTCAGATTAAAGCAACAGGTTTTGAGATGACCACTGCACAAGGCACTGTATGACCACCCAACCAGAGCAGCCAGCTGGCCCCAGGAGAGAGCAGGACACACACCAGCATGTATACTTTGACTTCCATGACTCCTGCAGCAGCTGTCAGAACATTGTTTTTCTGATCACCTGCTATGGTTTGGATGCTCTTCTGAACTTCTGATCCAACGTACTGACAGCAGCTGTTTTGTCTCTTTCCTGCCTCTCTCTTGCATTTCTGACCATTTAAGTATTCTCTGTTCATTGAAAGATTGTATGTTACAGTAAAACTTGATTTGATTTACATGTTTTGATCTGATGTTATGAAAAACAAACTTCCATAATTAATCATAAAGTTATACTGTATACTCGAAAAAAAAGAGTGCACATGGGAATATTGGATGATTTATTTGGAATACACAAACACAATGAAACAGATTTATAACTATTATAAAGTTTCAGAGTTCAAAGGAAATAAATGTTAGTAGGGGGATGGGCTGTAGATCTCTGATAATAAAGAACAACACTGACCAGTAAACAAATCAGAGTGACTAGTACTGTAATTGCAGTTTGAAGCTTTAAGTCCCTTTGTTTGCTGACTAATATGCTGTGGCTGCTATTGAAGTATTCAAAGTGTTCCCCAAGCTTTCTGGAAGAATACACTACACAATGACTGACCACACAACCACAAGGCTGTTAGTACAAAAACGCAGAACAGTGGTGTTTTTTAGAATAACAGGACAGAGGCTCTGAGCCTCTTCTCACCTCAGCTGACACTAATGTAACAACGTAAACATAAAAACCTTTTTTTCAAAATTTTTTAGGCCTTGCTTTTTTCTGAGCTGTCTTGCTCTGCGCTCTCCCCTTCACTGCCGAATCTCCGGTTCAGTTCTGATGTCAACACCGAGCAACACGACTTCTGTGAAGGAAATGAAAACAAACTGAGAATCTACAGCCAGGCTAGCAGCTCAGCGAGGCTGTACAGCAGTATATCGAGCTAGTACTAATGTGAACATGCTAATGTGCTCATGTTTGAAATGTTTACCATGTTAGCCATCTTAGTTGATTATGTTAGCATGTTAACATGTACTTTTAAGTGCTAAACATGAGATGCAGATTTGTCCTACATAAAGTGCAGTTAAGTATGATGGCACGTCATTAGTTTTGCAGGAATTTGGTCACAAACCACAATGGTGGACGGATCAAAATTTTGACCTCTTGTTGGCATTAGAGGAGGATTTTAGAAATCATTTAGGTTATTTTTACAATTTATTGACTTCAAGCCATGTATCATATTTCAGTCAAATCCATAAATGACAACCTAGCAATGACATTTGAGAGGGTCACCAAAGTCATAAGGATTGATCCCCAGTCAGAAACCAGTCAGACAAAAAATTTATTGCAATTAATGGTCTAGCGTCTGTTGAGAAATTTCTGTCTGAAGCAAAGTGGTGAACCAACAATGAACTGAAGTGCTGAGAGAAAACATTCACCAGTACTGTCACTCTTCCGCACCTTGCCATCCTTAGCTTGGTTGCGAGCCCTGGACAGTAGCTCGACCAAGGCCAGCAGGAGCCCGACACCTAGCCCCAGGCCCAGGAGGAGGAAGAGGCCTCGCAGGTCATAGGGCTGCAGACCCTCGGAGGCGTGTGCCCTGTCACCTCCCTCACAGCTACTGGCCCACCACTTGTCCCGCAGGTATGTCAGGTCACCGGACTCACTGAGCTTGAGGATGGCTATGGTCAGGTTTTTGACCAGCGGGGAACCTGGTGAAGTAAAGAGAGGTGGTCCAAAACCATCAACACTTCTGCTGCTGTCACATCCTTCATTCGTCTAGCATCACTTTGTTGCAGGCAGCCCCTGGTGCCTTACCTTGATGCTGGAAAGTTTTGATGGAAGGGCTTCACACTGTACTTTGTTTTAAGCAATAGACAAACTGACCAAATCAACTTCAAGCCAGAAAAAAAGCCTGAAACTTCACATAGTGTGTGTGACTGTCTAGTTGAAAGACACATTAATCAACTTAAAATTCAAAACTTAAGCACCCTAATTGACAGGTAATCCAAAACACATCACAGTTTTACTGGAGGGTGTTTGGTGTTAACTTCCATGCAAAGAAAACCACATCCTGACCTGGCCTGTCGGTGACTCACCCAGCGGTGCTGCAATGGAGTAAGCTCTCATAGCAATGACTTCCTGTGAGCGTGTCAGTTTACAGTAGCGAGCCACTGCCAAGTCCAAGGACACTGCTTCACCAATGAAAGCAAAGTTTCCCTCCTGGGCCCGGCGAATACCCTCCTCCATGTTGGACACATAGCTCTTCTTACGCTCCATGTGCTGGTAGATTCGCCGGTACACAGGGTTGTTGGAATTCTGGAAAAAATTCAAAATAAAAATCATTGACTTGCTGTATTTTGAGTGTTCAACATATCAGTGGCACAAGTCAGCTTGCACCCAGGTGTAAAAAGCTATTTCAGATGAACTGGCTGCAATCACTACTGTATAAACTTCAACTTAGAGTTACTTATTGTACCTTAAAGAAAAACATGGTGGATCCAGCCTCCACTGTGCCATAATCAATCACATCCTGGTTGGCAAGGTCTTCAAAACTCTTCATGGAGATGTGTTTGCTGTTGGAGTGCAACATGGAGTTGAAGTTGGCAAAGTAGCAAGCCAACAGTAGTACAGCAAACAGCCACCAGATGGCGCTGATTAGCCGTCCAGACGGGGCTTTGGGGTGAGGACCAGCCCCTGCGGAGTGAAAAATAGCAGTTGTAGAAGTAAGTATCTTATGACCAAGGCTGCAGTAAGACTGAAAAAATGTTGCTGCTCATACAGCTTAAATATATGAATTAAATTCATTCTCAGTTATAATGACAACAGGATTTAGTGATAATGACCACCACCTTAAATTTTGTATGGTGCTGTCAGAGTCACATAATAGGTCATTTTTTTGATTGATCTGACTTACAGTTCAACCTTAACACAAAACGAAAATCTCATCATTTTCAGGCCAAAAAGAATGTGACATAAAAAAGTGGGTCAATGGAGGTAATGTGTGATGAAGGAAGTTTACCAAACCATTGTGACACTGAATACATTAATCACTGATTTTACGAAGGGTTGCATTTAAATGACAATTTTTTTTAATACTCAGTGATGTTGCAAAACACACGATCAAACAAATATTTTCTCTTCAATAAAGAGAAAAAAAAAACAGGTTTTTCAAACATTTGTCAAGGCTGTTGTACTGTATTGTTTAGTTCAAAGTCTATAGGACAGTAAATGAGCAGAAAACCATCCAGCATTAGTGTGTGTTTCTTTCCCTGTGGTTCTGTTTGGCAGACTGCTGGTTTACCTTGCAGGGTGAGAGCTCCTGTGATGTACCAGAAGCTGTGCAGTAATGTGAAGCTGTGCTCCTCTGAGTCTGGCTCAGCCCATTCAGAGGGACTGATCCTGCAGGAAAATAAAACAGCTTCTTAACCTGCACTGTAAAAGCTGCACCTGCAGCAGCTGCATTTATATGCAGATGTCTGTTTGCAGATATATATCTCTCATGTTTTGGGAGATAAAGAAGTCTAACAAGTTAGAAGCAGCTGCCCAGGTCATTCAATCTTCTAACCATTTCAGTCTTCTTCATCTGATTTGCCTATTTAAAGATAAAGACAAAAATCTAAAAAAACTCTCTTATGAAATTTGTCTGCAATTATTATGTAAATTTCTCATTGGGCTCTTATATTATACAATAGTGAGGGCATATTCCCAGTGTCTTTATAGCCACAGCCCTGTTTCTACAGCAATGTGGAAAAAATGGATTTAGAAAACAGTTTGTGGGCGCATTTTAAAGTTTCCTGATTCTTACCTGCCCACCAGAAATATACAGAGGCCTGTAAGAAGGAAAGCCATCAGGACACCAATCCACATGTTAGTGGAGAAGGGTGACAGCAGGCTGAGGGTGCTCTTCTCAGAGGCCACGTCTTTGTGCAGGATGAAGCCGATTCCTGTTTGCATGAAGGGGGTGGTCATATCCACAACCTTCTCTCTAACTGCAGTAAGGGTCAGCGGGGCCACAGCCAGGTCAGCCTCCTAATGGAGGATACAGGTAATTGACATTGTTAATGTGATGAAACAGAACACTCTATTGAGCCCCATTTCAATCTCTTTACATTTAATATTGCTTAGTATATACTATTTTCTGTAAGTTGTAGATGAAAGGTCTATGTGTACCGTAATTTCTGGACTATAAGCCGCTACTTTTTTTTCTGATGATTTGAACCCTGCGGGTTAAACTATGATGCGGCTAATTTATGGACGAATACAAAAGGAATATAAGAGAGAAAAAGTGTGACAAAGTAATTCTGAGGCTGTTAAATTGTTAAAGCTTTAGTGGTTTTAGTTGTTCAATTTAGTGGGTGCGGCTTATATACAGGTACGGCTTATAGTCCAAAAAGTCTGGACACATTATTTTTGTAAAGGGGACTAAGACTCTATAAACAAAACAAAGTATGTGATGAAAATTTAAAACAGACAAACAGTTTTTCTGACAAAGAAAAACTGAAATGATTGGGATGTACGTCCTCAAGTACTGACCAAGGAAATAAGTCAATGCTCATGAATGACGAACATGAGCTCTTACAGTCAGCCTTATGAGTTATTCTACATAACCTGAGACAAAACTTAACTCTAAGCATGCAGGAAAATCTACTCTGGTTAGAAAAATTTGGAAAAATGCAAAAGGCTCCCTCTAAAGCCAGTGTTTTGTTTAGCAGAGACATGGTAGTTCAACATGGCCAACCTTGCTCTGTCTGTCGATGAAGGCTCAGTCTTTGGTAGCTAATACATCACAGTTCTGTTTTTATACACTAACATAGCAAACTCCTGATCATTATTCTCCATTTCTGCCATATTCTGTGATTACCCCTAGATCATACACACAGTGGCAGTGAATACATCTAATGTTATATAGCTTTTAATATTATGAATAAAAAAGAGTTATGTTGCTTACTGGAAGACATTAGAAGAGGGAAAGACAACATGGATTTTGCAGAATGGTACCAAAAAAACAGTCTGTCAGTGTGACTGTAGCAAGACTTTAAAGAAATTTTTGCTTTCCATTCCTTAAAATTACTCCTCTCCTCCAGCAACCTAAATGTGTAGGTAAGTAGTGTATGGTGTAATTATTTGAATAATTTCTACATTAAATAGGAATCAAGAACTCACAATTTTTTTTTACTTCCTTTACTGTTTTTTTTTTGCGATTTACCAGTCTACAGCGCGTAAACATATATATATATATATATATATATATATATATATATATATATATATATATATATATATATATATATATATATATG
>JAQMCX010000002.1:1965448-1994089 GCA_029814765.1 Acanthurus leucopareius
GTTTGCTAATTCTAAATTTGATGGGGGCAACACATTTAAAAGGAGTTGGGACAGGGACAACATAAGGCTTTGAATGTACCAGAATTCCTCAAGAAACACTAAAACATTCTATGGATACACATGTTCATTGATAACAGGTGAGAGTTTGTTCTCAAAGTGAAACTAAAAACATAGCTTATGACAAGCTGCTTCCTTGGGCTTTTTTTCCGAAATGAGAAACATTCACAGCTGATAGTAATGTAGACACAAAGCAAAAGTACACAGTAAAGACCTCAGGTCAACTAAATTTTATATACAGTACTCTACTGTCTCAGAATATCTTTTAAATTATATAGAATATACTGATTCAATGTGGACAATAATTTGAAAAGTATTTTAATGAGGTGTACTGTACTGTATTCTAAAACCGTCATTTATATTCAGGAGAGATGTTATCCATTTAATTACTTTTTATTGATGCAATAAAATATAAATGTCAATTAAAGGATGATCTACTTGAGGGAAAAAAGAAGAAAAAGATTCCTTATTATAAAAAACATTTTCATTTCGCGATCAGTTTGACCTAAATAAGATGTGATCACAAAAAGAGTAACCACTGTAACCACTGGGTTAAAACTTACCACTTCTGTCATCTGTCAAGCATGGGTTTCAAGTATTGTATTTTAAGGCACAGAGAGGAAAATTGGAATTAATGAATTGAAATACACATCAGTGCAAAGTTTAGGTCAAAGCCACTAAAGCTGGAATCTAACTGGTAATTAGGAAAGAAGTGTGGGAGTTTCAGACTTATCCTCAAACTATCAGGCACTCGTGGGATGACGAGATCTGTCTTACTTACAGCTACACGGCAGAGGGGTCATTACGACAGAATTGTGTTTGGGGTCTTGGCAGGTATGGAGGCTAACTATCTACACTCTACAGTGCACAAAAGGCTCACTACAGCCTCTACACAGCAGCTACTGGGATACTGCTAAGGCTGCCTCAGATACATCTTACCAGCAAAGAACATTGGGGACTTATGGCGTAACTCTTCCATTTTCTGGGCAAACAGGGCGTTCATCTCGCGCTGTAGCGTCCCTACAGCCCTCTTGCGGTTGTCAAGGACGGAACACGGAGGCAGCATAGGAGGCGACTCCAAGCTGCTCAGACTGCCAAAGCTGTCACAGCTGCTACTGTCACTGAGCAAGAGAGCTTCATTTGCATTACTGTTTGTGAATGGGGCGCAAACAGCACCATAGTTTGGGGGTGTTACCTGCTGCCAATGGAGGTTGGTCCTATAGTCTGCTGTGAGGCATGGTGCTGGTGTTACAGTGTTGGGGGAGCGTCTTCGGGGAACACTGCAGGAGCGGGCGTTTCTATGAGATGAATCACGCTGAGGT
The DNA here is from genome assembly GCA_029814765.1 of Acanthurus leucopareius. Classification (NCBI taxonomy): domain Eukaryota; kingdom Metazoa; phylum Chordata; class Actinopteri; order Acanthuriformes; family Acanthuridae; genus Acanthurus; species Acanthurus leucopareius. The sequence goes on from JAQMCX010000002.1 coordinate 1,966,828, forward strand.
TGAATGTGCTGGGCACCCAAAGTCTGCCTGGCTTTAGATCTGGGGAAGTGGATAGGTCTGAAGAGAGCCTGTGGTGAGTACTGAAACTGGGCCTCCATGGTTGACTTGAGAGGGGAAGGAGACTTCTGTGACTCGGTCTGGGCAGCGAGGGGCTGAGGCTTGGCTACAGGCTCTGGCTGAACTTGTCTCTTGGTGAGGTTACATCTTTCCTGTCTCTCACCGTGTGCCATTTTGGTCTTGGATCCCTGCCTGTCATTAACTAGACCCTTGCTTTCAGTTTCTGGACTCTCCTTGGAACCCATCACACATGTGATGCAGTTGGAGGACATCCCCACCTTGCCTGAGCTGTTTAGTGAGACGCGGGCAAACACCCCTGGCTTCATGTCTGGTGGGTCAGGAAAGCGGAGCCGACTGGCTCGTTTCAGGGGCTCGCTCATGGGTCGTCGCTGAGCAAAAAGTGGGCTCTTACCTTTACCCTCTTCAGGGTGGAAAGCCCCATTCGTGTCAGGACGGTCCCAGGGCCCCTTGGCTTGGTGGGATGCCAGTGAGTCCCCGTTGCGGTGTAATGGTGTTGTGGGCTGGTGAGAGGCAGCAGCAGAGGCCTTTTCCTCAGACTCTCGCTCCTCACTGGCGCCCTCTGAGCTGTAGTCTTTGGTGTCGATGGCGATCTCTTGGAAGCCCTTCTTAATTTTGGGCTGGCCTTTGGTGGGTGCACTGGCAGTGCGGCGCAGGAGATGGGCACCGAATGGGTGCTTACGACTGTGCTGTGCAGCAGCATGGCTGTCCAGGGAAGCCTGCTTTGGGTTTCTGTGAAACAGCCCTTTTATGCCGGTGGCTGCTCTGGCCTGGCAAAAACACAAAACATGATTGTCAAACACACAAACCAAGACAAAAACATCCCAGGTAAGACAAGAACAGTGTTTGCCATAATGCAGGCGGCACTAGTTCTCACTGCATTATTAAAGTAATACGGTAGTGTTTGTAAAGTGAGCATGCTTAAAAAGTAACAAACTAAATATCAACATTTACTAAATGCATTTTCTGTAATAACAAGTGTCAATGATCACTCGGTCTTTAACATGATCATCATGTGTAGTCCATGCTGACTACATTTGAATCACTTGGATTGTGAAGTGTTAGCATGTTAGACATTATGAGCATCTACACATCATATTCAGGAGTTGGAGTCCTAGTGGTAAATTTATTAGTTAAGCAAACACATGCTTGAAGCTACCTGTCAAAGCTAAACACACAGAGACTGTCTCTCCAGCTTAATACAGCAACTACTCTGTGTAAGTCTAGAAAATATCCAATTTGGTGCTCCCTAGAGGTAAAATGCTGAAGAAATGGACTGTCACACATAGCCTTAAAACAATAGGTAGGCTGAGTTTATTCCTTTTTTTTTTACACAGAAAACCTATAAATGTATACATGTACATATAAAGATGTTCAAATTGCATCGAATTCTTAAATATGGGCTGTAAGATGAAGAGAAAAATACAGATATGTAGTGTTTTTTTTGCATAACTATTAAAAACACTTCTGGCCTTCAAGCTGTTTATCTTTTTGTTTCACATGTTCATTATTGACACGGGCTTCACAAATGACACACTTTGTATTTAGGTGCTTTATGGAAAAGGTTAAAAGTCACCAAGACTGGGGAAAAGATGACGATGGAGAGGATAGTGCAAAACTCTGTCAAACTATGAACATCACTTTGACACACAATCATGTAAATGGCATTGGACCTGTCCACAGCAATGCCAAAAGGAATGGAGCTTTAGTGGGACAAGGCATCATATTATAGAACCTTAAACTCTTGCAAATACTTATCAAAAGGCCAAAACAATGTGAAAGAAGTAGATCCAATAGTCTGACTAAAAACCACTGGGGTGAATTTTTTTTCATGAACAGTTGTCAACAGGAAAGGAACAGCGCAGACAAAAGGACAAGAAGATACAGAAAAGACGTATTTTGGCTAAGTGGAAAAAAGGGTAAATGTTGGCCTGATTGACAAGAAAAAGAAACAAGACTCAATATATCATGATCTGCCGCCTCAGGTGCCTTCGGCCTGCAAAACCTGTCACCTCAATAACAGTCCAACATTAAGGGAAATACACTCATCCTACCCTGAGGCAAATAAGATGCCAATTATTACTGTCATACCCATGTTCACCTAGACACCTAAAAGTATGTTTACTTTAGCTTTAGTTAAAAACTGGAAGCAGGGTGTTCCAGCAGCATCAAGCAGCACCAAATTTTTGAGCAATCCATCAATGGCTGTCTGGATCTTTGATTCTGGCTCTGTGTGTTCAATTGACAAAACAGACTAATCGAGATACTGCACATACTGCAGCCATGCTGCTTGAGATAAAAAGGGGGAAACTTAGGAGCATCATGGTCTCAGAGTCATATTCTAGAAAATATTCATCGTATAGCCACACTGAATGTTTGTGGATACAGATAGGATCAAAGTCAATTTATACTGGTCGTTTCAAGACAGCAAAGTAACTGAACAATGCCTGGTTTATTCTACAGAGTGGTAATGCTGTAAATGCATATTTTCCAAAATGTCAGACTGTTCCCTTGACCTTTTGAATAGACACTGTTCTCATATCATGACATGCAATGATTAGAAAAAACAAGAAAAAGATTTGTTAGTGTAGAATAAAAATTTTAAAAAAAAGCATGTTGATCATCTGACAATTAACAACCGTCAGAAAAATATCTGTCAGGAGAACATGAAAAATAATACCAGACAAAATGTTACAAAAAAATAGCAGACAAAGGTTGGGGGGAAAAAGAAAACCATGTCCTCAGAGGCACTGAAACCAAATATATCTGCAGTGCAGTGCACTGAAAAACTCCTGGGTTAAGTAGAAAAGTGCTCTCAGCATAAAAAACAGCAGAGAGTCAAAGCGACTTGGAAGATTCCCTGACTCACATCTCTCTCTTCTCTATCCAGCTCTTTAACTGCGTAGGTTGGATCTACTTGGGGGGGTCAATGAGGAAGCAGGCACATTAAGCCTTTATAACTCATGTAAGGCATGAGTTGGCCTTATCATTTTTTATGCTTGCAGTTGGCTGACAAGAAGGGTGTGTGCAGGAGGGATGTCACTTAGGTGGCAAAGGGGGTGGAGCATGTGGCTCATGCAAGATGCCGACTGGGTCCCACTACACCTGAGTTTTGAGTGGCAGCTTCAGGGCTCCTAAAACTTTCCTGCCTCTAAATGGAGCGTTTGGAAAAAGAGAGGTCCACTGTAATCACAAACAGACACAGGAAGAGAGGCAGAGGATGAAAGAGAGAAAACAATGAGTGGGATCAGGATAAAAGAGAGATCAAAACAGGAAGTACACAGCAACTGAGAAAGAGGAAGTTCAAAGTAAGGACGTGAACAACAGAGTGGTCATTTAACAACATGGCTAGAGACAACTGAGTGCATTGAAACCAAAAGATCAAAGGGAAATCAAATCAATGATTGTGTGGTGATAGCATCACTTGCACTATTCATGACCTGGAACACATTTTTAGCAGAAGTAACCATGGTAACACATAAAGTCAATATGAGGGGTGATTGATAAGTCTGTGGCCTAAGGTATAAGGAGATGAGTTACATCTCCCTGCATACATGTGCAGTTCACCTCCTCAAGTAATTATGCAGAAAGGTTAAGTTATTGACATTTTTTTATATATCTGGTTTGGTTAAGTCAAAAAAAAAAGCAGTATTGTCTGAAAATAAAGACAAAGCCAGCATTTGTGCCATCGTCCATTTCCTCTGTCACGCAGACAACACAAGCCCCTTTGTACAGTGGTGTAGAAGCCAGATTCTGAATTCTAACACAAGTAATTATCTTTCAAAAATTCTGCATAATCATGCAAAGGGCTGAACAGCATGTGCACGTAACAAGAACTGCGTAACTGATCTTCTTCCTCTCATATATCTGTCACTGCACCATTTCTATTTTGCTGAGCAATTGTTTCTTCTGAAATATATGCTGACTTTAGCAGAAGTGAAGCATATTTTTCTACCGAGGTTTAGGCATTTATGTACAAATAACTTATACTTTCGACTACATTGGCAAAAATATGCAGAGGTCACGACACCAAGCAAATCAGTCAAGTTCTGTTACACTAAAGTGACAGAAATCATTTCTTTATGGAGCTGGCTTTGTGCCAAGAGAATTATCATGTCGTAACAGAAAAGGAACAAACCTAATCCTTTGACACAAAGGTGGGGCAGGTTACAGGCTAAAAATATCATTGGACAGGGGTGTCCTGTGTCCCATTCTATTGTGAATGATCTGACTCCGCCAATTTTGCAGCGACTGCAGACCAGTTCTACTGGAGTCTATCAATTTTCACCTCAAGTCAATATCTAAAAAAAAAAAGGGTCAGCTAATTTTTGACTTTCATATTTTCCATTTCATTTATTCATTTTTCTAAAGAATGTTCCCAAAAAGTTGTAAGGCTGGTTCTACAAATGGAACTAAACATAGTACCTTAATGGCAGTGTAATAAAATATTTCATACGTTTACACCCTGGGCCACCAGCAAACAAATCACACAGATCACACAACTGTTCTGTTTACTTAAAAAGGTACAGCATTATTTTTAAATACTTTGTTTTCAGACTATGTTATTAACAAACTTTCCTTGAGGAAACCCACACAGAGCCGACTATTTGCTGCTTCGAAAATCTTTTGACCCTTCAGCTCACTGACTGCATAAAGATGGAAAACATGATAGCTCTTCAAAAGTGATGCCAAAACATCCCAATCGACCTCTGGTGTCTGGCTGCAGTACTGGTAAAAAAATCCCACTCCATGTTAGCACATGGGACATTGGCCAAATTAATCACTTTAAGAACCACTTTAATATATTTTCCAAAGAGATGATTTTTGACATTTATATAGATCTTACTGTGCTTTTGCATGCTGTTATTTTTTTCAGATTTCTGTTTTTTCCTCAGTTTTAATTTAATTAATCACTGCTGCATAGACTCCAAACAGTGTCACTGTTTTCATCCTAAAAGTACAGATATGACAAGTGAAATTGAGCATTTAGTTGGCCCTGATTAGCACAGACTCTTTTCATTCTTTTATATTTTCATGATTTTTTTTATGTAACATGTCTCAAAAACAGAGGATATGTTACATAAAAAAAAAACAAACATGCAAAAGCTGTTTTAAAATCCCAAATCGGGGGAATTGAAATTATAGAGCGTAATAACAATTTTTCATACACTTTCAGTTGGGTTCCTCTGTAATACCTACCTTACCAGTGATGTCATTCACAGCTACATGAACAAAGACGGAAGCCTCCTCCATACCTTCCAAGTACACATGGCGATAACCTGCACACACACACACACACACACACACACACACACACATCAACAGAGCTTAAATATCAGTGAGTCTCACACAACAAGGCTGATCGAAATGTCTAAAGATATGTTGTGTCAGCAGCAGCAGGGAAACTTTTTACAGCTGATGTTTTACTGCCAGAAACTCAAACTCAAGCTCGTAACTAGTCTGGTTAATCAGAATAATTTATTGGACCATTCGAAGTCAGAACTACTTAGAGTCCTTCGTGTTGCACCTCTTTGTTATAGAGAATATCTAACAAGCTAGCCATGAGATAACACGTTATCTTAATAGTTTAAGGCATAGTGTTCATCAAGGCTTGATATTTAGCCTATGCTACTCTGTCTGCACTCTAAACTTCTATGCAGATTCTCAGTAGATTCTCCTCTGACCTCTGGTATAACTGGAGATGCTGTGATCAAGTACTAGACATGTAGATAAACAGATGACCTTTACAAAAACTCTCCCTATAATAAAAAAATATTGATAGATGTATTTTGAGCTCTCCACAGACCCTTGCTAGTTGTTTTCTCCCATTTATGGTCACTATGTTATGCTATGGCTATGGCTTTACTCCAGCTCTGTGCTTAACACACTGTTATAAGATCATCATGTATCAATAATTTTATCATACACCCTAGGAGAATACAGACAAGACTGTTTTCCAAAATGTGAAAAGTATTCCATGAGAAAACTCTTTTTAAGTCACTCATAGCAGTCTGGTGCACCAAACAGTATGAGTATCAAAATAATTTCAAAAGCTTTCATAATATTTATATTCGCAAACTAGATATGATTATAACAGTTCAAGTTCAATAATAGAGAAGAGTACATTTTAAGAGTACTGCAAAAAAGAATACAATGCTCTGTTCTTAACTTTTGATAAACCCTTACCTCGCCCTCCTATTTGAACTGAATTTCCTTGTATATGTACACTTTATCACGGAACATGAGAAACAAATTGTATAAACAAAGCTTTTAGTTGTCACTATAAAAACATAAGCTGTTCAATGTGCAGGTGAAGTGGGAGGTACTTCCAGTTCTATCTAAAAGCAGGTGCTTCAGCCTGTCTTACCTGGCATCATGCTGTTGAAGGCAATGGTGCGCTGGCCGATGAAGTCCTGACCGATGGGGTCATGATCCCACACGAGGAAACGTATCAGGGCCAGCTCCGGCATGTGGACCGTAAACACCAGCGTCTCCTCCCACATCGGGTTGAACCCTGTGGGACCGTCCCGAGAGGGTGGAGGGCGCGCAAGGAGGACCAAGGAAGAAGGAAAAGAAAAGATACAGGAAAAATTAAGAGACAAAAGGATTTTGACAAAAACAAAAGGAGAGAAATGAAGCAAATAAATCGAGAGGAGACAAAAAGTGATAAAGACAGAGGACGGGGAGTATGGACCATCAAGGAGAGAGTCAGAGACTGAGCTTAGTTTATCAATTATTCAGGGGCTGAGAGGAGACTGAGAGGTGCTGCCTGTGCTTGTCTCCTCATGCTGAGCTCATCAATTATAGATCAGTACCCATATTGACAGCTTAAACACACACACACTCTCACACACACACAGACACACACAAAAGAGAGTCAGATTCAATCAATGCATTGCTCTAATCAGTAAATATATATATTGTTAAAGGATGACCACAAAAACCAGAGCTTTCCTCATGCAAACACCAGGACAACATGTGGGGCTCAGTTTACAGAAAACAGCACTGGGGAGCAGCCAGTCGTCAGGGACCAAGAGTAACCACAGCAACCTGGCAAGTTTTACAGAACAGTGACTCAGTGAATTTCATCAGTGTGTTCTTGCAAAATAGGACTATTAGGGTCTTAGTTAAGTAGGTAATGCTTACAGGGCTAGTTGACAAACTACTTTAGCTGGCAAGCTAACTTCTAATAAAGTAGGCAGCATGTTCCCGACATTATTGCACAACAGCTAACTTGGCCAATTGGCCTGTTAACACTTATTTGACTCCTTTCTAATAATTAACGGCAAACCAAGCCTCCTTTGTTGTGTAGAGCAAGGTCATGTAAAAGTAGATGTTGCAACACAGCTGTGGTAGATTCTGCTGTTATGAACTAAACTTTGTCATGGCAGGTTGCTATTGTTAAACAGCACAAATTTACATCAAATGTTCATTAAATGCCTACATGACTGCAGGTAAGAGGAGGGTAGTATTGGTATCTTATGCAATGAGGAAATCCTGCTTTTATATTGTTTATGAAAAATCTTAGAAATCATGTCCCCTCCTTACTGCAACTCTTGCTGATGTTTACACACAGTCTGCTCAGTCAGAAATATCACGCAGGTCAGAAATAAAACACATTCCAACTACTTGAAAATTGTCCAGTTCCATAAATAGCTTAATTTTGGATGGATTATAGCCTGATTAATGTCAAAATCTGTTATCCGTTATGTACTTGGATTAGAGGCAAAGTTTTAGTCAAGCAATCTTACAGCTTTCACTCTGGATTGTGTTGCATCATGCAAAAATAACGGTGGTGCCACTGTAACGGTAGCAGCATTCTGGATAAATATGGAGCCGTCAGTAATATCTTGCTTTTTTTTCAGGAAGTGTCTCTTGTTTATGAAGACAGAACAATCTAAAGGATTCGCATCTCCATCAACTCACCGTTATCATCCACCACTCTGGTCTGCTCCTTGCAACAGTCCACTGGCAAGCCGATAATCTCCACCTCCACAAAGGGATCAATTATCTGATAGAAAGATAATACACACCATTGAGTTATTGCTTCATACTAAGAAACTGCTACAGTAACTTCTGAGACTTTACAATAATCACTTTGCATTGCTTCATGCTGAGTCATTTAAATTCAAAATGATATGAAATTTAAAAAAAAGCAAAAAGTAAATAATAAACTTGGTGTTGATTTGCCAGACAAATTTATTTAAAGTATTCTCTTCTGATTTATTACTGTACATCTATAACACACACAAATCGTCCCTTTTATTGCATTTTTTCATAGTGAAAACTTGAAACCTAAATCACTAACAATTCAACTGAACTGTCCACATTTTGTTGGGTGAATTATGGGTGTTATGCTGACTGTGGCTAATGTAAGCTGGAGGTTCAGTCTGAGACTTTTAACTATCAGACTTTACACAGCTCCCTCTGAAGACACAGCAGGCTTTATGCAACTTTTTTCAAACATGTTTGTGAAAGCTCCTCTCCCACTTTCCCATGCTTTCCCTTTCTGCTTCAAATTCTGGGATGTTCCAAGAAATTCAGGACTGGGAGAGAACAATTTTTTTCCTCTAACCAGACTTTGACGATACAGAGTCCATTTGGTGAGTTTGCAGTTGTGCACAAAGCAGTTTTTTTAGAGAGAGGTGTTTTTAAAGATATCCGTTACATTGCAAACATACACAAAAGCAAACATTTCACAGACACATACTGGAAGACAACACTAACTGGAAGGCACAAAACATTAATGAAATATTTTTTTAGTTAATAATGTGTGTCCTACCTCTCCTCTGTCTCCTAGCATAGAGTCTTTGGGTTTGGGCAGCTGTTGTCCACTAATGATCTTCAGCACCAGCTGTTTCTTCATCTGACCCGGCAGCGGGTCCTCCATGCTCGGGTTAAAGGCACCTGCAATTGCAAGAAAGCGAGATGAATGCTTATTACTGGTCTTTGACTTACAAAAATAAATGGCTAATTAAAAAAGTTTTATTTTTGATTTGTTTTGATTTGCTGAATCAGAGCTATTGACATTGGCACTTATTATGACCAAATTAACAGTACGAGTGTTCCATATTTTCTGGAATCTATAATTTTGAAGAGACCTTTAAAACAACATTAGGAGCTTAGAAAACAAACTGTTTGCAAAAAAGATCATTAAAATACATTAAGACTACTATATGAGAAAATAAAGCAATACTACAAATTTATATCACAGACAGACAAAATGTCTGTAGTGCAGTATATGTTTCAAAATGACCATTTATGGTCCAAATGGTTGCAATCAATTTTCAACATTACTGATTAACAAGATTGTTAATGGCACTAATATCTTATTACAAATATTCTTTCTGCATATAAGCCACAGCTCCTATTTCAGTCATATTATGCTCAAACATAAATATGATACGCAGAATAACTGAATACATTTGTATCATGTCTAAGAAAACTGAAACAACTAAATGTAAATGCTAAAAACTAACCCCATTTTTTCTCCTAAATTGTTAAAATTAATGTGCCCGTGCTGACCTTCACACATGCAGGCAGGCTTGAGGATGTAGCCGCAGTTTCCATTGCTGTAGAACTTGGCTCTGTTGAGCTGGAGGACCCGGCCCTCTGACTGGTAGTTAAGTGCAACTGAAATCAAAGCATCATTTTTTTTTAACTTTAATGTGCTGGATAACAGCTACTAAGGGATGAACAAAAGGATCAGCGACAAAGCAAGTGATGGGTGTTCTCCTTGCTCTTGACAAATTGGTAGGATTAACAACAGAAATGTCAGCAGAGTGATCACACACTGAATGTCTGACCACAATAGGGCTTTTCCTTCAGTAACACTAGTGGAAGTGAAAACTTTAGAAGCACCAATGAAATCAATATGCAATGCAACTCATTTCTATGTTTTTCCCCTCTTCACTGTATCAATTTTTTGGTAGTTATTCTGGTAACAATTTACCTAAATAACAGGATTCTACTGTAATTTAATTAGATTAAGTCACATAGTAATGCTAAATAAGAAAAGTTATTGCTCACAACTTTTTAAAAGGCAGCTGCTACATCTCCAGATATGATTAAAAAAACATCAATAACAAAATAGAGTTTTAACTTGTTTTTTAAACTTCTTTCTTGCTGTGATGGTATGTAGTACACACGGATTTATGATATGTAGTATTTATGAGGATATTTAGTCCATCATTAGATTCATTTTAATGCTGACTATAACACAAAAGCATTGTATAGAGTATATAGAGGTGTAAGCAGAAAGTTTTTCAAGCGTCTTATCCAGGTAACACATATCAGGATCCATTAGTCTCAAGGTCAGAGAGACTATCGAACAGAGTCCGTGAGGTAAATGCTGTCACTGCTGCAGCAACACTCGGTAACAGAGAATATGCAATATGGTTAGAGCTCTTAATTATAACATAGATTTGGCAACAGAGACTGGCTGTAAAAGACTGCAGTTTAACTACTAAAGCAGTGTGCCAGAATGACAAGAGGTGTAGAAGTAAAACAAAATTTTTTAGTTAGTGTTAGTATTTAGTGTTAGTCAGTGTTTCTCTATTATTTTCTCATTTGTCAGTTAAGTGTCTGAGCTGTACAGCAAACTGGATTACGTGACTTTAATGCACATTGGTTGTTCTCGGATAAAAACATTCAATGTATGGACTTGCTGTTCAGTCACTATGCTGCATTTTGAAAAAATATTCAGTCCCTCTTCCTTTCTTTGAGAGATCAGGTCTTGATGGTGATAGAAGCTCCCGGGCATATTTGCAAGCCACACAAGCTCCTGGTTATAGGATTTAGTCAGACTGTCTCCATAAATGGTGGCAAAGTGCGAGTAAAAGGTCACAGCCTAAAGCCGAGAATCTGATCACAGTGATTGTTAAGCACAAGGTGTGTTGGGTTAAGTTCCTACCAAGCTGGCAGCCGGTGTTCCAGAAGGGCTGGGGGTTGAAGTTGGAGGAGTCCACTCGGTAAGAGGAGGGGTAGATGCGGGAGAGCTGACGCTGGTTGAACTGGATAAAGGCTGCAGCTTTCTGCTGCATCACCTGATGGGCTTTGGTCTCACTGAGCGACGACACCTGCCAGCTGCAGTTAGCTGCCAGAGACAACACAAAGACGCTGTTTTCTGCACAGTCTCATAACAAGACTCATAAACATCTAATCTGTTCAAATGTTTATCAATTAGGGTTCAACATTTAACCTGCTCTTAAATGCTCTGTTTAATTGTAGCTTTACAATTTTCTAACTGAAGAGCGTTAACAGCAGTGCAGGGTGAACAGAAGAGCTCACCTTGTGCCTCGATGTCATAGAGACCGACAGAACGTGTGTATTTGACCAGATCAGACAGAGCTCTGGATAACTTCATGGTCTTCTTCTTTCTGTAAGGTCAAAGTTACAGATATAAACACACACGCACACATATAGATATAAATCTAGCAGGTAGATACTGCTAAACAAAGTGTGACAACGATTTCACACAACTTAAAGACAGAATATAAGACAAAATTGATGTAAACTTCATATTTACTTAAGTTGGATTTGTAGTGCTTAAGGTCTTTGAATGTTGAAATGAATAAATGAATATCTGCCCCTTTATTCATTAAGAAAAAATATCTATCCATGTTTTTCATTGTAACATTACACTTATAGAAGAAGGCGACACTGTTATGGCTCTGTTCAATATACAATACTACAGGGGTATCTGTCCTCAGTGTGTGCGTGTGTGAGTGTGTGTTGACATACTTGCTGTGGTGTAAGGGGGCACGAGAGGCGCTACTTGTACTCTCTTGATCTGTATCTGTGTCTTCAAAGCTTGACGTCTTCTTCAGCTTGGTTGTCTTTTTCTGCAAGAGGACGTTTATCAGCAAATGATCAGGTCCCAAGAATATGTCTTCAAGTTCTTTTCATGTGTAACAGGCTAAGAGATTATAAAGGTAATTAGTGATAATTAAAGTCCAAAGGGATTACCTCAGATTGTTTATTAAAAAATATGTATTAAAAAGTATGTAAGATAGTTTACAATGTCAGTGCAGCAAAATATTGTTACTTGAAAATGACTTGAATGAATAACTCCAAGACGGTTTTGAAACATCTTCACTTTGCAATTCAAAATAACTAAACTAACTGAGTGACTGCATTGGTGGATAATATTTAGTGACAAAATTTTTCCTGTACTCAGAGCAAAAAGGAAAGAGTTGGGGCTTAATCACTCTCTGACAAAAGGTTTCAAAATCAGCTTAGAGGTTATTCTTTGAAAATTAAATAGATTTTCTTTCCTAATATGATTAATTAATATAATAATTAATGGGTTAACTAAAGTTGTATGACCCAACAATCTATTTTATTAGTCTGTTTAGTGTTTCTCTCATGTATAATTTTGATGTAATTTGATTGTTCAGTAAAACCCACACAATCCACAGTCAAAGAGTCTAGGTTATGTTGCTTTTTTCTGACAGAGTTCATGAGAAACTCTTTGTGACCAAAAGTCCATACTGGAAACTGCTTTTTGGGGTTATTTTTACTGTCTATATTCTAATCTCAAGAAACTGAAGACTGAGAAAAAAATACAGAAAACTAACTTTGAACTGAAAGAGAGAGCACAGAAGAGAGAGAAGAGATAAGAAGGCCAACCTTGCGTTTCGAGAAGCTCCCCATGAAGGAGCGGCCTGTGCGCTTGTTGCTGCTGGGATGAGCCTCGTCTGCTGTGTCTGTCCCATCGTCACTTTTACCCTGAAAACAGAGGGGGAACAGGTCATGTTAGGAACATTTTTAAACTTGTCATTGAAAATGAAAAAAAGAGAAACACTGCTCAGCTCAACCCCTATCAATTCTTGAAAAAAATGCCATTTTTATATTACTGTGTCTTTTATCAGAGGGTTTGTTTGGGATAAACTGAACAGATTAAATTCTAAATAGTTGCACTTGAAGTCACTTCACCGTAACTGTTTGCTTTGACAAACAGTAAGATTTCCATTAAATGTCAAACACTGTTTGTGCTTGACTACTTAACATAAAATTTATCAAAATAACCAAGAAGAGTCATCAAAAACATGACATCGACAACAAAAATTCAAAAAACACCAAGGCAGAGACAAACAAGAGCCCTCCATGAAAAATATAAGGGGTGGATTATTGTAGAAAGATGCCCAAGAATTTCAAAATGTATGTAAAAGATTCAGGTTATTTCTATGTTAATAAACGGAGCATAGAGAGTGGCTTAGAGCTCTGATTAAAATGGAAATACTACCAATTATTGAAGGAAAGTCAATAACCACCAGTTCCACTTGCTTTCCATGTACACAAAATGGCATTAGAATAAGCAAATACCCAAATTACATTTTTAACTGTTTCTGTACTAAACCACAAACAAAACAAAGAAAAAAAAAGTACAGCAGGCATAAAGAGTGATAAATCAATACTTGGAGTTGTAGAGAGAAGAGATCCAAGCAGAATGAAATTATCATTATTTTTTTTAACTAAATGTCTGATTATCATGTATTTTTATTTTTTCGGGGGTGGCTGTGGCTCTGCAGAAAGAGCGGATCCTCCAGCGAACGCCGTACTGCTAGTTTGATCAACAGTGTATGTGGCTGTGACTGAACCCCAAACTGCTCTCTATCCAAGGCCAGCACCCTGTGTGGTGGCTCTCTGCTATTGGTGTTAGAGTGTATGTGTAAATGGGTGAAAGAGAGGCAAATGTAAAGCGTTTTGAATCAAAGTGCTATATAAAGAGGCCAATTACCATTTATGTGTCATTTAATCTGTGATTCTTTACATTTTGGCGAAGACACAAGGACTTGCCTTTTAATGGGATCTCCAAATGGATTTATGGAAGGATGCATTTGTGGAAGTTTTGGTGTCAGGTTAACTGATACCAGCAAGGGAAACAATTAAGTCCTGCTGTTTGTAATTATTCATAGCAAAATACCTGTTTCTATCCAAACAATGCCTATGTACTGAGTTATGTCCATTTCAAGTCTGTTTTAGTTGGTGGGGTTTAGGCTACATTAGCACAACTGTTTTCTTTAAAACTGAAAAAATATCAGTCCAGACAGAGTTTTATTGCTGAAATAAACTCCTTTTATACTGACAGGCCTGAAAACACATTTTCCACATGATCCACAAGTGAAGGGTTGGTTGATTAGTTGCAGAAAAGACTACAGAGGAAGAAGACCGGTGAGACAAGTAAGACCAGAGTTTTCTTTGGCAGAGACAATGAGGCCAGCAAAGTCTGTATTTAATTCATTTGTTTGATTCAACCACACATAGTCAAGGCTCATAGATATGTAGACTTTGTTTTCTATCAGAGAAGGGTCATGTGATCTGGGCTTTACAAATCAGGGTGGATAAATTGTGAATCATAAGACCCAGTGGGGGAGGGGGCATGGGTGTCTATGTAAAATGTTTCCAGAATCTGTTTCAAACACCAGTTTCTACTCATCCAGGCTACTCTGGAGTTTCAAACTTAAACTGGGTCAGGAGCCTTTTCTATAGTCTCAGTTTAAGAGCTCTAGAGTGCCAGTGTAGGCATGAATGTACCATCATTCATAGTTAGCTCAGGAATTTAAATTGCCATCTTTCTACTTAAAGTCATGGTTATGTCACTCCTACACACTCTTTTACAGGAGGAAAAGGAGTGCGTAAATGAGTCAGTTCAGTGTTTGTCTGTTGTTTCATGGAAGGAATATGTATTTTGTATGTCATATGTTTAAATGTATATGATAATTGTTACAAAAATAAAAATGTTCTCTTGAGCTTGTTGGTTACAGAGTGTGTTCAGGTCCTGTGTGTGTTTACCTTAGAATCACTCTTGTCCGTGGGCTTCCCAGCAGGTGGCAGAGCTGCGATGGTGAAGCTGTCTGGGTCTTCTCTGTCTCGGATCTTGGACTCCTTCATCAGGTTGTCCAGCTTTTTCTTGGCCATGTTCTCCACCTGCTTCCTGTTGGCTGACGTCTGGAGGAGGACGGAAAAGTTAAACAGAGAAAGATGACAATGATATATGATTACACAAGATGCATGAGGTGAGGGGAATGTGGGCTGCAAAACTGATTTATAACAGTTTGCAACTGTCTTTTATAAAGTTATGTTTCTAATGCTGATATATGGTCAGATAATTAGAAATCAGCCACGAGAAACGTTATGTAAGCTGAGAAGGGGGGTGAATGGAGACCTTAAAATTTCCAGCTGTCTGAACCTCCAGCTTCTAGATTTTTCCATTTTTTTCCCCTCTCTGCAGCTCTACATCTGTTTTTGACAGCAATTTTCATACGCTTTTCTCAGTTGTTAAATATTTGGAAATGTGTAATCTTTGGGTTTTGGACTGTTGATTGCACAAAACAAGTAGCTTGTAGAGGCCCACTTTTTTAGTTTTCTGACAGGTTTAACAATTAAATAACAACTCTGATTTGAACAGATGGTGAATATCTGTGATAATGAATCAAAAGTATTAACGTTGCCGAATGCAAGAAATAAGCTAAAGCACTAAAAAGCTAAAACCCTAAAACCCCCTTAATAACTTTAGTGAAGCAGAACTACAGAAAGAGAAACAACTTAAGTTCATATAATCAACCTTGTCAGACAGAAACTATCAAACTACTAAATAAAACTTCATTCTGAAGTTTCAATGTAACTCCACCTAAAGGAACTACTTAGCTTAGTAACATATTTGTGCATTAAGTTCATTTCTGCTCTGTAAAATCTTCCCTTAAAATAAACTTGGGTTTTTTTCCAGTGTCTGGTCTGCTGTGAAAGACACCTGAGAAAAGTCTGTCTTGCTGGCTATCTATTTAACCAGACACAGAAGAGAGAACACATACACAGTGCAGCAACTCAAGTTTAATTGGGAAGGGGGGCATGATGAAGCAATACATGGTGTCACCTAGTGCATAACCTTCAGGCCCCTTTGAGAAATAACTGCTGTTATAACTCATTCCAGATGTGAGAGCTGGACAGTAAATGACAGCTTGTGGTCTATATGATAGAACTTTATGAATGGCATTCAAATGATATGCTATGTTTTTTTTGCCAAAAGTGCATGAAAGAGTTAGTTCACCCAGATAAACTCCATTAGTCGCAGCATTTTCATTAAAAAAAAAAAAAAAAAAATCCTACAAAGTATTTTACAATATGCAGTGTTCACAGTGTGATCTGTGTATTATTCAGGGTAACAGGAAGACTGTCTGGAAAGAACTTAAATGGGGTGCAGACAGAATTTTCAAAACAAGGACTATGAAAAAAAACTACACTATCCGCATGGTGCAAACCACTAAAAGCAGAGCAGAAAAACTTGTATTTAGAGTGTATATGAACTTTCCCCTCTAAGTGATCCAGCTTCGTCTGTGGTCCTGCTGTGGAAGAAACCTTGCATAATGTATCCTACCATGGTCTAAGCAGAAGGAAAACATGCAGGGTCTTTTGTGAGCTCACATTTCATTTCAAGGAGCAGAAATGAAGCAATACTTGATGTTACATAATGCAGAACCTCACACACAGGTTGATGAATGGTACATGGTTTAGTAATGTAAGCATTTCCACATGTGAGAGCACAGCAGAGAAGGGCAGTGGGCCCATCCTTTATGAAGACGAGGTGGAGCAAATGAGAGATGTAATTGAGAGTCACCCCTCATTACCCTGCTTAGAATAATATGCACATGCTCAGTTCAGCCATGTGGTGGCAGAGTTTATCCATAAACCACTTAAGTCTGTTGGCAGATTACATGCAACAGCAACATGCACCAATATGAGTTTTATTTTTAAGTACTGAGTGCACAGGAGGCAAAACTGAGTAAACAGGACTGATATTGAGATTTTTTCCTAAAGAATGAGCTCCGGTAATTGCTGTCTATCAGATGTGATGCAGGGGGATTACATGTTTCCTGTAAAATAACTAAAAATTAATTTTAACCTTATCAAAGCCTATGGCTTTGTTGTGATCAGGTAAATTCATGTCACTGTTCAAAAATAGTCAGTTTTCACAAACCCCACCAGCTTACAGGGACTGGAAGTCTCTGGATGATCTTGGGACCAACGGAACTGAATATTATTAATGTACTGCATATGACTGGCATTCTCTCCACTAGTTTCAAGCATATTTGGTTCCAATTAAAGAACCCTAAACATATCTGAAGAAGCATCTTTAAGATCCACTATTGCAAAGTGTTTTGGGGTCAGTCACTTTGAGCTTTCACAGGCAGGATAAGAAAATAAAGCACATGACCAGGTGAGATTGCTGAGGTGGTTGAGGATGAGCTTTTTATACAGTACCTTCCACTTTGACAGAAGCAAGCAATAGTTGGAAAGAAGAGGAGGGGGACAAACAGGAAGAGAGAATAGCCAGAAATGAGAACAAATAGCCACACAGAGAGAAAGAGACAGAGGCAAACAGCAGAGATCGTACTGTAAGAGGTAAACTTAAGCAACAAAGTTCACAAAGGAGAGGAGAACACTTAGTCACTGCTGCTTAGTTGAAACATAACAACAGACAGCTAACAACAGAGCAACAGGCACATTTCACAAGGCATCTGCTGGACACAAGGACACAGAGTCTGCCTCTGTGGTGAAGGTGAGGAAAAGGCCAAACAGGGTACATACATCTCCATTCATCAGCTTGCAGTCATCCTCCATTTCATCAGCACTGTCCTCGTCTGACACATCTCCCTCCTCTGCATTCTCATCAATGTTGGGTGGCAGTTTCTTTCCCTGGTGCACAAAAGAAAGAGTCAAGAGAACTTTACATTATGAAAACAAACAGCTGCAATATACATAAAATCGATTTTTGGGTCATGAAAATTCTGTTGGACAGTACACCGGGTATCATCTGGGTTTTAGACACCACTCATGCATTACAATCACAACATGCCTTTAAGTCCAGTCACAGACCGTCCTCTAACTCTCTCTCTCTGCTCATTTCCTCCCAGTCCTTTCTCTACCGGCAACACATAATTGAAGCAATTGTATTCCAAAGAATGAGCAATGATTTGCAGTCTGTCTATCAAGAGCTGAAACTGTTTCAGACCTGAAACTATATGGCTGGACAACACGGCATATAATTATATCACAACATTTTTTATTGAGAGATAAACATAAGTATTAGGTCTCTTTCTCCATGATGTCTTAAGTGTGCAACTCAGTGGCAGTAGATTTACAAACAGCAATTAAAAATGAGTGAAAGTAAAAAAAAGAAACAGCAACTGAAAATGTTTGTAACGTGAGGAGATGATGTCCAAGGACTTTGTACCTTCAGTGCAGAGGATGAGATCAATCTCCATGCAACAGGTTTGGTTAATTATTATTATTGTTGTTTTTATTATTATGTTATGCAACTGTTATTATTTAAATAAGCCTGCCCGACACACGTAATATACACAGCTCTAGACACCAACGCTGTTGTGTTACAAGTTATGCCTCCTTCTATTCTGCAACGACAGCATGCTATCTGAACTCACACACTGGGGCGGCGTTATGCCAACGTTGTCTGGTTCAGTATAAAAACCAAACAAACATAAAAAAGAGGCAGTGTAAAGAAGAGACTTCGTTACGGTGCTTTTGCCTGATCTCTTTGTAAAAATGGCTTGTGATGCCTTCAGGCTTGTCCCTGGGTATGGAGTCAGTAAGGGTTTGCAGTATGTGTGTGCTTTGTTGGATGGCGATGTTTTCAGGGGATGAACTGCAGCTCTCCTGTCTGCCTTGGCACAGGTTGTTTCAGACAGGATGATGTCACCAATATGTTCCATGATGGACTATAGGATTTAAAACCTCTGAAAAAGGTGAACTTGAATTTATTTGTGATAACACACTTGTTCTGGTTCTGTGTGACAAGTACCTCATGGGGGCAGATGTTAGCTCCTCACATTAACTAGACAGCTGTGTAACCAACATCACTGCATCAGTTAGCAGACTTTGAACCACTATTTACATTTATCATCATTCTTGAAGACAGCTGGGCTGTTGTTTCCTGTGCTCTGCAGCAGTGATCATCTGTCTCATTTATCTGACTTTTGATATAAAAAAACTGGCAATTCATGTGGTGTGTTTGGCTATGAACTTTCTTAATATTATTGAGGGCTGTCTATTCCAAAAAGACTGCGCTATTTATTGGAAAATTCTTTGTTTCTGTGATGTGACTGTTGATTGTACATTGCTTAGTAGTATATCATGTTGACAGTAAAGTTTAGAATATGGTCAGTTTTTTATGTAGATTTGTGTAACCAGACTTTGATCCTCCTCTATGGTTATCTTGACATGACTAAATAGCAGACTAAGCCATGGGTGAACAATACTTGTCACACTCTCTAATAGAAGAGAATATGAGTGGTGAAAAATCTATGGTTCCAGCTTTAACAGAATGGCCCACTCTCACTGCCTGAGTCTTGGATTTTTCATCAACAGGGAGGTTGTTCAGTGGTTAGCAATCCCTCTCGACAACAATGTCAAGGAGACTGTGGCCTGCAGCAAACACGATATATTGGCTGAGCCTTGTACATCCTTGTTTCTCAGAGTGTTTACACATTAGTGCCATCACTAACACCCTGCTGACTACACACACAGGTAGTAGAGCTGGTGTAACAGCTGGTAGAGCGGTCCTTTGCATGCCAGGTATTGGCTAGATGCCTTTTCTTTAGTGAAAGCATCTGGTGTCAATAAAGCCTCATTAACCTCAATACTGTTCCCTCCCCTGTTAACAGAGGGCCGCCACTGCTCAGCAGCATGTTCCCTCGCCTCTGTTGGTTAACACCATGTGCGAAACTAACTCTGCCTAAAAGGGTTACATTACATTGTGCCAACACGAACAGATGGTTCTCATGAGCTTTTGGCTTTTGAAAATGACCACGCAAGACTTTTTAGTTAATTTGAAGGTACATTTGGTGGAGTGTGAAAAGGAAACGTGATGCTGAACTGTTACTGGCACTGCATTTACCCTGAGAGCAAATAATGTCACAAGTTTCTGTTATAGTTGTGAGGATCCTCAAAAAAGTAAAATGTAAAACTTTGTTTGGCACGGCCAGGCCGTTACGGGTGGTAATTAGCCATCCTGCTGTAGAAAAGGCTTCTTTGTGGCCTGAGAAGCAAAACCGAGAGCAACCTGAGTGCTTGGCTCACACAGATCACACAGCTTGCTGTAAATGTCTAAGGGTAACACAGATGAGTGTAGCTGTAATTCTTATAAATGTGGCTCTCAGCTGTGAGGTGAAGCTGACTACCCAGAACTGTTCCTAACCTGCAGCCACACAGTACACCCAATTATCTATGGTCAGCGGGACTCAGGATATTGTTTTTTGATAATAACATACACCAGTGGGCCCACTTAATGAGTCAGCCTGCAGGTCCTACATATTGCCTGTAACAACTAAAGCGTTTTATTCCTTTTTTCAATCAGGTTTGTTTTTGTCTTCCCCCAAACATGTCTAATCACATCACTTCAATGAGCCCACTTTCTACTACCTTTGAAGTCTGCACTGTGAGCTTCAAACCCTACATAATAAAATCGGGAGCTGAGATTACTGCCTGAGGACCGACTCCTCTCACAGAGGAGAATCACTTTTTTAACATCCAAACTTTGACTTTACCTTGACGAGGATCTTGCCCTTGAGTATTTCAGGTGATGGCAGCCGTCCAGATTCATCAGCTTTGATGTTGGACAGGTCCAGTTTGTCCCCCAAGATCTCAATCAAGTACTGGGCCATCTTCTTTTGCTGAGGAACACTGCAGTGGTTCTCTATGGAGAGGATGACTGGGTATCTAAGAGACAACCACACAGCAGTGTTACAGGGCTGAAAGGTTGAGGAGGACAGTAGGACACACATTTTTATTTTGGAATATCAGTTTCAGTCGCTCCTTGCTGCAGACTTCAACATTTGTGTTTGTTATGGACCTTGTCGTGATAATAGAACACATACATTGTACAGTGTAACATAAACTACATTTCTCGAGAGGGCACCCAAGTTACATTTTTAGGCCTAAAACTCCAATTTTACTTGATTGATGTTTTAAGCTACTCATCGCCATTTGGCATTTTCCCCAAGATGTACCATGTATTCTTACATTTAAACAAATCAAGATGCTCATCTTCCAGGTGGGTGTCATAAAAAATAAGTGAGGAAGCTGTATCTGTCAATAACCAATAACCTCTAGCTTTTAGCTCAAGTACAGCCTCACTAAGCTACTAACATGGCTATAGACTTTGTTATTGTAGAACATTATAAGCAGTCCGGAGCCACATTTTGTCTCAGGAAATTATATGAACATTATCCCTGGTGTTAAGAACCTTCAATATAACAACAGATTCATTCACTCACAAGGTCTACTACATTATAGCCTTTCTGATCTTTATATAAGTATTATTTAGAGTACTTTATACTTCAAGAAAAACAGCCATTATGAATTTGTAATCCTTTTAGTTGCTAACAGTTCATTAAAGTTTGAACAAAATACATCATAAGAAAAAAAAATGTTTTTGAGACCAAATCTTTTGCATTTACGACACATCGCCATTCAAGGTTTTAATACTGGCATACGTAATACAATTTTGGTTCAATAATCATTTGTATAATAATGATCATCTAAAAGTTAGTGTGGAAGTTTGGTAAAGAGCCACTTAAAATAGAATGAATAACAACAATAACTCAAATGCCCTTTGCAAAATACTGGTCAATACAGTCGCTCTTTAATTTATAGATGAAATAAACATTAATATTAAATGGATAAACATCAATATTTCAATACTCTCCAAAGTCATTAAAACAAGCTACACCCATGAGCACAGTTCTCATTCACAAGAACTTGGCTGTGATTATTCCCATTCTAAGTTATAGAGATGCTTTCGTTTCTGTCAGCCCTCTGCAGAGCCTGTCTTTATTCGGCGTCCTGGAAAATCTGATCGCTCTTTGATGCTGAATGCAGCCTTTCATCCTGCTCCTTTTTTAGCCAATTATCTGTGGAATATGATGTCCACAATTATGTTTTCAAAACACACAGTGAGGGTGAACATGCACATAAAGGGAGTGTTTCTCCTTCATTTTACTTGAAGAGACAGGATCTAAAAATAGAGGTTCTCTCTGCTTCCTCCAGACTGCGTGCATATCAATGGGATTATCACCTTCTGATGCAGATTCTGTGAGGAGGAGGCTGTGTGTGCCTCCGTTTCTATGTGTTTGTACGTGTTGTTGTGTGTCTGTATCTGCACAGGTGTGAGTAGTATTTTATGTTTTATGTCATTTGTATGGATATTGACATATGTTTCTTACTGATAACAAATTACAAGAAAAATCTGAAAAATTTCTGCACATGAGGGTCTGAATGGTCTGATGAAGATGAGAATGACGTATTTTATTGTATGACCTTTACAGTAACCATAACACAGAGAGAGAGATTTTAGAGGAGCTTGTTAGGGGTCATTTCCAAAAGTTGGCATAGTGATAGGCTCCTGTTCTTTGTGAATGGAGCCTGGTTTCTGCTGCTGAGCTACAGGGACTTAAAAGAAGCCAATCAGCACCACAGGGTAAAGCTGAGAAGCTCAACTTTCAGTCAAGAGAGTGTCACACATCACACATCTGTTTTAATGCCAACAGAAACAGAAGCACAGAGTTGTATTTTTATTCCACTCTAGAAGTGAGGTGTGAATCGTGTTCATATCAAACCACAATGGTGATCAGTCCTGACAGTCCCGGCTTGACTGCTGTACTGCAACAGCTTCATGGATGTATATCAATAGTAAAATCAGGAAACAAAGCTAGTCTGTACCTTTTAAACAAATTGTGCAACAGGAAAATAACAGCTGCTCTGAAAATAGAACAGCAGCTAAATCAGAAACAACCCCACACACTCTCAAATACACACACTCACGCACCACTCTCACCTGTAAACAAAAAAAAAAAAAAAAGCTAACCTGTTGTTTGTTTTTTAATGTGTCTTCAAGATGCTTAAGTCCAAACACTGTCTTTTTACAATGGCACTGCTTTGCAAGCTAACCACTGGCTAATAGTAAAGTGAACTTTAGCATGATCTGTACGGTCAGCGTTTTTCCAAAAAAAAAAAAAATCTAATTGTTTTTACATCCCCTGCTTTCCTCCCCCTGCATTTCCTGTCATTTCCTGTCTGTATCTCTGCTATCTGTATCGAAGAGAAGCAAAAGGTCAAACAATCTATTAAGCCAGAATTACCAGCTCAGGGATGTAGTTTACAACCAGAGAAATATAATATATATGCATTGAAGACTTGGACCCTGCTATAAAAGATACAAACTCTGAAACAGGAATGCTTCACCACATCTTTGGCAGCACAGAAGATCCAAACAATCAGCACAGTTTTAAGGTGGACATCAAAGATATGCAATTATAATGTCAGCGATTCAGTATCTGAACAAAAGTGAAACACAGTCACAATCTACCCTTCTGTTCCTGGGCTATGACGTTCAATAATGGCCAAGAAAGTGTTTTTGCAGAATGTTATGATGTCAGAGTGAAGTTAACCTATATAAAATGTGAAATGTAATCACTTTATCATTTTAATGTTTTGAGTACATTTTGTATATTCTCAATAATATGTAATTACATTAAAAACAGTTACTTATCCACTCAAAAGCCATCATCTAACAGTGACCAACATCAACATGCAACCTTTCAGGGAAAACCTGCACAACCAGACTCACTGCATCATTATATGCTTTAAATGTAAAAAAAATGTTCACACATATTAAACTCATTCAAGCCTGCAGCTGTATTCCAGGCCTCATTTTATTCCATTTTCCTCCATTTTCCATAAAATCTCCATTTTTCTCAGTTTTACAATCCAGCCACCTGTGTAATGCAACACTGTGATGTATACTGACAGCATACATGTCCATACACTGCTGGGGTTTTTTACCACATACATTGAGGCTGTGCACACACATGCTTTATGTTTTGTCAGTTGCTATCAACATAAAGACAATGAAACACATAAGTGGACTAATTGAGCATTCTGACTGAGTGTGTGAGACAGTTGGTAAAATAAATGAACAGAAGGGTGAGAAAATTTTAAAAAAGCAAATGTGTGACTGTGTGTGTGTGTATATTGTGTGTGTCTGCATGTAAAAACGTACTCGTTCTTGACAAAGGCGTATTTGTTGATGGTTTCAATGACGTCTTTAAAGAGGATCTTTGAGGTGAGAGTGTATCCATGGTGAACGATGGGCTCACCGTCCTGACCATCCCAACAGTCCACTGAGGACAGGAAAGAAACAACAGGACAGGCATTAGCAAGCAAACTACACATTCAATAATGATGGGTTTCAGTGAAAGCAGCTGTTAAAAAAAACACTGAGACATGGTAATACACTTTGTAACATGTTTCTTTATTACTATGAACACACACTCTGTAGTTTACTTTCACTTTATCCCATATATAAATGTTGATGATTAACTGTATAAACAAAAGCAGAGTTGAGAATGGTTATAATTGTTATTTTCATTTAAGATTCAGTTCCAAATTTAAAAAAATATCCAGATTCTTTCAGCTCCACAGCCATGAATCTTTCATTTACCATCTCTCTCAGAGTTTGTTTACCCTGACACTGCAGGCATCTGTAAAGAAAAAACTGGTAATGTTTTCTTGTATTTGCCAACTCAGGAACATGAACATTCAACTCTAAATATTACTCAAATGTTACTCATCCCTCCTTAAACTAAGAATTCTTGTCATTTTTTCAAAAGCCTACCATCGGTGTCAAACTGTATTTTATAACTTGTTAGATTCTATGACCTGTGACAGTGAAAAAAACAAAGTTGATTATTTGCCTCATGCAGCAGGGTCCTTTTCTTTACTCTATGCCTATAAAAATAGCACTGCTTCTTGATTTTAAAAAACAGTATTATTTTTTCCACCTTTTGTTAAACTGTGTCTATACACCGTAGGTGTGTGTATGCGTACATGTCATACATCGGCATATATTCCACTCATCCATACTGACCTTCCACACAGCGACAGCCGGCCTGCAGCACCCAGGCGTACATGTCCACCCTGGACTGTGACATTAGCTGATCACCCATCAGGTAGGTGTTGTGTGAGGAGGCGATAAAATAGTTGCACAGCGGCTGGTTCATGTCCTGGCTCACGTTGTAGTGTTCCGGGTTGAAAATGTCCCCTGCTGGGCTGCGCATGTAATTTGTAAAACCTGAAAGAAAGTAAACAGATTAGCTTTTTCAAAAGGGTTTATCAACCTTTCATCTTACTGCTACAGGTTCAGTGAGTCAGATTATGTGCTGTTTTAGTGACACTTATATCCCAGAATTCACAACAAAAGCACATCCTCCAGCAGAAAGATGTGAAAAATTAATTCAACAATAACAAAGCATTATCTTTGAACACTGTAATACACTGTAAATTACTGGTTGACTAAGGGGAAGCTGTGGCTCAAGAGGTACAGTGAGTCTTCCATTTATCAGGGTCAGTGGTTTGATTCCCTGCTCGAGTCCCAGACAAGTTTAGCGTCCCCAGGCAAGACACTGGACCCCAGTGGCTCTTCTTGTTTGTGAGTATTGCTAGAATGAGCAGGTGGTATGGTAACGTCTGCCATCAGTGTACGATCATGTATGTAAATGGGTGAATATCAACTTGTGCAAAACACTTTGAGTGGTAAATAGATGCAGGCTGACATGTCCAGCTGCAGACAGAAGATGTTTTTTAAAACAAGCATTTGGCCTTGGCTTTACCTCTGTGTATTTGTGTGTGTGTGTGTGCAGGTGCAGGTGGGGGTATGGGGTTATGTTAGTGGTTAAGCCACCTAAAAAGAACAGAAATTCAAGCCCCTGAAGCAATAGCTCTCATCATTTCATCTTAAAAGTCCATTAGGAAAGCTGTTTTATTATTCATTTTTCTGAGTCTGTCTGGACACTAGGAGCATAACTGTTCTTTAGCTCTTTAGTTCCCAGTAGTGTTTTTTGAAGGAGATAGAATAAGTAATCCCATATGAAAAATATAGACAAAAATGATCACATTTAAAAAAAAAACAAGACAAGTTATATTCAGTGGTATCATTAGATTAATTTAAAAAAAAATATGTTGGTTTTGTGATTTGCTTTTGCATTTTAAAGATAAAAACTTGCATATCAAAGGTACTTCACATATTGAGTATGTGAAATAATAAAAAAAAGGATTTGCATGTGTAGCTACACGTCTTCAAAGTACCCAAATGAAATTTCCTTTTCCCCTCTCATTATAACAATTCCTTATTAACATTAGTTGTACTGCATTAGTGGGTCTGCTTGGACAGATGTGCAGCAGATTACAGACTATAATAGTTTTTTTCTGCAAAATTCTGACATTCCTGGAAAACATTTCACCACAAGCAAGTTCTCTAGAGGACACACAGCATCCAAATTTGTTCCAAACACAACAGACATTTATGTTTAAGACTGAAGTGGACTCACCATCAATTCCCAGCACTCCTTGCTTCTGGTTCTCAGAGCATGGCTCAAATTTGTTGATGATCTCCAGGCAATGGTCCTTGGTTACCTTGGTCATCTATAAATTACAGGAATGCATTTTAACAGCAACACAATGTTTATGCTAGAAAACCAAATACTAATAAATGTTCCATTCTTCATAAAGGATAATAAACACCAGGCAGAGTTTATTAGAATGTATAAGGATAATTCAGTTAGGAGAGCTCCCTACATGTCACTTTTGTCCACTCCATCCTGGCTGCAGAATCCAGCTGTTTGCCTGGTATCTGCTCTTTAAAGCCCCATCGACTAGTAACTAAGAACCCATGCCTGCTAATCATTAAAGGGGTGGGGTAGTGCCTAGTCTCTCCCCTCAACCAGGACTCTGCGTCAGTGTGTTTAAACCATGCGAGAGGATAATGTTTTTCTAAAAGGTTATTTTTCATTTTGGAAAATTTTTTGAATCCCACTTCTGAAAGCAGGGTGAGCATCTAAAAGTGTTTTAAATGTGGAGCACTCGCTACCCATCTCATCATCATAATCCAGATTAGACAAGTCTGTGTGGAGAGCAAATCCAGACACTATTAGCAGAGGTTAACT
This sequence comes from Acanthurus leucopareius, assembly GCA_029814765.1. Lineage (NCBI taxonomy): Eukaryota > Metazoa > Chordata > Actinopteri > Acanthuriformes > Acanthuridae > Acanthurus > Acanthurus leucopareius. Next base: position 1,993,920 of record JAQMCX010000002.1, read on the forward strand.
CATATCCACCGTTACTGTGGACCAGCACCAAAAAGCTTTATGAGCAACACAGAGCTCAGAAGCTGCTGTCAACACTGGCACACTTACATACTTACACACACACACACACACACACACACACACACACACACACACACACACACACACACACACACACAAACACACACACA
>JAQMCX010000002.1:2002584-2102369 GCA_029814765.1 Acanthurus leucopareius
ACAATGTACAATTAAGGGACCATGAAAAGGACCAAAAACCATTAACAGATTTCACAGACAATGTGTGCGGCTCAGTGGAGGAAGTCATACATGTTGTGGTAGGAAGTGTCTCTCTCGCACTCTAGCAAACTAGTCTCCTGTCTTCCTCACAGTCTCTGCAGGTCTGTCCCTAAAGTTTGCACATGACACTTTCTCTCTTTGCTAAGCTGAAAAATGTAATGCTAAAATGTTACTAGTTTCAAGTGAAAATAACGTCTCACACTGTGAAAGAAAAACAACCAAAAAAAAAATTTAATTCACGAAAAAAGAGCCTTTTGTAAGCTCGTCCACTTCCACCAAACCTCATGAGTTTTAACTTACTTAAAAAAAATTAAAAAACAACAAAAAAAAAATGGTGTCACAAGGTTTGCACAAGATAAACCTCCCCCAACACACACGCACACACACACACTCATGCACCTAATCTCAGTAAAGCCATCACAGCCTGGATGAGTCCACAGAGGAGGCTGAGCAGCACAGCTCGCTGTGGCTGCCCCCCCACCACAGAATAACACAGAAGGGACATGATGGCCGTGGGACCCAGTGTTACATCCTTAGAGGTTCCCAAGAGAGTGTAGATGAACCCCCCCATGAAGGCAGAGTAGAGCCCATACTGTGGAGAGAAAGTGGATTGGATTGAAGATAAAGAGCAACAGCTGACGATTATTGTCATTACTGATTAAATTCCACTTTCACTGGAAAACTTGTTGCCTCACTTGAATGATTTCACTGTGCAAAATGATGTCTGTGCAAAGCTTGTTTTCATTTTCATCTTCTAATATGAGAAAAGTTTCTCTATGTTCACTTTAAAGCTGACCTTAACATGTGTTTGTTATGTGTAGGAGCCATGAATTAATTTAGGTATTTTGTAGGTGTATATATTTAAATTGAAATATTGGTATTGGTTATTGTTTATGATTTTATTTAGGTTTTCTTTGTGATCACGTTGACGAGGGAAGTAGGTCATATGGATATGGGCAGGGATATGTTAATATAATCACCTGCTCACCTATGTGGCCAGATGGAGAGAGAGGGTGAGCAGGGTCGCCGTATTTTTTGTTGACTGCTATTTTTCTTGATTACCATGTTCACTTTGATCATGAGTTTATGCACGGTTTCATGAGTTAATTATTCCTTTTCGTTAATAAAAGGTTAAACTTATTTTTTGTTTCTCAGTGTTTTGTTTGATAAGCGCGTCAGAAAAGGGAAAGGCCCGGTGTCAGCCTCTCAGCGACTCTCTGTTTGATGAAGTCGCTAGAGAATGAATCCAGTTTAAAGCCAATCATGATCCTGTAGGCAACTTAAAAAGCAAAAAAACCCAAAAAAAACCAGTGAAGTAGGAGACATTTTGGGTCTAAAATATTTGTGCATCTGAAATAAAAAGAAGTCTGCTTACATAATGTTATATAACAATATCTAGTCACACATCCCAATATTAATAAAACACTTAAAATACTGCCAAGCCCTAAGAAAAAATAACCCTCATCATTTTCCAGAATACAAGTTGATATTTTTTCAGTGTCTTGCTTTGTCCAACCAACAGTTCATAACCCCAAATTATACACTGCACGTTCTCAAATCTGAGTGGCTGGAACTCACTAATGTTTGACATTTCTGCTTAAAAAATTACATTTGTCAAAATACTTGCAGACTTATGTGGGTTCTGCTGTAATTATAAACAAATTTTGAAAAAGATCAAACTTAAGAATCAGTAAACATTTAACAGACTGATACCAGATGCTGTTGTAGGTAATATCATGATTTCAAGTCTCTGAAGTTGAGAAGACATGACTTAAATATGGCAGGCTAGAGACCACACTGTGCCACCCAATGGGAATCCAAACAAAGGATGAAGAAAAACAGAAGGATGATTTTACCAACTTGGACACATTGAGATATTTGGTGAGAGTTAAATATAAATGGAATGTGAACCCAGAAAATTAACCCTCACAGTCAAGGAAGCAAAGATTCACCTGCACAGGAAGTCCAGCCACTTGAGCATAAGCGAGTGCCTGCGGTACAGTTGTCAGCCCGACAGTGATGCTTGCGAGCAGGTCCATCTGAAGCCACTTCAGATTGTACCTCGGCAGCCAGAAGAGGATGGGCAGCCAGGCCTTCAGGGTGCTGTAGGAGCAGCAGCGCCGGCTGATGGCTGACACTCGTCCCAGCAGAGGCTGGTCCATTGCTCAAGGATTAGAGGTAAGGAAGGAGAACCTGAACAGGGTGATTATGGTGGAAAGGATTAAAAGATGGCCTCAAGTGCATGACAATAAAGTGGCTTTATATTCAAATACAGTATGTGCATTAAAAAAGGCTGATAATAGAATAAAAGTTTCCTCCTCTGATTCAACTGTCACTCACTGGCTTTTGAGAAGTGCTGTTTTGTTTTGTTTCACTTTGGTTTCCCTCCTCTTCCCTCACAAGCCCAGCAGTCAAGGGAAAATGAGAAGTAAGTGATCATTACATGCATGTGTCAGTTTGTCCAAGTGTTTTTCCGGACAAAAACACTGCAAATCAACTTAAGTGGACACCATATCTTCAGGTGCAAGCTGTGATCTGTGTGTAATGGAGAAACAGTAAAAGGTTATCAGGCTAAGACATTCTCCTTTAACTTTTCTAGATCAGAAAGATGATCAGCACTCACTAACATCAGTGTACACGTTTCTTTAGCATTCTAATACCTGGGGACACATATTTCATGTCTTACTGTGACCCCTGTCCTTAACAAGCTCTGCAGTCTCTATTATCATATACTGTGACGCTTGAACTTTAGCTCTACAGTCTCTGTAATCATATGATGATCATATGACGGGCTTTGCATACCTGTCTCTGTCCAGTGAACATTTAACAATATAAACATAACTTAAACATAAACATAAACATTGAACAAATGGAGTAAAAGAACTAGAAAAAATTATAAGTAGAACAAAAAGACATCAATAAAAAGAAACACAAACTCTCACCAAATCGGGTGTCTTCGTCTTTGCCATTATTAGCTGGTTCAGCTGTGATTTCCACGTATTTTTCTGACAAGCCGCTGTTTTTCCTTGTGATAAAACCACTTCCCCAAAAATTCGTCCATTCGCTGTTCAAAGTGTTTCCTGTTTTCTTTCGTCACGTGACCTCTGTCCTGTGACCATAGATGGGCGGGGTTTGGACTGTTTCAGGAAGTAGATAAAATAAATCCAACAGCGTACAACGCTGTCGTTCAAATTGACATGTAACTTAACTCAACTAACTGAATTTTATTTTAATTCATTAGATTTAATAGCTTTGGCTCGCATGAAATATCTCAAAGTTTAAGCAAAAGAGAATTTACTTACACGAGATTTTTTTGAGAGGAGTAACGTTAACAGTGAAGAGAGCTACTCAGCATCATGTTGCCTGAGCTGTTTTTTCTCATTCTGGGTTCATGTCACATCGGGGAGTCAAAGAGAAGAAATGTCCTTTTGATAATTGGTGAGTTGACTTGTACTTTACTACCCAATGGTAATCGTACTAGTTTTAAAATTTTTTTTTAACTCACTTGCCAAATTGTTAGGTATACTTAGCTGAAACTGAGTGAAGTCAACAAAAAGGCCCTACAATAAAACCTACTCTATTGTTATATTTAGAGGTGTTTCTGTCATTCAGCCTAGCCCCAAAGATTAAAATGGGCCGGATTAAATTACACAAACCCCCCTTTGTATAATGCAGCGCAGTTCAAAATCACCACAAACTACATCCTTTTCAAAATGACCCTAAGACCTGACTAAAACAACCCAAACAAAAACTGAACATCATAACCTTCATGAAAGGAGGATTTCTGCCCTTGGGAAGATGCTATGGTGCTGCCAGGCAACCCAGAACATTTACAAAAGATCATTCATACCATATGTATTACCCTGTTAACTCATAAATTAACAACTGTTGTTGTCTGTACTGTGCATGGTTTTGTTGTGTCACTTTCTCTATGGGATTAATTTTTTTGTGTTATATGATGTGTGTACTACATCCTCTTTGTACAAACCTGTGAAGCAAAGACAAGAGACAAGACAAGACAAATTTCCCCAACTGTGGACAATAAATTAATCTAAATTTATTGCAGGGCTGTTTTGTTAAGTGCTTTAGTTTTACACAAGTGTATCCAATAAACTGGCAGTGTTCAGAACCTTTTATTACAGTTTATGTTGTAATGTATAATATACTTTTACACAATTTTTGGAATTCAATTAAGAACCAGTTTAGAGATAATACATATACAGATGGCAATGGCATTTCTGGATAATGCAGCACAGTAAATACCCAATAAAACAAAGTTTTCCATCACTTTGATGCAAAAAATGCTTTTGCTGTTTACATGTGACCAATTCAATTGTTTGTATTTTAAAATATAATTTAACATGGGTCAGTTTTATATTAATTCGTGGCCATATCTTTATACATATTGTGTCCCTTATCAAGGGTTTTTGGAAACTTTGTGCAGCAACATTAATACACGCAGACACATATATAAAACAACAATTGTAGGTTAAAAAAATATAAATAAACTAAAAAGTAAGCATATTCTTTAATTACATACATTATTTGACTGATGTGATTTTTGCAAAAATCATAAAATCATGTGAAAATCCACCTTCGTTAAAGAGCAGGCTTCTTTGGTGTGCAGTACTGCTCACAATGACTCAAAGTGATAAAAGTATAGATGACAAAATCCCTGACAAATGTACATCAACCCCCGCTACCAAATATCAGTTTCTAATTTAAATATCACCTGTTTGCTGGTTAGAGTTTCTCCCCTCATTGTACATTTTTGCAGGGTGTTTTTTTTTATTGTAAGACCTGATAAATGTGTCTTTTCCCTCCTCCAGCCGATGATGCAGGTTTTGAGACAGAGGTGTACAACAACTCTATGGTCCAAACCCCCCACCTGCGCTCTCTGGCTCAGCGCAGCGTGGTGTTCAGCAACGCCTTCACCTCAGTCAGCAGCTGCTCCCCCAGCCGCTCCACCATCCTCACAGGCCTACCACAGGTAAGTACACACACATACATGGATGCCTCTTCTTTGTGCATGGTGTCACAATACTTAGGTCTGTTCGATCTGTGTTTTTCAGCACCAGAATGGCATGTATGGGCTCCATCAGGGTGTTCACAACTTCAAGTCATTTGATGGAGTCCGAAGTCTGCCGCTGCTGCTCAAACAAGCCAATATAAACACAGGCAAATATTTTGAGACCAGTTTATTTCAAGTTCACTCTCACACTGACTTAATCTTTTTTTCATCATTTCCTCTCCTCTCAATTTTCTCCTTTTCCCACAGGTATAATTGGGAAGAAGCATGTTGGTCCTGGATCTGTATACCCTTTTGATTTTGCCTACACAGAGGAAAACAGCTCTGTCCTCCAGGTAGGGAGGAACATCACCCGCATCAAACTCCTGGTTCACAAGTTCTTCCAGACCCATAAAGAGGAGGCCTTTGAAAGAAGGCAGAAGAGGGGAGATAACAGAGACAATCTAAGAGATGAAGAGAGGCCATTTTTTCTTTACGTTGCCTTCCACGACACCCACCGATGTGGACACTCACAGCCCCAGTATGGAGCGTTCTGTGAGAAGTTTGGGAATGGTGAAATGGGAATGGGAAGAATACCTGACTGGACACCTGAATATTACAAACCGGAACAAGTAAAAGTCAGTGATATGAAGATTTAATGAGAAAGAAATCCCGCTTTTATTAGAAAAAAAAGATTATTAACCGTAATACATGCAGAATAGTACATGTTCGAGTAACTAACGTGTTTCTAACCTGGTCTGTCCTGTTCTTAAGGTTCCTCCTTTTGTGCCTGACACACCTGCAGCACGAGCAGACTTGGCTGCACAGTACACCACGGTTAGCAGGCTGGACCAAGGTATGTAACACCAATACCTGCACAAAAAAAGGAGGGTGTAAAGAAGCTGTTCTTGTTAAACACATAGCCATGATGGTGTCAATTTCCTGTGCAGGTATTGGTTTAGTGCTTCAGGAGCTCAGGGGGGCTGGTTATGAGAACAATACTCTGATCATCTACAGCTCCGATAATGGCATCCCCTTCCCAAATGGCAGAACCAATCTGTATCGCTCAGGGACAGCAGAGCCCATGCTGGTGTCCTCTCCAGAGCACAAGGAGCGGTGGGGAGACACTAGCCAGGCCTACGTCAGCCTACTGGGTAAGAGATGAGTGGCAGAAAGAGGCTGGGGAGGTTGCAGGTGGAGAAATTCAGCTTGGTTTTTAGTCACAAACCATAAAATCTACCAGCCACTTGCTATGAGCACAGTATCTTTACTAGGAGCATTAAAGAGTGATTTTCTCACTCTCAGGTGGTTTCATTTTAAGGGCTTTAAGAGGCCACAAAATAAAAAGAACATTTTTTTTTCTTTCCTCCATCATGTTGTAACTGAGGTTTATTTTGGGAGTCTTCATGAGTCCCCTCTCAGGTTGGCTGGCTTACGCATATCAGCAAACATAGAAGTCAGTGTGTTTATTTTATTTCATTTTTGTGCTCACTCAACCACAAGAGGAGGACTTATCAATGATGCATCAGCAACAAATCTATAAAATAATCAGAAAATGATCCCCAGAAGAGGGGGAGTTAAATATAGGTATAAAAATAAAAAACAAATGGTGGAAACATTTGTTATCTAAATTTCTGCTGATGATAATTACATCAATAAATCAACCTTGAACTAATCTAAGAACTCAAGTGTATATAGAACTTTAAGTATGTGGGACACTAACCTAAATATCTGTCTCTGTCCTGTGAGAAATCATGTATCTCCAGTTTTAAGGGAGCACAGAAAAAACTTTATTTGCTGTTTGTTAAGATACACTTCACAGATACTCCTGTGGGGTTTTAAACGATTTGTGTCCCTGTAAAGCAGTACAGTTTTCCCCACCCATAGGAAAACATTTGATTCCTCGATTCATCTGAAAAATACAAAATCTACAAAGTGCAGCTACATTGTTTATACTGAACATGGACATGTCCCCTTGTTTATAAAATAACAGAACGTTGTAATAATCATGAGCACCTCTGCATAATTTAGGAACCACTATATTATGATTGTGATGATTATAATATTGACATCTAATCGAAAGGTAAGGTTTTGCCTAAGATGGTCAACTGCTTGATTAATTCTCTGACAATTTTCTTTCCTTCTCCCTCATTTGTCTGGCAGACATCACTCCTACCATCTTAGACTGGTTCTCGATTCCCTACCCGTCCTACAGCCTGCCTGGCAGCCCCGCCACCCCAGTCCACCTCACTGGTTGTTCCTTACTGCCTGTTCTGGTCACTGAGCCCAGCAACTGGCACACCGTCTATGCCAGCCAGTCCCTCCATGAGGTGTGTGATCATGCCTGACTGTCCGACACATACATTAATGAAGAAATCAAACACAAACCCTTCACTGCTGTACTGTCATTTTGATTGCAGGTTACAATGTACTACCCAACCCGCTCTATCCACCAGGGGGCGTACCACCTTCTCCACAACCTACATTACCGCATGCCCTTTCCAATCGACCAGGATCTGTATGTGTCACCCACCTTCCAGGACCTGCTGAACCGCACCAGGCTGAGTGAGCCAACACACTGGTTCAAAAGCCTGGAGCAGTATTACTACAGAGAGCGCTGGGAGCTGTACGACTCCGGGTCTGTTCTCAATGTTCACTGTGACAATTCACTGCAAAATATTAGTCAGTAAAAAGGACATTCAGTGAATGTGTTTGGGGCTCTCAGCAGAGTGATCACAACACTTGACTTTGACTGGATGACACAGGTTCCTCAGATTTAAATGGAGTATATCTGCCACTGTTCACAGTGATATAGTGATAAGCAAGCTGACAGAAAGTTCTACCATAAAGGACAGGAAATGTACTGAAACAAATATAAATTTCATTATTAGTAAGAGGAAACAGGTGTGTCTCCTCTGCATTAAATATCAGTTTGGTTTCCCAAAAACATTTAGGAAAAGGGCAGCACTTTCAAGGCATGTATTGATCTGAACCCTCATTACATGAGTCATTTGAAGGCAGGTCACTTCCTGGAAGTCTGTCTAATATATGATTATAAATACCTAAAATTTGATTTCCTATCACAAGGACACTTAAAACCCACCAAAACTAATATACTTTGAATTGAATAGTAACCTGACATCCCCTGAAAATCTTGTTTTTACTGACCTGCATAAGTTAACTTTCTGTGACATGCAGGTGTATGGTGCAGTCTGCATCTTCACCACTAGATTTCACTAAATTTTACACGCTGAAGCTTTAAACTCCTTCAATTTGCCAGTTAATCCGCTAATTATTAGCTTACTTACACTATTTTTGAGGGGCAATATCAAGCAAAGCATTTAAAGTTCTTTTAGCTAGAATTTAGACCTTAATAGTGGGAATTTAAACAGTAAAACTTTGTTCTAACAACAGTTTTCTAATGATTCTCCAGAAAGTCTCCAGGAAAGAAACAAGCAATCTGTGGGTTTTAAGGAACATGAGGACCTCAGTGTTTGTCAGATCTTGGCTTTAGCCCTGAGTCTGTGTTTTTTAAATTTATACAAATCATTTACCCACGCAGGGCTGACCCACTGGAAGCAAGGAACCTGGTGTCAGACCCGTCCTACAGCACTGTGTTAGAAAGTCTGAGGCAGAGTCTGCAGAAGTGGCAGTGGGAGACGGGAGACCCCTGGGTCTGTGGACCAGACTACGTCCTGGAGGACAAACTAGAGCCACACTGCAGACCACTCTACAATGGACTCTGATGGACACTAATGGTACTTTTATTCATTTTCAATGACACAATGTTCCCTTACATGAACAGATTCCTCTTATAAAATAAACAACTTAATTTTGTATGTTATTTTTGTATGTAGGTACTGCTTAAAGTGCATAAAAATAAACAAAACCTGAAATGCCTTAATTCCAATCATTGTTTCCAGTGTTGTATCATTTTTCTTTATCCTGTCAGATAATTTCATCATTCAGGCCAGTTGTCCTTCTTATCTGTTTCCATACATTTAAGGTACATTTTCCGATCATCCAGACCCCCTCCAAACCCTGTTTCAGAGAGAAGTAACATGGTTACACACTAACTGTTTCTGTCATTATTTGATTGAAACAGATGTAGAAATGTATCCGTCTTTGTCTTAGTCTCCATCTCTGTTGTTCTCATCCTGATCTGCTGATTACATGGGTGGTGGAGTTCTTGACGCATGACCGGCGAAGTCTTCCAGTCAATCAGGAAAAAGGTTTTATTGATTCCTCAGAGCTCCACTTTGAAATTAGACATCTTCCAATCCATCCAGAAAGCTGTTGGAACAATTTGGATAAGTCAATTTATCACTCATGTTTATTGATCTGCTTTTTTTTCTTTTTTTTCTTCTAATCTTTCCATTTTCACTTCTGATGAAGTCTTTGAAGCCCTGCACACTGCTCCGTTTGTTGTACACTTTGTGTGGCATGCAGTGAGTAAGCACTGAGCCAATGAAATGAAATAGATTGTATGCTCTTTCTCTCTGATTTTTTCAGAAACTGAATCCAAATCTCTTCACTTTTTCAACTGTGTTTTTAGTGTCAAATGGACAGTCTGCCTTTCGTAAGCCTGACATGTTTTTGGTATTCAATAAGTTTTGATCTAAATATCAAAAGCATCTCCTCATTAACTTTTATGCAATCTGGGCATCTTTAAAGTTTAAAGCCTATCTCACAATCTATCCTGGTGCACTTATTTTAATCCATTTTACTTTTACCTCTAGAAACGTCAGAGAAGGGCTGACTTCCCCATACATCACCAGCCCCCTGGTACTCTGTCACACACACACACGCACACACATACAGACACACTGGATCATCATCCACCCACCTCAGTTTTGATTTGACGAGCGTTTTGGGTCACGATCAAGCCGCCCAGTCGGCCTATATAAGCAGCAGGAAGTTTTCCAAACAGTCGGCAAAACATAAAGTCTACCAAGAACAGACGAGAAGAGCGTCGTTTCCCTTTGCGTAAAAAGTGCTAAGACGGTGTCAGACATGGAGAGGTCAGTCAGGTTTGCTGTGGTGTGCGTCGCAGTGTCACTGCTCATCTCATGCGACCCGGTCGAAGCCTGGTACAAGCAATCGACCGGGCCCAGCTACTACTCGGTGGGTCGCGCCTCCGGTTTGCTGTCCGGTATCAGAAGGTCGCCATATGTCCGTAGGTCCGAGTCCGAAGAGACGCCGATGGACAGCGGAGAGACGGCAGGTGACAACGTGATTGCAGAGACTAATAGGCAGATCTCCATCCTCAAAAGCATGGTGAGTACATTTAATATTCTGCGGAGTTTATTACTGTTTGAGGGCTCTTGCTCATAATAAACTAGTGGAAAAGAGGCGCGTAAAATGTTTTTATTTCAGCACCACAAGAGCGAGAAGAAATTATTTACAGAAAATATTAGGGAATTAAATTCTTTTAAATTTGTTTAAACACGAGCAAAAAATCTGGAGAGAAATTGTCCATGAAATTTGGCTAATGGTGCGTAAAGGCGCAATCAGTGAGCGCCACAGGTCAGAGCGCAGCCGCCGGCATTAAAATGGTGACAAAACGGTCATTAATGTGTTCTATATTATCATCTACTGATAAGAAAAATATTTGAAAGCATTTGAATTATTGAATTTTATCTCTTACACGACAGCCTTCTGTTAATACTAAAATAAATAGTCCCGTAAAATTATTTGTTTCAGAGATAAAGTTCACACAGAGATATAAAGTTATTTTGACGAGCCTTCTTGCAGAAATGTGACAGTGGTTAGAAGGCTTCACGGGTCACTTACAGTTAAGTTAGTCGGACTTTCTGTTGTAAACTCTGAATTCTTGCATGCACTTTCACCTGCTGCAGGCCATCTGCGTTAAGGACATCTCCCCAAACCTGAAGAGCTGCGAGCTGCTGAGGGACGGAACGGGCACCTTTCAGTGCAAGGCGGACGTCTTGCTCACCCTGGACTCCCTGGACTGCCTGTCCGCGTGAGTCCCGGTCGGACCAGCAGAGACTGCCCTGGTCCTCTGCAGACTCCAGGGAGCGCGTCTCTGGAAACGGATAATTAAGGAAAAGAATGAGGGACGTATGAGTGTGTGAAGGTTGTGAGGATGTGTCGCAGAGGGAAACCCGATCACTGTCGATGAACCGCTGCAGACTCTGAATGTTCTCTATTATTTAAAAAACACAAACATTGTTACGTTTTTGCTTTGGTTGCGTAGACAGGAATATTAAAGAAGAAAAGAAAAATACATGAGAGATGTTTGTCGAAATCATATTCTTTCCAGGTGTCTTTACTGTTTTACTCAGACATGTATCTGCCATTACCAACGTGTTAAATGTTCAGAGAGTTGACTGCAGAGCAGATCTCCTGGAAAGTACTTTTATTTATTTTAAATATTAAAATGAACCAACACTGATAACTTGTGTGGCTTATTTAACTATGGATAGAAGGGAAAAATAAGCGGTCCAGCACTGCATTGACTGAAATCTTATGTCAAAATAAGGTTGTTAGCCTATCCTTTTTATTTTGCATTGCAGTTTCAGTAGAATACAAAGTACAAACAGTCTGAGAGCGTGATGGATACCACTCACAGATACAGTTTGAAATATAAAGTAGTCTGGGTGGGAAAAAGGAGAGAAGGAAAAATACACTGAATTTCATTCACACACACAAAGCATTTAAATCACACAACAGCAAATCCACTACTTCATAAGGCACTTGGGGTTGTTTTACTCTTTTCTTTCACCTTCGGCATCCATATCTAACTGTAGCAGTCATTACCATATCTTTTTTATTAGTCAGAAAGGAGCTATTGTGATAACAGTCAGTCGCTCAGTGGAGTCTTCAAAACAGTCAAATCCGGGCCGCTGTTTAGCTAAGTCGGGAGCGCAGGCGGCCCATGTACGAAGCGCTCAGTCCTCCACGCAGCGGTCGCGACTCCGACTCCGACCATTTGCTGCAGGTCACTCCCCCCTCTCTCTCCCCGTTTCCTGTCACTTCTTCAGCTTTCTCTATCATTAAAGATGAAAACCCCCCAAAAATATATTAAAAAAATAAATAAATAAAAACAAATGAAAGAAGGGGTAAAGATGGAAAAACATCCTGGATAAGATGGAGGTGGAAGGCCAGGTGGTGAGGCAGAGCAGCGAGGAGCCACAGATGGGATGGACAGGTAGATTTCTTTCATCAGATGCTAACACAATCCCAGCAGACCACTCTCACTCTGTCAATCCCTTATGATGACTTGGCAAAAAACTTCAAAACCTAACAAGGCTGCCAGCAGTTTCCTTCTCTGCTGATGCTTCACATGTCAGCACTCAGCTTACTTTTTCACTAAAATTCTTTGAAGAAGACCCATGTGAATCTAACTGAAACAAAACATTTCACAGCAATAAAAGTAGCTCATTAATGATGTATTTTGCATTTTAAAATTCTTATAAAAGCAGCAAGCAGTCAAAACTGTTTCTTATAATGTCTAACTTTTTATGAGTATATTAGCTGTGATCAATGCAAAACTTTCACTTTTCCTGAATGTGAAATATTCTACCTCTTATAAACAAAGAGCCAAATTCTTTAGCATGAAGGGCACCTTTACATATTTAAATACAATGCAGCTTTACGTTGTTTGGCATGGCCAATAGTTGAAAGTTGCAAATGTGAGCACATCTTAGACAGATATTGTCACTGTAACTCATTTAATGCTAGTCTACTTCATGTTACATTTTAGCTTTTAGATTATTTTGTAATTATTTGTTGAGGCCATGGTGGTTTCAGCACAGCAAAATTGCATTGACAGGTTTTAACAGTAGTAATGGAAGTTCAGACATGTTAAGATAGGGTTTTTATTTTTTGGTAACTTTTTCTGTCAAATGTATGCTGATTATGCCATCCCATCCCTGAGCCAAGGATCCCTCTTCAAACTGTTCATTTTGTCTTATGAACAATAAATACAAATATATAGTCAAATCAGATTGATAAAAAACTGAAAAAAATCAATCCCTAACCAATGATTGCTGTAACTATCAATGAATGAAGTAAATTTTCTGGTCTCTTGATTTACCATCTATTGCCATTATCGGTTCATAATTTCAATTTTAACGATGATTTGATCTACCAACAGATCCAAACAGATATCTGTTTAGAATTTGCTTCTCTTATAGCTGCAGAAATACACCCAGGTCTCATTCAGACTAAATCAAGTGCTGGAGAAAAATGCAGCTACTACAATTCATTTTGATGTTGGTTGTTTGATTATTCTGTGGCTTTGTGAAAAGCAGGGGTCCCCAAAAAAGGCTGCAGATGTGTGAGGAAAACTTCAAGCATAATTCACTTTTAGAGAATTGCAACCTGACATCACACTGCAGTGACCAATCAGCTGATCAGCTGATAGTGTGAGAAGAGCTGAACAATGCTGCCACAACAGAGTAAAAAGACTTTATTTGCATCTGCCAAAAGGCCGACACTCCAACACCTCCACACCAACGTGTGGTGATTGCCACAACACCTGATCTGAAACAGCCCCTTAAGTGTCAAGAAAAGAAGGGGGTGGGGGATATCTGATTGCTATGGAGTCTGAAACCTTTTTCTAAGGCATAAAATTAGACAGCCTTTAGTCTTGTTTGTTAATTAATGGAAAATATTTTGATAAAAGTTATCACATGTTAATCAATCACTCTGTTAATGAACCAAACAATAATCCTTTCAGCCATGTTTCTGTCAGTCTTTATGCCTTACAAGTTAAATATTTATTTTTCTCAGTCGCTTTGGTACATATCTCAGATCAGAATTGAAATTCTCAAAACTGCTTGTCCAATCTTCACATCATTGTGTCACTTGTGCACATCAAAAAAGCAGTTTCTCATTTCCTTGAACAAGCTGCAAATGCTTTGGTACATCCATGCAAATGATTATGTACAATTCTCTGCTGTTTCCTACATTATTAATTGCTTATGTCATGTTGATCAAAATGTATTATAATGGGTCTCTGTTGAATAGTCTCACCCCCCACAACATTTAGGCATTAGTTCATCGAAAAAGTCTTTACATGCACAATGGTTGAACAAGTTGTCATAATATGTCAAGTATATTTCTATACATTTCCATTAGACTTTTTTTCTAAATCTGTCCTGAAGTGGTAAATTGCTCCCACTACAGCACTGCGTGTACAGTTTTCCCTCAGGAGATTGTCCTACATTCACATTTCTACTTTTGGTTTTTTGTTTTTTTCTTTGTGCTATGCAGTGCTGTCTTTTCCTCTCTGTATCGCAATGACATGGTCCGTCAACAAATTAAAGTACAAACAGTAAAAGCGTAAATGTGAATCTTGTCCAGTCTCTTTGAATCAATCAATCAACCCACATACGCTAAGGTGTAACTTACAATTTACAATAACTGTCATCAAAACTTTAGCCATAGTTTACATCAGAACATCCCCCAGAGTACACTGTTATAATGACAACATGACTAAGCAATTTGACTGTCTTATCCGTACATGATGACACAAGGACTTGTCATTCTGATGGCACTGACATGTTCGTTGACACAGATATTTACTTTTGAGAGATGAACTAAGGATTTTGAGCAAGAGACTGGCTTTTGCATGTAATCCATGGTGTTTTGCTATTTGTACAAATTGTTTTGAGAAATGCACTTACTGTTTTGCAAATGTCAAGGATGATTCGAAATGTACCGAAGCGACTGAGAAAAACTATAATTCAACAGATCTATAAACACAATTTTTTAGTTAACAGTAATAAGCAGCAACAGATTACGATTTGTTAATGAGTAAGCTTTACTTTTGCTCCTCTCCCATTTGTCGAGGTCATCTGATGACATATGAACACATTGGAGTTTTGCACTGAAATAATCTGGCTTCTTACCCTACTCATCCTCCCCTAACAACTGTTCATAGTTTAACTTGAATATTTTGTGTGAAAAAATGTGCAAATTTGCAGTACAGTTTGTTATGATGCAGCATTCAGCTGAGGATAAACAGTTAGTGTGATTCATGATCATTGGAACACCTGTTAAGTGCAGTGATACATAAAGTTAAACATCCCAGTGATGTCGTACTGTGTATCAGCATTCATGGAATGCCTCTTGACCAATCAAATCACTTGGTCTGAACTATCTGTTGTAAATTAAGGTTTTATGTTCAGTTTCTCTTTTGAAGTGTTGTATTTTATGGTTACACTGGAGGCTGAAGCTTGTAGTGCTACTGAATTGCATTTCTTTATACTGGCAGGTGTCTGTAATATTTTGTTGCCCAGATTGGTAACAAATAGTCTGACAAAATATTCAATAAAAACTCTCTGTACAAGGGAGCTCTGCATCACACCGGATTATGAGATAGAAGTAATTTACCCTCATTAGTATGCAAAATATGCAGCAATGTGCTGTGAAATGTGATCAGATTATTTACAGTCCTGCTACAGAATCATCAGTAAGCATCCTCAAGCTGGTAAGGAGGTCAAGTCCACAGGTTTCCCTTCTCCACTGTAAGTGGGTTAAGCCAAGAAACTACCAGAGAGATTGTCAACACAAATCTTCATGAATGCCCACACACACACATGCAGGACCTGATCGGCCCCTGTTGTGTTTAACCTGCATTACACCAGAGGCCATCTGTGTCGCAGCAGCAGCACCATATGGGTGACGGCCAACGAGCTGCTGAGCATAGTGATCACAAGCTGGCTAGCAGCTCTGTGAGAGGACGGCTAAAACAACATGTTTAACCTGGCAGTATGCTTATCCTCCACCGTGGAGGTGGGTTAATGGCTTAGCCATGTGCTAGCCAACATCTGTAGTAGGAGCAAACAGTCGGTGTCTTTACTGCTCATTCACAATCTGCCAGGTGCAGTCTCAGGTGACCTGATAAGCCCTTTATTTTCCTAATGGGCTGGGACACATTGAGTGCTCTTCATAGCAGTACACTTTCATGACTTTCTTTTACAATGTATCATTTCTTGTTAATGTAGAAGTTGTCACTTTTAAAACGGTCTTCACATGTGAAAAAAAAGTTGGTCTTGCTTTATTTCAACTGGGCACTACCAACCTACTTGCAGTGAAATAAACATGTGGGTATCCACCCTTTCCTCCATTCATCGATTCATCTATTCATCTCCTTTATCATCTTCAAACCTTTATAGAAATCCTATTGGAGTATTTGTGAGAGAGGCTGTGTAGTGACTGATTAACTACTAGACATGTTATTGATGTAGTCCATTTTCATTCAGTTGGTCAATGCTTTCTTGTTTATAAACTAAAATATCTCTCTTCAAGACGAATTAATAACAAATTAATAAACAAAGTCCACGCTGTAAACAAAGAAAAGCTTAAGGGAGCAGTAGCTTTTCTACAAAGAAGGGACTTTTTCTTTCAAAAAATTATATAATAAAGACTAAGGATACTGAAAAATACTACAGGGCAGCAAATCATTGAATTAAAAACATCTACTGTGCATCAAACGCTGCAGTTGCTTTCCGGTCACTGAAGGGCCTCTGTTGTTTCTGTACCTTGAACATCTGTTTGACTTTCTGTCGCGGCAGGTTGACATTGAGCTTGTGCAGGAGTTGGAGGACTTCACTGATGCTTAAGCTGCCATCACCATTCTTATCAGCCTCAGTGAAGGTCTGCTTCAGCCATGTGATGACAAAGTGAGTTAAGAAAAGTTAGCATGAAGATGATGGAGACATTTACCTTTGAGTACTGTTGATGCTCTTAGTGTGACTGCATCAGGTCAAAAAAAATGTCAATCTAATGAGCAAACTCAGTGTGCATTTGTTACTTGGCCTAAAACCAACAGCCCAGTAACTGAATAAGGTCTGTTGTATAAGTGAAGGATATTGGTCTCGAGTGCGCTGCCTCTTGGCCAAGCTGTCCTCATCACTGATGCCAGCCATCAGATATTTGAGGCCTGTGATCCAGGTTCGGGCCTCCTCTCCGGTGCCAGAGACCAGGTCCAGGGACTCCATGTGCTCTCCATAGTACAGGGTGAAGCAGCAGTTGGGGTCGAAGCTGCCCTCAGCATAACGCTGGAAGATCTCAGACTGTTTACCCTCACACACCTCCCGGATAGAGTCAATAGAAACTGTTGGAGAAAACGAGAAGTCAGCAAGTTAGTTATGGAATGTAATAAAGTACATGTCCCTACCTACTGTACCTAAATACATTTTGAAGGTACTTTTTACTTTTACTTTTATGTTGCTATGCTAATTCTTGTGCTCTTTATTTCAGAAGGAAACATAGCACTTTTTACAGCAAGGAAATAGGACGGTATGTAAAACAATTACTAGTTACTCGATGGGTTGAAATTTATTTCAATTTTAATTTATTTATTTTAAAAATATTTGATCTCTTCATACAGATATGATTCAGTGTCATTGTTTTAATTACAGCTTCAAGAGTAAAATGCAGCTTCATTGATATTGCGATAATATAACTCTGACAGAAATGATCCTGTCACTTATGTACTTTTTGGGCAAAATTCTGAATGCAGGACTTCTAATAGTTCTTCTAATGGTAATAGAGTAGTGTGAAACTGCTACTTTTACCAAAGTAAAATTTCTCAATACTACCACCAGCAATTTAAGCAGACCTCTAGTTTTGGAGCCTCGTAGATCAGAAGCTGATAAAATATAAAAACCCAATTTAAACAAAAGAGCAAAAAAAGCAAACAAAATCAGTTTGGCTGTCAAGAGAATTCTGGTTTTGAGAAAATATTTAACTCTGCCAAAAGAGTGCATGGATCATTGTAGGCGTACTGATAGTCTAATGGGGAAGTTCTGCTATCTGATTTCAGGCTACTAAGACTAAAATGCTCAACTCAGTAAGCACTTCTCAGAGAGCTCTGTTTATTACAATGCAACATTCATGAGATGGTAATGACACCAGAAGCCGCTGCCTTGAGTCATTCATTAGTTTTCCCTGTGAAACGTCTGTTTTATGTTTAGAGCCAGGCTCATTCTCCCAAAAATCTTCCGTATTTAGATGAGATACCAACAACAGATATATTTCTCTGTCCCTGTCTCTCTGTCTTTCAGCCATACAATATACTACAGGGATGAAACACCATTTACATACACACTCATTCATAATGCAGTGAGATGGCTGTACACTCATGACCACACATATGCACACACACACACACGCACACTTGCACACGCACCCTCCCCCGGGCTGTATGCTTTAGAGCCTGTGGGTTTGTGGCAGTTGTTTGTATATATACCACTGGATGTAAAGAATATTATCAACATGACACTTGACATGCTGCTGCAGTGTGTGTGCTCCCATGTGGCTGTTCTTCACACACTCTGCAGCTGTAGATGTGCTTTTTCCTGACGGTAGTATTTTTATAAATTATGCAAAAAGTACACACCGGGTACCTGTTAGAAAAGAAGAACCACTACTACTGTCTGGAATAATTGATGATGTGCTCGGAGCAGTGCTGGAGGATAATGTTGTCACTTGGTCAGTCCTCAGCTGTGAAATTTCAAACTGCATGCCTGAAATATCACAAACTTACAGGCAGATTGCCGCAGTACGGACTCAGTACATCAGAACAATCAATTTGGTACTTCACACACACATGTAAGGGCAGTGCACAGGATTTTAGAAATACTGAGGTTCTAAGTTCTGAGTTTGTGCGTTAAACATTTTTGCAACATTTATTTTCAACAGTAACATTTTAAAGCCTAGGACTCTGGTGAGATAAATGATTCTTGTTATTAAATGGTCAAAACATAATTAGTCTAAAACTGGAATGTGCTAATTAAATAAATATCTTGCCCTTGTTATTAAATTGTAGACTATGAGCTTCCCTCAGGTTGCTTGGATCCTTAATTTCTAGAGGATATAAATAGGATATGAGCCGGGCTACAGCTACATTGTACTTTTTACAGATATATACACTACTTACTTTTGATGTATGAAGTACATTTAATGATTTTTTTCTACTTTAACTTGTAATGTAATTTCAGTGGTGTATTTTTCCATTGTATTAATATAACTTTTATTAAAGGATCAGCACATTAGGTCCATAACTGCAAGCTTCCAAAGGTGCTAATAGTAAAAATGACTTTTATGTATGGTTTCTAAAGAGTTAGAGAAATTATGCTTTCTGATAGTTGTAAAATAAGGTAAGTAAACTTCTTGCTGTAACCGATCGTAAGTGGTGAACCGCCGTTCAAAAGAAGTGGCTAATGTATTTTTATAATAAACTACTTTATTGACATTCCTTTACAGACATGTTTAAAAGTAGGTCTATATGTCTATCTTCAATATTTTAACATATTTTTTCTACATAAATATAAGAGGAGCACAATATTAAGTTGCAGGTATCTTTAACCCTCAAAGACCTAAACAGCCACTTGTGGCTAAATATTTCTCTAAATTTGTGGACGTTCTGCAGTGGAGCACCACACACAGAGTGCCAGGGAAGATACTGCTGGAAAGGCTACAGTGGCTACGTCACTGTATCCTCCAGTGACTGAAACCTATCAAGCTATGAAATGAGGGAATCAGGGACACACACAAGGTGAGCCTGTGTCAGCTGGTGTGTGACTAAAAAGTTGGGAACATGTACTCCATCTAGGGAATAGAAAACATGGCTCCGTCACTCTTGACCAGGTATCTACAGGTGTGGAGCTAAGAGAAGACACCATGTCAGTCCAGGCTGAATTTCTGGGGATGTGGTCTATTTTTATCTGTGTATCAGATGTGTGTGGAGGCTGGATAAGAGATATGAAGCCAGGCTGCGTGTGAAATGTCCCCACTCTGATATGTGAAAGCAGCTTAGTGTGTTTTACTCATTCAGCCATAAGGCTTTAAGACATACTGAGTTAGAGTTAGGACACATTCAATGATTTAGTTTTCAACTAAAACTAGAAGAATTCTCCTTTGCAAAAGAAAACAAAGCTCTAACTGTTCTGATCTGCCAATGAGCTGTGTGTGTGTCATTTTCATTTAGTGGCACGTGTGTGTAAAGACACTGTTTGGGCAGATTAAAGCTGATGAATAATTAAGTTGACTTAAGAAGCTTATTAAATCCAGGGCTACAGAGGAGGGAGAGCAACAGGAAACTGAGCCGCTAAGCCCCCATGAGACGCCCGGGACGCCCAGCCACACTGGGAGCTGCTGCTAAGAAGTCTCTTTGCTTGCTTTTATACCAAAACATTACAGGAGAAGGTTTTGTTTCCTTATTGTAGATTACATGCGGAAAAAATAAATGTCCAGATATGAAGGATAAAAGTACTTTCAGCCCTGTGAAATGTGTAGACAGAAGAATTCATGTCTAGAAGCCCTAAAATTCAGTCAAACACAAACGTTAAACAGGTCAGCTGAGAGATGGGCGCTGGATCATCATGGCCCCAAAAAAGCCAGAAATAGGAGGGTCTCAAGAGCTCAGTGCACTACAACTTAAATATATGTAAACAGACAACAACAGAAATAAATGAATACATTTAATTTCACTAGTCTGACAACACATGCTTGGCATTTAAAAGATGCTAAAAATTGAAAGGATTTAATTAAATGTCAACAGGTTAGCCTGGGAACAAGACCAGTCAGCAGAGCTTGTGGTTTATGTGCTTCATCAAGTGAGTCTGGCCCCTCTCACATTTCAGCAGTCCTCTACCTGACCTGGCCTGTGCTGTGCTGTGCTGGACCATCACAATTGTTTTGCAGACGGCACTGGCAGGAAGACAGGAGGAGGACTCTGTTTTACATTAGGAAGCAACTATCATTCCCCCTCTGTCTTGTTGCTGCTGTTTAATTCACCATATGTACATAAGAAACAAATGGACTTTAGGTTTATATGCTGGGTGTGTACAAGTTTATTTACAGTATGAATATAAAAAACCTGTATATATGTTTCCCTGTAAAATGTGAATCTTACTTTATTCAGTGTAAATGCTCTGTGTGTAGAGTGAAGGACTACAGACTATCATTTAGTTGTGAACACTGTGTTGTACAAAAGCAAATTAAATTTCTTGATAGCTTATCTAATGTGTGGCAGGTTTGATATGATGACTGGAAAATTATTGGTCCAGATTTGTAAAGTCACATGTCAAATATATTGCTACTCTCATTGATTCTACCACAGAAACTCAGGTGGAAAAAACTAACATCAAATTGTTGCAGTGCTGATTATAGGAATCAAGATCCTTCCACTGCCTTACCTCACTCTCACCTCAGACTGTTTCACTGTAATATTTCGCTGTGCTGTTTATCTGTAATTTAAGAAAGTTAGTGACCAGACCACAAATTTTCCCTGCTTGAAATCAGATTACTCTGGCCCAACTTGCAGTAAGTAAACATAGTTGAAAACAGAGATGTATTGAAATACTTACTGGTGACTGAATGTATGAATAAGTTTTGTTTGCCTTTTAAAGTACTCCGTTCTTGGTTCTGATGGTTTTTCTAATCACTTTTTTTTAAGTTAATGCATGTGACTTTATTTGCTTTATCTAAACTTAGACTGTACAGTAGAGCAGCAGCATAAATGATGTGCATGTTCAGCCTGTAACATCTGATGAAGAAACAAATGCTCTGTCATTAAGGCTCAGTGTCTCCATGGATAGTTTTTTTTATAACTCTGGTGATAAAACTGCCCAGCCCCACTGAAGAGCTGTGCAATTTAATCATTTTTTCAGGATATAAATATGACTTAAACATGTTGAGTCTGTCAGGGTCCAACCTGGACCATCCGTTGACCATTATCCTGGTTAAACTCAGTGTTAAACACGCTCTGTTTGTTTACCATACCCTCACATCAGCGGAAGCTTTTATTTTCATATTGTGGGTATTTTTCCTCACTGTCTATAATGCTAGTTTTAACCTTTAACCAAGCCAACACTTATTAAATGCTGGTTGAGTATGTTCAGTAAAAATAAATAATTGAGTCTAGTTATCTAGTGCTGTGGCCATTGTCCTCTGAAAATCCTGAACTGTCAAATGTCTGCTATGTTGAACCTTTTGCATGGATAATGTATGGAGATTCAGAGTGAAAATATGCATATGTGATACCTGCTAACATTCAGTGAGCCCCTGCCTGTCACACAAAATATGGCATGATGCCTTTCCATAAGTTTGAACCATGAATACATTAAATTACAAGAGCATGGCAAATTTAAAATGTTCCCTTGTGCCAGTAAGAAGGAAGAAGATACTCACTCTTTGCCTTTTCGTTCTTGCGCGAGGGCCTCCAGCGGATGCAGGACTTGTGTTCGTCCAGGAAGAAGAACCGGACCAGTCCCTTGGAGCCACCACGGAGCTTCACCATCTGGGTCCCCATCTGCATGGAGCTCATACACTTCTCCACTAGAGGCAAGAAAACAAGCCAGACAGAGAAAAAAGGAGATTGGAATATCGTCAAAAGAAAAACTGGGTGCTGCAACTGAAAAAAAATGATGCATGAACACACACAACATGATTTAATTCAAGAGATTCAGCGTGAATATATGTGTGTGCCTGTGTGTTCATGTGTGTGTGCACAGCTATTTACTGAGACACTCACATGAACCCACAGCAATGCAGAGTAAACGCATTGGACATGCCTGTCACTGCTGACAGGGTTTTGCTTGTCTTGAGGGAAGAAGAGAAAGGAAGAGAAAACAGACGACAGAAAGAGGTAATTTCTCCACCAAGAGCTATTTAACAAGATCTCTACTTCACAC
Source organism: Acanthurus leucopareius (assembly GCA_029814765.1). Lineage (NCBI taxonomy): Eukaryota > Metazoa > Chordata > Actinopteri > Acanthuriformes > Acanthuridae > Acanthurus > Acanthurus leucopareius. The sequence continues at coordinate 2,025,325 of JAQMCX010000002.1, forward strand.
TGTAGACTTAACAGAACCACAGGAGGAAAAATCAATAACACCAGGAGCTCTCTCTAGATGTGAGGATTCACAATATGGCCTAAATTTATGAGAAATCATTCTACACCTTCTAGGAATGAAAGGATTCCCAGAGAATAAGGCTGACTCTAATAAGGTCTGCCAAAATCCAGAATGGTAGCACTGAAAAAAAACGCCCAGTTTCTGTGTCTCTGCTATCATTTTGAGGGAGAATTGGACAGCTTTTCCACGGGAAGCCAGCTGTGTGGTTATAAACTGTGGTCTGACTGCAGAGGATGGGCACGTGCCCCTGGGCTGAGACACCCTATGTGGCCATATCATCAATTATCGAGTGTCACATCATATCAAACAATGTCCCTGCAACACCCAGGAAATTAGGCCAACTCAGTACACCCACGCCTTTAAATAAGGTTGGCAGATCACTGCCACACATGATATTTAACATGTCTGCTGCTTAACACAAGTGTCTCATCAGATAAATTGTTCATCTTAGCCCAAAATAAACTTGGATGGTTACCTGTGATTAAACCAAAACCACCAAACCACCTTGATTTTCCAAAACCACCGTTATTTTCAGCAATGCAGTCCTGAATCACGGTACGCTCTCAGAGATGTTAAAAGGACAGTTAACAGTTTTAACATGGTTTTGGGGTGGAATCTTGGGAGATGACAGATTTAAGAGGAAATTATTATGCAACAAATTAAAACACTGGGTAAAAACATTTTTGGACAACTTTGAACTACTTTGAACCTATTTTGATTTCAGTTACAAAATCACTTCATTCTTTCTCCCCTCTGTCTTAACAAAGACAGAGGGGAGGGTTAGGAGGCAGAGTGGTGTTGACAGATGCACCATTTCACAGATATAAATCTGTGAAAATGCCTGTGAGACAATCTGGAACAACATGTAGTGGGTTAGGGTAGCACTGGGCAACATCAACGCTTTGTCTCTCATGCCATGTTGAGTGCATGTGCCTATAGCTGCTTACACAGAGCACACATAAATAGTGACATTTGTTTACTTTTTGGATGTATTACTTTGTTTATTTGTTTTTTTTTTTAGTTTTTCAGTTTTGTTGTCTGATGTTTAGTTTGTTGTAAAATGATCATTCTGAATAAATATATCCAACACAGAGACTGAGGTGACTAAATACAACTTGGAAAATTATTCTATTGCATTTCTAATGTCTCATGGAGTATGCACTTGCATGAAATATATTGTCATATTGCCAACATGCAAAGAGACGTGCATTTGGCAATAGCACAAAGTGTTCACTGTCATTAACAATTGCAAACTGTAACTGACAAGAGAAAAATTTCGATTGTTAATGGATGGCAACAGTACTGTATCACTGTCAGGTGAGAAACCTTATGCGTCTTATAACCCAGTGATTTTAAAACAATTCAACACAGCCTCCTCAAAATTGGTGTCTGTCTTAATATATGGTAAGAGAGAAAGTGAGAGCTACAGAGTGGTGAGTGTGATATGAATCTGTTATTGCACTGATTGAGTTAGTGCTGTATGTTGATCTACCAAAACAACCAGAAAAGATGGAGTATGCTTTGAATCTGAAAAAAACGGCTCTGGTGGCCAGTGACCATGGCTGTCTGATGATTCTCAGCTGTGACCTGACTCAAATGCATCAACGTCAAATAAGTGCATGTTTAATCCTGTTTAATGAATCTGATTAGTGACAAAGATCACAGAAAACACCAACCGTTGAATGCTGATAGCTTCAGATGAATGACTTTAACCCCAGATCACATTTTGACCCACTGGATCTGAATGCAACACGCATCCAAAATATCCGCTGTTTCATCCAAACCAGCAGTGATGGATTGTTCTAATTGAGCATTGATTTGGCCCGGCTGTGGTCCCACCCTCAGGGTATTGTTAATGTAGTTCAGTCCTGTTCCCCAAACCTCTACTCATATGGTCCTGAGCAAGAATTCAATAGCAGAATGCATAAAACCATATCACCACTGTAAGGGCAACATTAGGCAAAGAATACAAACTTCTACAAGACAGTGGGCTCTATGATTATTTTTCTATAGATTGAGGCAGTCCTTTTGCCTAGAGCAAGCTACTCAGAGCATCCTTGGAAGTCACTGCATAAGTCCCTACTAAAAAAATGTTAGTTTTAATTTTCCAGGCATGACATCTAAATTTATAGTGCAATTATAAAAAGGCAATCCAGAATGTCTTACATTATTTGTTAAATACAATTTAACTTGGTATTGTGCACTCAATTTACAATGATATAATTAAAACTGCGTGCTGGATCCTTATAGTCACCAATAATGAAAAAAGAAAGGCTAGAAAAACTCACCTAATTTACTTTAATTTTGTTTTAATTTCCACACAGACTTCCATTTTAAATTAGCCTGGCACATTTTTTAAATAAATCTAAAAGATATAACTAGGAAATAAATTCTAAGTAGAGAAAGATGCAAGTACAAAATGATGAGTGCCTAAGGCTCAGTGAAAGTAATAAAGGACAAAGTTGTTTTAGTTAGGATTTAAAAGTAGCCAAATTCAGGTCAGGTCTTGTGTATGTGTATATATAGGGTATACTTTTATGCTACTCCAGCTTGTAAGTGCAAAATGACTAAAATCTGCTTCTCCAAAGTTTGAACTTTTAGCATAGACATATTCATCACAAGGGTTTTGAAATAAAAAACAGAAAATAAACTGTTATAATTTACCACCAGGTTTATGTTGATATTAAGTCAACTCTTCAGTTAATGGAGCCAACAGCAGGATAGCTTTTGGGCCCAGCTAGCTCATGATTATGTCTCCGTTATCTTGATAAATGATGTTTCTGCAGTGCATAACTCATTTTTAGGTCAATTATCCCAAGAAGAGTCTCATTATCTCACGATTCATATCATCAATCTATGGTTTCATGACAATTATGCAGTAAATGAGCCAGTAATACAAAGTGACTGAATTGGTGAACAGTACTGTGTGGCAGAGCAGAACTAATGTGACCTTTGACTCTTTTATCCCGCACGGCGGACACATAAAGGACAATCATGCTGTTTTTAATCAATACTGCAGCCACCACAGTGCCCGGAGACCAACTCTTCATCACAGGATGCCTATTGATCCCACAGTGCGCATTGTGAACTAAAGCGTTTCTGTTGAATTAGCCTAAACAGAAGATTTCAGGACCTAACGCTGTGGCCACTCCCTCAGACAAAAAGAGACATATTGCCAATTTTGGGAAACATTTCAGATGTTCTTGTATAAAAGCTTTCTTTTAGACAACATAAGACTTTGTTAAAAGAAAAACAATTTGTAGAACAACTGGTTCACATTCCTCACTGCAAAGGATTGAAAAAGTGTCCTTGCAGTTTGTGCGCTCAGTCTCAGGTGTGGTATCAGCACCAGTATTTTAACATTACAAAAAATACCAGTCTTCAATGACAGATACAAAGTTTAGCAGTTAATTTTGATGCACCATACCCAAAACAGCATTTATATCTGTATGTAAAAATGCTCTGTAAAATCATTCAGCAAATTAGTACGAGCCATTACACAAAACTCACCTGAACAAACCAACTAATATGTCAATTGTAATTCCTCTTCAATGAACTGTGGCAAAATAAAGGAACATATTGTCCATAACCAATTGACCCTTAATGATTTTACAGCTTGGACTTTTGCCATGCAACATTGCTGTGAAGCAGCTTTTTATTGATTTCAAGGGAGGTGTTATGTTTGAAGCTGCTGGCTGGCTGCAGTGCCTGATACCCAGTGGCTGTAACAGAGCTAAGGATCTGTACTCTTTCAGCCAGAGGGGGGGCAGTAATCCATGAAATGAGCTGCTGTCAAAGTTTGCTCGGAATGAGAGTGCACTGCCTCTGCTGGCATCCAGGTCAGAATGGTCAGGATGGTCAGGATGACACTGATCTAAGGCTCACCCTCCTCCTCCTGTCAAACATGAGCTGCACACTCTCTAATAGACATCTGTGTCTTGGCCAACATTTACATCTGCTGATATAGCTGCCTGCGTCCAAAACCCACTATCAGCCCACGTTGTGTTTTCGCTCTACTGCAGTTACTATGAAAATGCCGGCAAATCGGATGCTCCAGCCTAAGTGAGGATGAGTTGGGAGGAAAAATAGTGGGACAGTTGGGAGTCTCTTTTTACTCTGTCGTTACACTGCACACACATTTGACTTACTGACTGTTAAGAGGCTAAATCTAATCGAAATAAAAAACAAACAGACATTTTTTTATGTGAAGCAAAATCTGTTTTGTGGTAGCCCTGAACACAACTTGCTCATGCATGAGGAGACAGTGAAGGGGGCCATGTTCCGCTCACACTCCCCTGCCAGTTGGCTAAAAGGAGAATGTGTTTGCTCTTGTTATGTGTGGGAAACCCCTTGAGAAGCCAACTAAATCTATGAAATGTCTTCCTACTGTACTTTGCAATAAGGAGTGCTCACATAAAAGTGGAACAGTTTGTGGGTTACAACCCAAGAGTGAAGAAAAACCTATCAGGAGAGGCTTTTAGGTGACCAAATTCTGCTTCAGCCACTCAATGTTGTTGCCCACTGTCACATGGCAATCAATCAACCAATAAAAATTCATGTCAAGCAAGTGAAAATATTTCAAAGATGGATTTAAATAAATTCTGCCACATTACACTATGACTGCATGAATAGAGAATAAAATATTAAATTACCATGCGAGAGACTCCACATATGGAGCCTAAAGACCAGCATCCATTTAGCAGTAAGTGGAGTAAGAAATGCATTTCTGCCCATTAGAAAGGTTAGTCATAGCCTTTGGAAAGCTGATTAAGCTTTGATAATAAAGGCTGATGTAATCAATTAAACAACAGTTGAGTGGTTTGGGACTCTGTATTCACAGTTGGTGCTGAGGCTTCAGGAGGTTTTACAGTCTTTCTGTATAGTATTTAGGGCAATTAAAAAATGAGCCCTTACAATTTCATGTTTTATGCATACATGTAGGGACACATAAAGTTTAAAGTTATGCAAAATATCAAATGGCAACTGATAATTCAAAATTACAGTGACCTCTCCCATAGAAGTCCTGACACCAGGAAGGTTAGATGCAAACCTAAATATTTAAGACTGTGGAAACAAGGCCACAAGCCATATAGTCGATTTCTACATTGTGTAAGGTAAAATAAGTCAAAGTTGACTTTTGGTTTCACACAATATTAAAGCAGCAGCCTCTTGGGTCAAAGTTCAATCCAGCCAGACCACTTCCATGTGCACATGTTCTTGCTCTGTGTAGGACATCAACCCACAAGACAACCTATGCAGCTGATTTTTTTTTAAATAGTAAGGTTGTGCAGTTACATGTTTGCTTATGCTGCATCAATGGCTGAAACTTAGGACTTAGACTGGCTTCTAAGTCACATAAACAAAATTCATACAAAGCTATGAATTGCAAGTTCTTTTTCATGTACTGTGTTAGCAGCAGAGGTTAATTTAATTATGCTAAAAATCTTTTAAATCGCTAAACAGCTAATTGTTTTTTGGTGACAAGGATACAGTATAATTACCAATTCACATTGAATTTGGCAAAAATGTTCATTTTTCTGAGTCTCCAAAACTTTACAATGAAGCTGATGCACCGCTTCCTGCATAATAAGTTTTATACTACATCACAGTGCTTTTCAGTCATTTGATTAGAAATTGACGAGAAAACTCAAGTTAATATTTAAGAAAATCATTAAGGATCCACTTGTTTGACTGACCAACCAATGATACACCAAGTGTACTGTTGTTCAACCAATAGGGACCACAACTTTTTTCCGGCTGCTAACAGCACTTTCTTTTTGAAAATCAAGTTCAGGGCAAAAAAAGGGGGATATCTACTTCTTTTGGGCCAAAAAAATGAAAATGTTAACAACCTTGTTATCAGCTCTCTCATTTTTATACTGAGAACCCTACTGATGCCTTGTCATTGGTAATATTGGTATCATTGGGTGGGCTGAGTCTAATATGAGTCACTCTGAGGGCCCCGGTCTCCTGGATTGTTGGACATATAGGTTAATTCAACCTCATTCCTATGCTCCCTTACAGGTTCATATGTAAAATATTTTTTTAAATAAATGAGGTTAGTAAATTTTAATTTTGTTCCACTAAAAGAATTAAAATGCTAACAAATGCTTACAGATAGTTTTTAAAAGAACAAAGACACAACAGCAGCACAGACATGTGCAACACCTTGTAGAGATTTAGGAGAGACAAAAGTAGAGCACAACACACACACACACATATATATAAAGCCAGCACACCCTTTACTAGTGGGGGTCTTGGCCCGTTGCCATGGTTACAACATTTAAAGTGCGTGTGGATGTGAGGAGGACGCCCATTGTGGAGAAACACTGGATGTTCACCACATGTTCAGATGGCTGAAAACAAGCTCAGATCCTGTCTGCAGACTGATTAATGAGGAGCCTTATCAAGAGCAACAAGGAGAAACAAAAGTGTTCGTTTCTGGAAATCTGGTGCTTTGTTTTTCTCTGCTCAAATTTAACAGTGCTTCTGACAAGTTTATGAAGTAGAACAAGACAAAGAGTGAATGTTAGAAGTGCTAAATTAAAATAAATTAGGTTGATCTACAGTAATGAATAATATAACAACCCAATTACCAGATTATTTCATAGTTCATATTGAACCATTTTGGTTGTGTTTTTTTTTTTTTTTTGCTTATTGCAATTTCAAATGGTGGTACAATTAAGGTTGAGAAAGCTCTTGATTATGGCAAATAAATTGTTTCCACTGTCAAGCACCTCATTATGATCACAAAAAAATGAGCTCCTGGTTGCACAAAGAGGTAGATAACATTACTATTTAAATACTAGATGACAAAGAAGTCTCTCAATACATATATATTGGTATATAAGTGCATGATAAATTAACTTCATACTCATACAAGACCATGAAGAATCATGAACCTAAATTAGGTTTTTAATTTAATTGTATGAAATGCTTTTACAATGTGGCAAGAAAAGACCTTGTTCAGTCCACATTGACCTGTCTTATAAACAAGATCATACTAGTTCATCTGAGTAATCATTTTCTATGTCCTCAGAGTTTATTAAATGTCAAAATATGTTTCAAGAAGAATATAACTGTTTTCCACCTTATCAACTATAGTCAACATCAGCAAACTTAAGCCATGCAAGACTTCAAACTTCCCCTGACCAACTTCCTGAGGAGACATGGCTGTGCATCAGGGTGACCTACATCATAACTCCAGTATTTAAGACACACAGGCAGCCCTGCTGGAGATCACAGCAGCTGTGGTTTGCTAATGGGCTTAAAACAGGAAGAAGACTTAGGTGAGAGCCCAGGTGACAGACAAGGTATCAGTTCCCCACCAAAACAACACCAAGGATGACGTCGGGTAAGACAAGAGGGTGGCACCTCAGTGACATTGCAAGGCAACCTGGATTGCTTCTGTCCTGCTGCCACAGTCATAATATGGGCCGAGCAGGTGGAGTCAGCCACTGTCAGGGCAGCAGGTTAAGCCCAGAGGGATTGTCGGGATGCCATATGTTACAGCCATGCACACATGCAAGAATACACACACAAACACACACAAGGGTGGGGCAGATGGTCATTTTGCTGACGATGATCTGCAAACCTAATGAAGACTGACATGGTGGTAGTGCAAAGGTTAAACACACACACAACAGCTATTGCTGAGACGTCCAAGATAATGAACCTCTGCTCAAGTGTTAGGAAACATGATGGAGCTCAGTCTGGTTTTTCCACAAAATGTCGTCAGTCACTTTTTGACATTCAAAGCCCACCATGAATTACACTCTTACTGAAACACCTGTCTGCCAATCATATAACAGGTAAAGGCAATTCGATGTCCTCACAGTTCAGTGCTATCTGCATTTAGCTGTAATAAATGGACTGAAGTAATATAGAGCTTTTCTGATGGACCATTTAAAGTGCCTTGCACTCCATTTCAATGTTTACATACTTACACACACATTCACAGACTAATGAATAGCAGGGTGTACGAAGTGCCAACAAGCTCTCAGACACACATGCACGTACCTACATTACAACCTCGTCAAGGATACATGTAAAAAAATGTGTAGGTATGTACAAAGAAAAGGTGTTGTGGTCAATGACAACTCACAATGCAAAAATGATCATAAAAAAGCGTTATCTGACATGCTGCTACAGCTAAAGCTTTATACCTACACAGTTTGTATACTGGTTGTTTCACAAATAGACATGAACAACATGAACATGAACAACAAAGACTGAGATCAAATGTTATGTGGGACAAATTGCATGAAAGTGAGCAGGTAGGTCAGCACTTGTGTGTGCAACAGAGAAAAAGATTGATGCTTCCAAACATTTAGCAACAAACTGCCATTTAGCCAATATCAATCTGTGTCTCTTTAAAGATTTAAGATCATGACAGAAGATCATGTTTGTTTTGTAGGTAAATGATCATCAAGAGTCAACAGCACAGGCTGAGATCACCGAAACAACCAAAGCAGGAAAAAGGAGTCTCCTTTCATTTATATATGTCAGTGTGCCTATAAACAAATAAGCATTATATTGTTAACTCAAACACACTGCTAGTCTGGTAAACTCTATGGCTGACCAGGTGCAAAATAATTAACAAATCACAAAACAAAACAGAAAACAGACTGCAAGGATGAACTGTCATATTAGACATGGTGATTATAGTTACTACAAAGAATTGTGGTTTGGACAGTGTGCAATAGCTGTAACGAGCTATGTGCACTTTAATGTTTAGTAAAAATTGCCATAGCTGATATGGGACTCTGGTATCCTATCACATTAAATCTACTCAGTGTATCAGACAAAGCTTACCCATGTAGCCAAGCCTCCATTTGGAGAAGGCCACAATGCTGCTGCCTATCCAGAAGAACTCCTCCACCACACCGGACGCAGAGACCTGCTGCTCACCCTTACTCTGAGCCACCTCTTTCTTTTTCACCTTGTCCTCCTCTGAGGAAAAAGCGCCTTTAGCCGGAGGCCCAGGCTTGTCTCCAGTGGCGGCCGTGGTAGTGGAACGCATCAGGGCTGAAGACACTGGGCTGAAGGGGAAATAGCTGTTCTTCTTGGATGTGTTCATTGGAAATAAATAAGATTACAAGTCGCTGCCTGCAGGTCCAAGGGATGTTCCCATTAAATGTCAGTAAGTGTTGCTTTGGGTAAGTTTGTCACAGAAAAAAATAGAAATTTACTCAGTGTTGAGTAAAAATATTTTCTTGATATTTTTCTATATCCTCTTTTATTCTTCCAATTTTTAAAAAAGATGGATAAAGTTATGTAAACAGTATCTCTTGCTGGTAATTTCCTATAGGTTCAGTGGAGAATCCAAAGAAAAAAATGTAAAAGACAAAAAGTCCTGGCAGACTCCAAATGGGATCAACAGTTGGTCAATAATCTTGCAATTTTATTGCCCCAGCAAGCCTGCTTATTGCTTATTGCCCTGCATCTCTTCAATATTCTTCCATCTCACAGACCAAATAGATGCAGCAGGATGCTTTCAAAGCTACAATTTGTCTTCATGCTGTGCCATCATTTCTTTAATTCTTCCCCCAGCTAGAATTCATCAATGGTGCTGAAAAACGGCTGGCTTCTTATGAAAGAGAGACTGGAACTGCATCGGTGGGAAGCAAAAAAGATATGGAAGCACAACACACGAACTGTCCCTGTGCAACATGTGTTGGGCAGGCAGAAATCCTAAATCCCTAGGAAGCAGTAATCCTGGTCTAAGAGATTTGCTAAATGTGTTGGGTGAAACGCAGTGACCCTCAGAAAAAGACAGAGAGGAAGGAGGGCAGGGCATGATAGACTCCTAATAAAGATGAAGCTGCTGTTTTGCTCCAGGACCAATTAAACAATCTGTCTGAGGTCAGAAGATGCTTCCTCTGAGGGCTCTGAACACAGTGAGCTCTAATATTCCCACACCTATCTGCAGGCACAACCCAAGCCGAGCCCTGCATGAAGCAATCCTTTTATCAACTGTCCTGCATTCATTCAGTCTGTCTGTCTACCTCACTCCTTTACTCCATTATCAATACAAATACACCATAAAAACAAATGATGTTCCTTCTTGGTGCATATAAATACATGAACCACACATTTACAAGCAAATATAGCGGTTGTCTTTTGTCGACTTATTATTTCACAAATTTGCTGTGGCTGTTAAAAAACCTCACAATTCAACCAAAAACGTATGTCTGGAACTCTGAATTGAAATAGGCTAGGTTTCAGGCTGAGTCCTGACAGTAGGATGCAGCAGTCTGAGCGTGTTAAGCGTGTCAAACGGTGTCAGACCTCTAACCTGGATCTCTGACCAGCTACACGGCTTGACATGCCTGTGCCAGGCACTGAATATGGAACAGTTTTATTTACGGAGAGGACAAAATCTGACAAAGAGATGACATAAACCTGAGCCTTGTGCAGAAATGGCAGCAAAACTGTCAGCAGTAGAGAGCCAAAGTGAAAGCAGAACTGCAACAATGTGTTCTAGAAATAACGTCAATGAAGTCACATCGACATTTGTATGGACAAAGATTTAACAGATTTAAATAAGTGGTAATGTAGGTAGTTAAAGATAAGGAAAGCTGTGTCCAAATTCAAGGTCCACTTCCTTCCTATCAACTGGTGACTTCAGAAGGCTGAAGGCATGTAAGCTGAACATGAGTGCCCTCCACCCCCTACCCCCCACCCAAAGGAGATAATCTTCTCAGCACCCACCATAGCATCTTCACTTGCTGCACGTACAGAGCCACAAACGCACAAATGGCAAAGGCAGCTGCATTTCTCAACAGCATATGAGGGAACATTACTTCAGCAAATCAAATAGCTGATTGTTGGTGACACATGAGCCCCTTTTGCACTTGCACTGCTACCCTTAAATTGGCCAGACATCCACCTGCTGAGCTGTAGTGCAACTTGAACAGAGTGTACCAATCCAAAAACTGAAAGTATACTCACCCCCTAACATTGTGTTCTGGTCCTAGAACCTTACAATCAAACACAAGACAAAGCTTCTTCAAAATAGTTACACCAGCGAGCTGAATTACAGGCTGCAAACCAAAATCAACTGTCATACTATGTAAAAGCAAAAGATCTCACATGACCACAGCCACCATCATTTAAATCATCTTAAGCTACTGCCCTCAGGACAGAAACAGAGTTTCATGTCCTAAAGAAGCATCTTACACACACATATGCACATACCATGATTATTATGATTATGATTATTATTATTATTATGATGATTATTATGATGATTATTATGATGATGATGATGATTATTATTATTATTATTACTAAATTTCCACACCACAGTGCCTGATGCTCTTTAAAATAGTTCTATTATTATTTTAAGAAAATGTGTTTTTATGTGCCCTGTCTCAGTATGACATGCTGATCTGTGTGTTTTACTGCATTTGTACGGTTTTATTTACATGACAATTAAAACCAAATTTTTGGCCTTGCATGTAAAGGACATGCAGCAGAACAATGCCTCACAATGCAGTTCTGATTCTGTGGTTATTTTGGGGAGTTTATATGTGAAAAATTTTATGGTAGGTCCGACAAAAGACCTGATTATGCCCTTTCACATCTGATAGATAAGCTTCCTGTGGAAACACTGTTTGGATGCTATTTTCTGCATACTAAACTAACAATCCTGCCAAATCCATTTTAAAGACATTTGTAAGGGAACACTGCTGTAGTGTTAATTTCTCCTTCTGACAATCACAACTCAGAGTGAGAATTTGTTCTCATCCTCTACATGATAACAAACTACAAACATGAATAGAAAGCTTTATCGTAGCGGCTTAAAATAAACTGTTTTGTCAGTACAACACAATCAATTTCGTTCAAAAAAAGCATAGCACCAACAGCATTTTGGATCACTTCAAAATAAAAACTTAAAATTGTTAATATGAAGATTCCACAAGAATAATTACTGAAGAAGTCAAAGCACAAGCCAACCCATTCTTTCATTATAACGTGACGGCAAAAATAATGTGAGTCTTTCTGAATTTCTGCAAATCCCCTGACACATGTGTTATACAGGCTTCAGCACCTCAGCAAACTGAAAGCAAAGTAGCTCTAAGTAGATCTATAGTCTAGATGGAGGCAGACGAAACTTATCTTCAGCAGGACATCTTTCATACAGGGGGACTCAGCCAAGCTAATTCACATGAGATAAGCACCACATTATCAGAAAAGTGTAGAAAGACCTTGCTGTGTGTTTTAGTGTGTGTGTTAAAGGATTTGAAGAGAAACAGAGATGAGGTCACTGACAAACCCAAAGTGAAAAGTAAGGCTGGAGCCATACACATGCACTATCACAATCAGTGAGGTTTCTGCTCTGCTGGAACTGTATCATCTCTGTGAAATGAGACTGCAGTAGAAGATGTGAGCCAGCTTTATATCAGGTGAAGTGAAAACCTAAATCTGCAGCCTTGACACTGGACTCTTGAGCTTTTGAAAGCTGGTAAAAACACTGTCAGTGTTGGACAAAGACAGCTTATTCTCTACATGAGCAAGCGCATACAACAGAAACCCAGAGCCACAGGAAAAGAGAGGACAACATGACAGCGATTTTTTTTTTAAATTTTATGCTTCCACTTTAATAACCGTGAAAATGGCCCACTAACTTGAATTTGATCATACCGCTTCTGAGCACTTCCGATTTAGAATGATGTCACCAGCAAGACTGTTAAATCTGGCTTTATCTTCCCACTGTGTTGTCTATAATTAAACAGAGTGCCTGAACTACAATGATGTGCAGTGATCAGCAGCGGAGCCGCGTGGGCCCCGTCTGTGTCTGCAAACCAAACCACAGGCCAGGACTTAGCCTCTGCCCGATGCTTCCCTCTTCAATTCGGAATGCCTCTAAAATCAGTTTTAATAGGTGATTTACATGCATTCTAAAATGTTCTACAACGAGGGAGGTTAGCGAGGTGAAGTGAGCGACCAAAAATGTTCAATTTAAGTGAAACAAAATGCTGCTTCACGGGTAATTTCAGTGCCGAATTGATTGAATGACCCATTTTTAGCCCTAATCAGTCAAATAAGGTAATGCTCTCTCAACTGCATATGCATAAAAGGATGGAAACTGAACGCTGACAGAATTCTTAACAGAGTATTGAACTTCAGCGGCAAAGGACTCCACATAACTGGTTCAAACGTCTGTTTGGTTACTTGCAGCAGCGTACATATACTTTGGAGTTAGTAGCAGAAAAATAATAGAGATATAGAAAGAGAAAAAGTTCAATTACTGCTGATAACTCACCATGACCCCGGGGCTTGGCCTCTTTTAGGTTTGTGCTCAGCAGACATTTTGAAACGCTGTTTTCAAACAGTAAATTCGGTTTACAGTGTCGTTTTCGTGCCTTTGACCAGGTGGCATAAATGTGAATTTTCGAAGACTTGTCATTGAGATACCAAAGAACAGCTGAGTCGTGGAAACCAGCAATCTGTGGCATAACAAATCGACTCTCAGCAGTCTCATTAAAACAAGCGAAATTAGGAATCAGGAATTAATCAGGAGAGTCCTTTACTTTAACTATGATGGAAGTACTGAAAATAAAAAAATATATATATATATGGGAATCTGTTGCCGTTGCTTCAGAAATATCCACTTATTAGAAATAATTCATGTTAGACCGGCACATTTTGCCGGATATCATTATCCAGGGAGCTCGCGCAGGTGCCCACACCTGTGTCGCATTGAGGAACACACGGGAATATGGTAAATGTGGTAACTACGACAAAACTGCTGATCTCTTCTTCTTTTTCTTCTTTTCCTTCTTCTTCTTCTTCTTCTTCTTCTTCTTCTGACGTTCTGGCATGCTGAAGCTGTTTTACACTGTTGTATTCTTTAAAATACTTTGAAAGAAGTTTTTTTAAGATATACTGTTAAATACTAGTTTCATCCAACTTTGGTTGGATAGATAGAGACATTAAGGAGTAAAGACAGATAGTACACTCCACATCGTGCAGCTTTGGTTCCATGGTGTTTAGCCTATTCCGTGCTTATTGAAAGTTTTCAGAGACGATTTTAAAGCATTCTTTGGGAATCTGGAACAGAATGCTGAAGGAGTATGTTAAAATTCTACAAAAAAAAAGAGGAAATGAAAGGAAATAGTAGGTAGTAAAACTTGAACACCTTTTTGTTTAACCAAAGATTAAAGATTAACTTCTTTGTTCACGTTCATAAACTACTTCTCCAGGAGGCTTTGACAGGACAGCTGCTGCTTTGATTCCTGGAGTGTGTTGTTTTGTTTGACCAGGGTAAAGTTGATGTTGACTGCTGTCAAACATACTGAGGTCATTATGTCTTATACCTCTCTCCTGGAGTAGATAAATACTAGAACAAAATTCCTGGAATTGGTGGTTTGTAGAAAAATACCCATAATGCAGTTGTTATTTGTATGGGTTTTTTTTATTATTTATTTAGTAGTTTTAAGCATATGTGGGAAATATTACAGACTTATATTTTCCCCTGGCATTACAAGTTGTAATGCTTATCATATTTAAAAACTCACACAAAGACATCATATTCTTTTTGAGTCTTAAAATCAAATGGTTTGGGAAGTGTATGTATCAACAAGTGCAAGTGGAATCTGTCCAAGCTCTGGACAGTAGATGTCCATTTTTGTAATCTTTGACTTGGCAAAATTTCATCATCACAGTGACTCAGTGGTTGCCATGAACCCAACCTAGTTTTTCAATTGGTGTTGTTCCTTAAGATGATAAATTCCTAACCCTGCACAATGAAACTGAATATACCCATTAGCTATAAATAGGTCAGCGGAAAGTAGGCCGAAACCCTGGGGACTAATTTTTAAAGGAGAAACGTCTCCTTGCATTCTGTTGTCTGTTTGTGACTGTAATAACTGCCTCTGGAGTCAAGCAATCAGTGAAAGGGCACAAGCACTTGACCATTAAAGTGGACACACAGGTGACCTTCAAGCCTGATTACTGTTGACAAGCAGTGGGAACATTCCCTGAGGGATTCTGGGATCTCAGCGTTTTGCTATTTAATTACTTCTCTCTTACAAAAAGAAACCTGTTTGCTGCTGCGTTTGATCTTCTGCTTTAGACTGAGTGGAAGTGCACTGTCCGTGGTGCTGAAAAATTCAGGGCAAGACTGTTTGTTGTGGATGTGTCATTCTTCCTCTGAAGCTGCTTTGATTTGTATATGGCGCCACCACTCAGTCTCTGCATGCAACAATAGCATTATTAGTTGGGCCTGAAAACTGCATCAGTTTCACACATCAGCATGTGTTTCTAGAAGTACTGTTGCATGTGTGACAAAGAGTTTTGTAACGCTTTAGGTGTCTTTAGAGGGTGCTGTGTGAAGTCTGATAAGTGTCCCCAGGTGACATTGATTCAGACAGTGATGGCTAGGGCTGAAGTTTGAAATGAAAAAGAGAAATGATTGTACCAGACTTCTTTAGGCAGACCCTTCACTTCTTTTGCAGGATAGAGGCTTCAAGGTACATTAGCTATCACCACCATTACACCAGAGTCTCTGATTTGACTCTTGAGGATCGATTTTGCAAGAGAGAATTAGTGGGATAAAAAAAATCTCCCCTTTTGTTGCATTGCCTTTCATTCTTTTGTAAGTGTCCATCATAAATCTGACAGTGTTATAAGACTGCAATGCAAATTCGTGGAGCTCTCTTTAAAATGACATTTTTTCAGTTTTTTTTTTTAGCAATGCCTACAAGGGTGTTGGCACATTAAAAGAAAGAGAAAATGAAAAAGGGGACAAAACATTCAAACCTCAACTCAGAGAATGCAGACAGTTATTGAGCTAGTCAAGAACTGACTGACATGATAAACTTCTGATGGGGACTGTATGCCAAAAAACATGTTGTGTTGACATTTTACTTTTACACAAAGTAAATATTGAGAGCACAATTAAAAGCACAATTAAAATGACACACTTACTCTCTGTGTGCAAGCCTTATATAAGTAGCAGCTTTTAAACCCATCCATTGTCCTCTCAAATGTTTGGTAGAAGGCATTTTTACTGAGGTATTTTGTAAACAGTACAAATGCAAAATTTAAAAAAAAATCTGTTGCTTTTTAATGGGCAAAGCCATCAAATGGTAAAAGCACAAAGTCCTACATAAAACGAGAACTGATACAGTTACAAGCCATAACTACAAAGCTGTATCTTAACACCATGAACGGTTTCAAAATAATGAGCATGAAGAGAAGTAATAATTTAATTAAAATGACTAGATAATGTATTTCTGAAAAACTAAAAGTGCAATGTTGATGAACTCGCCTCAGAGACCAGTATGTGAGATAACAAATATTTACACTTAATGAAGTCTCAGTTTATATTCCTGCATTGTCGCTGACTTTGTTTTCTCATTTTGTCTGATTTTTGGACCCTGCCAACTGAATAACTAAATCCACCCTGGTAGACTAGAGAGTTGCATATTAAAACCAGCGGGGAGAAGAAATAATAAAATGTAATGATAGAAAAAAACATTAGCAGAGGCTCTGCCTTTAATACCAAAATGATACAGCACAGACAGAAATCCACACTTTTTTTTACAATAGCTGTGAGGGATTACTCCAGAAGGCACTGTCCCAGATATAATGAGGGTGGAACCAGGTGAGAACCTCTCTTGCTACTGAGACTCCTATTCAAGGTGAAAGCCTGCCCAGAGACGCGCAAGAAGTCAGATTCGATTTAGCTCCAACAAACAAACAAAAATTCAGTCTAGAATGTTCCTGGAGCAAAAAGAAAAAGATGAAAAGAGAAATAGAGAGGGTATAATTTGCGTGTGTATGTGCGTGTGTGTGTGTGCGTGAGAGAGAGAGAGAGGGATCCTCTCCCTTATGATAGCTATAAATAACAGGACCAGGATATTACATCAACCCCGGCTTGGGCACAGGACATATTAGGGCCAGAGCAGCTCTGTCTGCAGAGTAATGCCCCTGTGCACTTAGCATTATTACTGCTCTTTGCATGAAAGGTTTCAGCAGTCAGAATGTTTTTTCTGTTTTGCAGAGTATGCCCTTTGTCCACCATGCACTATTTTATAACGGAGACTACTTAATATAAACTAATAACAGGATGTAAAATTTAGGCATTTTGGGGTTGCTGTTTGTTCCCTTTGACTTTGTAGGATATTTTTATAACAAATACTGTCGTAAAATAGAGTTTTAATAGCAATAAAGCTCAGTAACCCTGATAGTTGCCTCCAAAGGTTACTTCTTGAATATGCCCAAGTATGAAGGGGGTAACAGTAACTGACAGTAGTGAACAACAGAAGACTGTTCGCCACCAAGCAGCAACCTCAAGGGTGGAAAGGGTAGGTAGGGTAGAAAAAATAAGCCAACACAAAAATGCCAAAAACTGCAGTTCTTCTAAAGGCCACTTGAGGCTGGCTCCAAAGCTAGTCGATATCTATACAGCCCCATGTTAAAATGCACAAGAATCAGTGAGTAAGACTTGCTAATCAAGGTATCTGGGTCGATGCTATGCAACCAGGGCTTTGATTACTAGTATCAGATTTTACAGACATTTTCCAGAATGTGTCTGTCTGCTTATCTATGTACCTAAGGTTGATTGTATGTTTGATTTGTAATCCAGTGATGGTGTCTGTAAAAAATGTATTGTAATCCATCCAAAGATAGCTTGGCAGCTTGACAGTCACAGACTTCAACACATGTCATAAAAGCTTACTGAGTGGTTTGAAGAACAGGAAAATAATGTAGTTCACATGCTAAGGCTCTCAAAGTCTCAGGATCTAAAACCAACTCAGCTGTGTTAGATTTTGGTTGTTAGATTAGCGCTCTCCACAACTATCAATAAATATCAAATGAAGGAGGATGTAATAAGAAAAAAATACTGCTCATCACTTTAATGGAGTTTTACAGATTTTGTAAAGTGATGCCAAGGCCACTGAAACTGTTCTGACGACAACTTTACCGACACAGTTCATGCTGAGTTTTACCTTCATTTGTTTCATGCATCTGCCTCTTTTTTTTATTTTGTGAAACATTCAAATCCAAGGTTTTTATGCATGCAGCATTCCATTGAATCAAAATAAAAATGCAGCAAACACATTTTGTTATAGCTCAAAGACCACACACAATCACACTTCAGAATGCCCCAACTATCACATTAATTTCATTACAATTTATCCGCCATTTCAGTTGTTTCAGCTCACAGTTCATGATCACAGCATTAAACACAGTTTTCTGTGTTTCAAAGAGCCCTTATATGGCCTCTTTCACACATTCATATGCATGTGTGTTTGTGTGAGTGTGTGTGTAAACACTCCACCCACATTCCCTCTATGTGGATTAGGACATCTTATTTGTGCCAGCATGCATTATACAAAAACAAGAGGGGACACTTCTTCAGCTGCCCACACTTAAACAAAAAAATAGAGAGAAGCTCTGTCCTGCCTCCTATTCAAATTCTCATTTCAGAGTCAAATGAAGAAAAACAACATATTTACCATCCATTTATAGGAGCACAGGTGAGAAAAAAGATGATAAACACCACACACAGAAAAAGGTTTGTTTTTTATTTCTACTTCTTTGTCTGTTGTACCTGTTCTTTTAGGGTTGAAATGACTCCAACTAGAAGCTGCTTTTAAAATTAGAAACAGTGGCCTTGTCTGCATGTGCCCTTTAAAAAAAATCATGTTTGGCCTATATATTATTCACAAATGCACTGTGGTATATTTGTCATTGTCAAAACATCTGCCCATAGGTCATATATTCACACGTATTGTGTGTGTGTTTACATGTGTCAGTGTGTGTTACTCAAGTGAAATGACTGATTGTAGTTTAAAATGTGCAAACCAATATTAAGTAATTAGTTTCTGTGTTTTTGTGAGAGAGCATGAACTTCCTCTGTTGCCACCCTCCTGACAACTTGATCCCACAGGATGAAAGTGCAGGACCCTGGTGTGGAGTTACCAAACCATCTGAAGCTGCCAGATGGCATAGTGGCACAGAGGAAGCCAAGGCCTGCTGCTTAGCTCTGCAGGGGCACAACAACCATCGCAGCATGTGTGTGAGTGTGTGTTGGTGTGGAGTCGATACAGGAGATTAGTTGCAGCCGAATCCCTTGAAACCTTTAATATGCGTGCAATAAGACAACAACCTGCACATGCTCGTATTCACTGATGGTTTCTCTTTGAAAACCTGTCATCAACCTGGCAAATGATTTCTCTGCTGAGTGTGCACACACACACACACACACACACACACACACACACCCAGATCAATGCTTGTGACTCTGATTCTGTTGTTCATACCCATCTGTACACTGCATATGAGTTGTGAATTTTACATTAACACAGGTTATCAAAACTATATTATACACTGAAGGCTTCCTTCTTTTTAAGATAATTAGGAAAAATTCTCAATATAATATTAATATCATCACAGTCCAAAAACACACCAAAGGTTTATATATTCTGACAATGACATACACTTAAGTTTGGTGTTATAGTTTTTCTAATGTGATTTTCTCATGCAAATCCAAGTAAGCTTGACTGTTTCTGAGCTTACAAACCCTCTGGCAGAGTTTGAGTTACACAACATGATGAACAGGAACACAACATTCACATTCTCACAACTGAATGTTAATACTCAAGGAACCTTGGGATGTGGGGTGTGATACCAGAATACACCCTTGTATTTCCATTCTAATGCTGCACATCTTAGATATTATCAGTCATTTGGCCTTGTACTTGAGATGGATTCAAGCTGACTCTATTAACTGATCATGTGGTGTGTCATTATCATCACAGGTGCATCACACAGCCGTCAGTAAGTGAATGACTGTCCACAAGTTTCAAAGCACATTTTAATTTTGTGCTTGTATGTGAAAACATGGGAAATTCATGAAGCATGAGATTTAAACATCAGTCAAGTTTCCACTGAGGAGATGAGAAAATCTATTCTGTGTGGAACAATAAGGACATATGTACATGAAACAAACAGAAATGTCCTACTTCCATCATGTTTTTGACATGACTTTCCACTGTTTGAGCTTAGACTTCAGCTCTTTTAATGATGTCACCTTGTTTATCCTCTTCTTCTGGTTTAATAACACCTGACAGGACAGTTAGTTTTATCAGCCACCTCCGAACATTCAAATATATATATGTGTGAATGGAAACATGCACTAGATCACATTATCCTTTAATAATAGGAAATTCTGTCAATATGTGTGCCTAACTTGGAGCCATGGAACTAGTGACGGAATCATGATTAGTGTTGATGCTCTGATTGGGTCCTTATGAGTCGATCTCATTAGGAGTGTTTCTGTCCAAGGAAAGAAAGGAGGAGACAAGGAAAAACCTCGGGTAAACCAATATATAAGGCTTGAAATATTAATCTGTAATATTAAAAGTCTGTCAATTTGTTTTAAAAAAAAAAAAAAAAGATTAATAGATCTCAACAAGTTAACAAAATATTACAAATGTGGAGGATCCTGCACATTTTGCATATCAGAGTGGATGGTGAGTGAATGGTCCCCATCTGTAGCTTGTAATTAGTTGTGTAATCATTTAATCAGTCAATACAAAATCAATAGTTTGTTACTGTTTAAGCAAAAAATGTTTAACATCTCCTTGCTCTAGAGGTTTGAGCAAAGATTGTGTTTGCTGCTTTAAATGTTATGTATCATTGTATATTGAATACCTTAAGGTCTTAGACTGTTGCTTTAACAGAATATGACTTTTAGAGACCTCATCATGTTTATAATAATTATCCAGTGGGTTAAAATCAAAACATTACCACTAGTTGCAGCTGTACTCCTACAAGGCATGCATTTAGAGTGGGAAAACATAGAAAACTGAGCAAAGAATGGGATTGCTTTCTCAGAAAGAGAGGCTTATAGACAGGCAAGAAACAAGAGATGGAAGAACTGTTGGCGTAAACAATGTGACAACTTCAAAGATGTATTTTCATTTCAACTGGCTTTTTTTTTACTCTTCTACTTTTTTTTTATTCTTTTCACCTCTGTCTCACACCTGCAAAAGCTGTCACCACTGTGTTCAAAGAAACTTTACTCAGAGGGATTCAATGATAAAAAGAAGTCAAGAGCACTAGTTTCAATGACCAATTATAGATGCAGTCCAAATCCACTGAATAAATCATCACATTACTGTGAAAAAGAGAGGGCCATCATTCATTGTCTGGTGTTTTCAGGCTTCATTCAGCTTTTAATTCAAACAAAAACCATAGCTAATGCCCCCATAGCATTTCAGACTTACTGCTGACTATCTCATTACTATCATTTACAGTGACATACCATGGAGAAATGGACTAAATAACAGGCTCATTCATATTTCGAACATGATGTTTTGACAGTAGTTTACAGCACAGTATTGAGATTTTCAGTTACAATGGGCAACAAATTTCACACAACTGAACTGTGACTCCATATTGAACCCAGGGAGATGGCATCATTGTGTGCTTCCATAAACCAGCAACAGAATATCATGAGAAAAAAATGTAATTTGTGGGCAATTCAAGGTTCAGCTGCCTGAATACATAAAATACACCAGGCCGATATAACGTTATCATTATCTTAGGTTAACGCAATTGACATGGATGTAAAAATATCATCTAAGCACGAAAAAGCACAGAGGACATTCCATTAAGACCTTAACATGACATCTTTTGGTAGAAACCAAAGGGCACAATCTTCAGATACACAGATGTCCCTTTAAAATATTATTTTCTGGGCAATTTGCATTTAAATTAAAGTAAACAGTAGCAGACAGGGAGTGTGAAGAGGGAAAGATGAAGATTACTTGCAAACAAAGGTCCTCAGCCAGATTTGAATGAGGAGTATTACAGCTATGTGGAAGGCACCTTAGAACAGTCTGTTTTAGATGACATCTAAAGACATCGTCTTTAGATTAACAGACATCAGGAAAGCTTAAAAAATCATATAAGGATTTAGAGACATCAAAAATATAAAAACCCAAAGATGTCTCATAAAGTCCTGTAGTCTTCACATTTACATCTGTGGTTGTCTAAATGTCTCCCAAAGACATTGAAAAACCCATTAACTTTTGTCTAGAGACCTACAGACATCATCTTAAGTGGTATGAGTGTCAATGGGCCCAAAGAAAAGCTTCAGTCTACTAATGTCTCTGGTCTGCAGATGTCATCTGAGGACCAAAACATATCATCAAACCAACCAAAGATTCTCCAGATCCCAAGTGAAAGACACAATCTCTAAGAACATCCTTTTAAAAAAACTGAAGTGAAAATCTCAAGAGATTAAACACCTAAAACCAGCATCTTTGGGACATTTGCACCTGGAATCAATGTGAGCTCTGTATCCAGATATTGTGAATGGATAAGAAAAACACCTGTTCATGCCAGGTGTGATGCATACAGAACGCATTGTGTTTGGAATGCAATGGCATTAGCAAGACCATATTATGGGGCAGTACAGCCTGACTACACACTAACACACATTAAACTTGGTAAATAAAAAGGTTAACTCCACTTCTTCCTCGTTGATCCAAAAAGCCTTGTGTAAAAAAGAGAAACAGCAGTAGCTAAGGTACCAAAATTATCAATTAACCTAACCTTATAAATTTGTATATTAATATCTCCTTACTTTGCAGGCAGAATGAGAATAAGATTATATTATTGTAGTAGTACTATTTGTAGAGTAATCAAAGGTCATCAGTTATCTAGAGTCAAAGAGCTATCCTGAAAAACTAAGATAACCTGAAGATGTCACATCCAATCTATACAGTTATTTAAATACTTAAAGATGCCATCTTCAGATATTATGTCATATACTTCATCTGACATAAACTGAAGTCATGCTCCATGGGGAAAGTCTAGTTTAACTAATATTGGGGCAAACTTCTGCAATAGCCTGTTCACAGTGTTTGGCCTACCATTGTGAGCCAGGGAATGGCTACACCCCCAGATGCAGGATCAGTGCTGTGAGTTGAGCTAAAATGCTTAAACAAACAGCGGGTCCATTAGCATCTGACTCACTAAGAGCTGTGGATTACAATCACATCATCACTGCCAGAGAGAGAGGCACAATGGCTGGTTAAATTAGGATGTCATCATTATTTTGTGATGGGGAATTTAGCTCACCCAGAATAAAATTTCAGACCCCCCTCCAACAAAATGGAGTGTACAGGTTGTTTATGCAAGTAGCTTTTAGCGACCCATTGTTAGATAGCATCCTCCATTGACTGCTGGAAAAACTGACAGGAGCATAGGAGGAATTCAGGTGATGTTGCAGAAAGAGTGACACCGTCCACACAGGAAAGAGGTTTTGGTAAATGAACAGATCAAACTTGAGATAAACTCAAGACAAACTCAAGGCAAACACAGAAGACTGATGTTTGTGTTCTTTGTGTCCAACCAAAAGTCAGTGGTGACTCATGTCAACTTCCTTTCTTCATGGATGAACTTGCGTTACATTCTTCAGTTATGTCCCATACTTGCTCTTGTGACAAATGCACTTAAGTTAATTAATAACATCTTAAGTTTAATAACAACCCTACTTATTTCATCTAAACCAAGACCTTTTTCTCGACCTTGCCAAATAGTTTTGGTGTCTAACCCTCATGTTAAAAACTATGACTGACACACAACATTAAATGGGATTGTTACTTGATGTAACCAGCAGTTCTACAAGAATGTGTTCCTGTCACTATTGCAGTCATATATGTTGTTTTTTGAGTCAGTAGCAAACAACCTGTTTTGGCGGACACAAGGACATGGTACCAAATAGATTTTGACCTAAAAGCAGTCATATTGTGTATTTAGTCCTCTTTCTTTGTACAGAGCAAAACCATTTCCCCAGGCCAAAAGTTCACTTTGTCTGTTGAAGCAACATTTATCACTGCCATACAGCCCAACCTATCCAAGAGTTGAAGAATAGTTCCTCTGTCAGAGTGACAGGAAGCCAAAACAATCAGCAGCTGACAAGACCCCCGATATCGGCAGACGAGACACTTCAGAAAAACATTTCTTTGAGCTGTCTCTTTGAGCTTTTGACAGCTTTAGCTCACTGATGAAACTCAGCTGAAAATAGAGGTCTGCAAGGGTCTGTGGAGGGGTTATTATCATGACATGCACACACTTTTCAATTCCCCTTTATATCACTCCTCATTTAGCTTTATTCTGAGACTGCACAATCCCAAAATCAAACCCACAGACTTTGGACCCACAAAGGTCTACAGATATCCCAAATGAACAGTAATTGGCATCTCGTTTAACAGTTAAGATTTGACTGACAGGACTGGTGAGAGGCTGCTAAGAGGAAGTATGAAGGTTTTATACGCACCGAAGTTTGACTATAAACTACAACTTGTAAAAATCCAGAGAACCTTAGCAGTCAAAAAGGTTTATTTGTTCCAAAACAAAGTGCAGTTCAGTGTACTAAGTAAGTTTAGGCATGTGTGTTATAAAAAAGAGTGTATTATAAAAAAAACAACTTATTTTTATAAACTAAGAAGGATAAAGGCATACTTTGGCAATTTCAGTACATCAGCGCAACAATCAATCTGCACTTCTTTACCAACAAGCATTACTTTCAACCGCTTTTAGGCACTGGAGGCAGCACCAAATGGCAAATTACATGTTTTGACATTATCTTTCATAGAGACCTCATGATGTTTGAAAGTGGAGGCTGGCAATTGTTTTCCTCTGAGGAAATCAAAGAAGAACACACCCACTGGCAGCTGAGAAATCACCTTTTATTTTTGATCACAGGGATGTCCTGCACAGAAACAGCACCAAATCCATGCAGCATCTTGCATCATGGGTATTGTTAGGAACTCCCACTACTGCTTGACAACTTACATCAATTCCTAACATAAACAAAGAAAATCTATAAGGTGGAGAAGAGCTGAACAGTGATTAAATCCTGAAGCCCACTGCTTTTCTCAGCTGCAAACACACACTAATGTTGTTCGTGCACACTAACATGCTCATCCCCTTTACACACAAACACACATTTTGAGCAATTTCAGACATCCCTGTGACACAAGGGAGTGTTTCCCACATACTATGAACTGTGAAGAAGGTCTCATTCCCCTTGTGTTGAAGTGGTGCTCCAGATTTGGAGAGCGTGGGCATATTTATAAAGCCTCCTTATCATCCAGAGAAGGTGCTCTCCGTTCACGCCCCCACATGCTCGGTGCAACGCTCAGTAAATCTATTAGCACAACAACCAATAGCCAGTGGTGATAACTCCCCTGCACAAATACCAAGACAAGAGCCTCATCACATGATCTGATTCACAGCTGTTCAGCAGCAGTTCATCATGGCACAGATACTTCAACATCTGTCCTAGATGAGCGAAAAATGTATTTTCAGCTACTTAAACATGTATTCACCTGCAGCGTACAAGAAAAGAAAATTATCAATTTGCAATATTTCAATAACATGAAGGGCCACAGGGTGCAAAGATTCAACAAAAGTGTTCCACATGAAGAGCTCCATTGCAAAATACATGACCCATATGCTGCCTTTTCAAAATGAACTCTAATCATTCCTTTGGTGCCTGCTGGGTGGCTGATCGGCATTTACAGGCTTCCTGCTGTGGAGCAGCTGTACAGTAAAGCAAAGCTACAGGGTTAAGCAGAAATTATAGAAGTGTGTGATGTTCCAAAACTTTGTTTAAAACTAATTTAAAATAACTGCTCAGGGATTTTTGAGGAAAATTCTCATTTATCTCATAGAAAGTAGTTCATTCCACTTACTGTAAGCATTGATGTCCTTTTGTGGCTGTGTTGAAAGACTGGTCAAACATGTATCAGTTAACTTAGTCCACCCATGCCTTATAAGGGTTAGCAGCCAAATACATATTTACATTATGGAAGTGTACTATGCTGACCAGCAGTCATCACCAAGCTGCTTCAAAGTTTCTGATAAAATAATTATTTTACAATCACATCATCACACCAGATAAACATAAATATAACGTTAATAATCAGCTGATCTGGCATTTGAAATGAGTGATGACAGAGAGAGCATAAAGCAGAGAAATGTTGCTGCAAACACATATTGATAAACCGTTATATAAAAGTGGCTGCTAGGGAACAGATGGCCTGCTTCGAATACATCCCAGTGGACATTTAAACCAAGACTGAGCTGGAGGGCAGCCGGAGCACAACACAACCGACTGCTGCATACAATCAACCAAACACAAGCTTAACCTTTGCTTCTGACAGACACAGTCAGAATTCACAATTTCATAAATCGTTATTTTGAACAAATCGCAAATGCTTTCATTTTTGTCATTTTTGGAGAGAATGCTGTTCACACACAATCAAAAAGCACTTAACTGGTACCTGAAGGGCTGTGTGCCATCCTGTAATCCTTTAAAAATTGACACCGTTTCAGATGCTGACAGCAGCTCCTCTCTAATCCTGAACTATCCTTGTTGCTCTAAAACTCAGAGATGTTTTTTTCTGGGTAAGCCTCTCTTCTCAAAGACAGAGCAGAAGCCAGGTCTCCAAACACTGCCCCAGTGTTCTAACCTGCCACAAGTCCCCACTGAAAGGGCAAGTTTTATAATAGCTCGGTGCTGTTGCTGTGCTTTGTTACCATCCCTTTCAGCAGGACCACGCCAGGAAGGTGTCTCATATTCTACTGCATTCTTCTCACGTAGCTGCTAATGAAACACTTGTCTGTTAGCTTATGGGGCTATTTCACCCACAAATCAAATACAACAATGCAAGTGAAGTTATGAACTTAAAGCTGTGGGTACAAACCACTTGACTTCAGCGGATAAACTAATTAGCAGGACAGGGCAAGTAGGAGGTGACAAGAAGCTGCAATCATCACTCTGGAAGCTCGAACGATGAAGAACACAAATTGTTCAATGAATGTGTGAACATGTCAAATCAACCTCACTCCAACTTCAACTTTGACCACTAATGTGTTGTCTCCTAGTATGTTGCGATGAGTGATTATTATCAACTCTTTCCTCATTAGTTCTTTTTGTAGTGGTGTTACCGAGAAATAAGGTCCCAGTTGGGATGAACCAGAACTACCATTTCATGATCCAATGGTTGTTTTCATTCTCGAAATCCTTAGGCTGAGTTAAATGTATTCAACTCCAGTGCTAAACATGATTCTAAAATTAGATATATGCTCAGAGTGTGTGTCTGGCCTGAGAAGAGGTCTTATGTCTGCACATTTCAAATGTGACTTAAAATCTAAAAAGAAATACACTTCAGGCAGAAGGTAATATGAAGAAGGTGAGGTCACAGACAAACTGAGGTGCAAGTCATTACCTGGAGGCTATCCAATCCAAGTTCAGAACTTATCTAATAAAGTATAAGAACTGATAATTTTTGACCCAGTGTTCTATTTAACCTGAGCAGCCTCTGTTACCTTTACAGCGATGGTTTAGGAAGATCACAGACCAGTTGCATGCATTGTATATTATCTCACATGATCCTAATGAGCCAGTCAAATTTTGTGCATTGTGTGCGACTCAAGTCAGTGAGAGAGGTACACACATAGGGAGAAAAAATAAATGATCTGACAAGAGTCAGGTAAATATAAAAATAATCTTATGTAATGCACTAAAAGTAGAGGGAGAATCAGTGAAAACTGACTTTAAAAAAATGGCAAATTTTTTGAATATCAATCCTGAAAAAAAAAAAGTAGAAGTATAGTGCGAATCCAGTGTATGTGTATTCTGTGCCAGCATCTGTGCCTTTAAAATGTATCATTGGGCAAAACAAGATGTAACACTGAAGGACAAGTTTGTCAATAAAACCCTGCATTGCTTCTTGTTGGAAGTCGCCCGCTGGCACTCCTGCTTTCTGACCCAAGATCTAATGTGACATTTTCACAAAGGCAATGTGCAGTAAACACACACACACACGCATACACATACACAAACACACACATACCCATACACATACAAAGGCCATGCATGAGTGCACACACAAACAGGTCACATTACAGTTCAACCAATATGGAATTTTTAAAGTGCATAAATTTCTGAAACAAATGGTTAAAATATGCCATCCTCATAAATGAAAGCTGATCAACTTATTACTCAGGTTAACTGGGTAAAGAATTTCCTTAGGCAACCAATATTATGTTTAAAAAATGTAAATATGTTATTTGCTGATATTGATTTTGAACCACAATGACTGTACCAGTTTCCTTCCTTAATGAGAGGACAATATCAATAAACCCATACAGCCCATACAGTGATCTTTCAACAGTTCACACATTTTTCATTGCACATCACTCTAAAATGTCAGTGTGAGGCTCAAAGTACAGTTCTTCATTTATATTTATTATAAAATCAAACTTCATGCATATTCATTATAAAAATTAAACTCTAAAAAAAAAAAAACTGGGCAATTCAAACATTGTGTTTATTGATAACTTTTTTTGTTTTTAATCACTGGACAAAGAATCAACCAGCAAGCTTCTGTAGTGCTTCAAATATTAACACAAATAATTTTTTGAAACTTAATAAAAAAGGTTAAGCTAACATCTAACGAGCAACTAGCAACTTCCTCCATTGTGTCAAATTCAACAGGAAGTGGCTTCCACTGGAAGGATAAGTCAAGCACTTTTGATTGGTCAAGGTTTAACAACACAATTTCCCAAGGTTGGCTAATCAAATGAGACACCAATTGCCGATTATTTATGATTGTCAAATAAATTAGCCTTGCTAGTAGCCTCCCAGAGGTTGTAATATGTGTTACACATTACAACTGAAAATATCTGGAAAAACATAGTCATGGTTTTTCTAGGTGACTTATTAATAGTGTAGCTAAATATAGTTTGATCTGAAGGTTGGTTCTAAAGGAAAGGTGATAGTTTGCACAGTCAAAACTCATTATTCTAAAGAGCTTTAATGTTCACAATAAAAAATGTGATATTTTGTTCACAAGCAGTTATAGAGAAATCTCACTCTGGACCAAAGTACTGGACAGATGGACAGACCAACCAGTGTCCCTAATCCTGCTGCTTGTGATCCAATGACAAGTTTTTTTGCTGATGCTACATAAGCATTGCCTTTTTGTCATGAGAATAACATACCGAACTGTGTGCCTGCGATATGACAGCAAAAGATGATAATGACTATTTACATGGCATCACAAAAGGAACTGGTACTTGTTGTCACTGTCATTTTCACTGTGTCATTTGCAAAGTCTATTTCTAAAAACTACAAGTTTCCTGACTGTTGCATGAGGTAACGCAGCTAAACGTGCATTACGAATAAGGATTCTTTAACACAAAACCATAATTAAATTGGATTTGATCTTCTCCAGCTATTAATTTAAACTGCCACTTTGACATCTTGTAATTAAAGCTGGAAATAAAGCCTCATTCTATCCTATATTCAGAGTGTGAATGCACTCTGCAGTTTATATTTCATGAGGTTGTGTTCAGACCCTTTTCGCTGATCTGGATCCTTTGTCAGGAAGGGTCTCTTAATGTTAGAGATCAAAACTAAAAGCCTCAGCTGATCTGCTGACGGAGGGGAGAGGAGGGATGAGACAGTGCTACTCGAAGCATCTTTTATTCTCCTTTTCAAAAACATAATGGAGAAGCTCCTAGTTTGACATGATTGAGTCCATTTATTCTCTCTCTGGCTTAAAGCCAAAGTTAGGTATGACTGCAAACACAGAAAGCTGAATTATGGAACTCAGTAGTAGGTTGCATTTGTCATCCACCTGTAATAATGTTGGAATGGTGCTATGTTTTTCCGATTTTTTGATTCATTAATGACCCAATTTGGCAGTAATGACAGTGATGGTGTTACTCCTTCTACCCCACGCAACATGAAATTCATTTAAAATATTTATACTCAGGATCCTAAAACTTTATCTCCCAATAGCTCTGATAACTGCCAAGTTCTCGTCTACAGTGCCACTAACAGGACAAAACATCCCCCTAATCGATACTATTCTTCGTGATCAGGTGCCTCAAAACCTACATGATTTCCATGACTTATGTTTGAAGACCCTTTGACCTGTTCTGTAGCTACACCCACAGGTCAGAGTCTCTTTAAAGGAATCAAAGAACATACTGAGAACATTACATGAATCCATCAATGCACCACTGCTTAGAAATGTATAGGGACCCATGCTGGCTTGCCACCTTATTGCCATCTTGCAATTATATTACCATTATCACTGTTATATTTATATATCATCTAATCACATGATCTTTAAAACAACTGTTAAACCACCAAATTAAAAATTGCATATTTCACTCTGAGCATGTGCTTATGTTTTTGGAGAGAGGAAGGGCCCAGGAAAAATATTTACAATGGAGCCAATCCCAAGTAAGATATGCTGCCAAATGAACCTCCTTCCCTATGAGCAGTCAATTGAGTTCCATTAATTAGTAAGAAATTAAATTTTTGGACACATACTTGTGAATTCTCACAGACAGATCTGAATCAATTTTTCTTAGCTTTCATGTACTTTCAGCAAAGCAATCATTGGAGTTTAATTTCAAATAAAGCCAGGTAATGGCCTTTAGAAACTAAATCTATCCTCTATAACATAATATTGAATAGTGCTTCAGAATATATATGTAGCCAGCCCCCACTGACATCAAGCTCACGCATTTTCTACATCTACTGTAGCTTTAATATCAAAGGGCAACACATTTCCTTGACAGTGACAAGGGAATTCAACTCCAGCCCTCAGGGCCTTCTGGCAAAATCCCTCTGATGCATCCAAAAACGTCGTCATCATTTCTGTCAAAAAGCCTCAATCTAGACCTGAGCCTTATTAAAGAGGCTGTAGAATTAAATCCATGCCAGGGGGAACTGCTCCTGTGTAATGAATGGCATGAAAGCATGCAAATCAAACACCAACAATATCCCATGTGCTCTGTCAGTAAGATATAACACTTAATATCTTTTTTTATTTCATGGCACGGTTTACAGATTGTGCAATAGCTGTTTACTATGCTAAGGGGGCTAAGCCATAAATGTAATGGAACTGAAAGGTATATTAAGAGATTAAGGGAATAGAGGGAAGGTGGAAAGTAAATTTTCACGGGTGGCCTAAAAGCAGATCAATACTCCTGGAGGCGAGCTGGTCAATGGCTCGTGAAATCAGGCAGGAAAGGTTTCGCTCACCAGCAGTCTAACTGCTCCTCACTGTAATGATATGCACTCAGCAAATCCACTAATAATGAACTAAAAACATTATTTCAACACTAACCACCATTCGAATTATAAGACTGGTAATATTCGATATGTGTCTTATTGCAAACACATCCAAAGTAAGACCCAACACAGCATGATATGTATCTTGTACCTAAAAGTATTATGTGTATCAAAGCCTGACGTCTTTTGTTCCTCTATGCCAAAGAGCTCTGTTGTTTTCCAAAAATGATTAAAAACCCATCAGTGAGCCACACTGTTGCTCTGGATGTCATGTTCCTTCATTACCATGAATGCACACACTGTGGTTTACTTTGCCGTAGTCTCACAGACACTGTCCTGCTGCCAGAAATACCGACAAGTGCACCAAAAGTGGATTAATCTGCCACTGAAAATAGTTCCCAACAAAGGCACAATTTTATCCTGTTTATCCTTCTTGTTTCTTTTGTTTAAAACTACACTGACCAGCTGTTTGAAGAAACAACTTAGCCTCTTTTTTCATCTTTAGAAAGTCTTTGTAGAAAAGAGAATTTTAAGCAGTGTATTTTTTGCATGGGATTTGATGATAGCCTTTAAAGTTATAAGCCTTAAAATGTTGCATTTTCGTAATATAAGCTTCCATTCAGAATGAGTGGAGCTGAATGAGAAGTTTGAAAAGTAACCAGTAAAACTCAATTAGAGTTCATGAGCCGGTCAGTTTGGTGAGACGCTGCAGCGGTGCACCTCTGAGGAGTGTTTAATGTGTTAAAGTAACCAGTTGGAGGAACAGACAGCGATACAAGCATGCACATCCCAGCGTGGAGCGACGGTGTGGGCATTGGAGCTCCATTGTATGGTTTTGTTAGAGTCTGACTGTAGCGCTCGGCGCTGCTGCTGCTTCTTCGGCTGCTCTGCTCCTGTGAGCCAAGGCGATCGAGCACTAATGACTTGCACTATGGTTACTGGGGCTTGGGGGAATGCTGGCAAGAATGAGAGTGGGGAGGAGGAGGAGAAGGGGTGGAAGAGTTTTTAAACCCTGATGGGGAGTTGTCAAAGATAGATGACTTCATTTTGATTGCCTTCCATTCATTTCCCCCCTGTTCTCTCTCCTCGCTGCCTCTTCTCATCTCCCTTCTTATTCTGTCTCTGTCGTTCATGCTGACAAAGCCAAAATGTGACTTCGGCAGCTGTACTTTGGCGGGAAAATGCAAGCAGCTTGCCTCCCAGGTGATCACCTATATAACAGGGTTGGGCTGGTGATTTCTTTGATAGTGAGTGATAATGAACAGCTTGAGCCTCACAAAGGATTAAAAAGAGACAA
The DNA here is from genome assembly GCA_029814765.1 of Acanthurus leucopareius. Taxonomy (NCBI): domain Eukaryota; kingdom Metazoa; phylum Chordata; class Actinopteri; order Acanthuriformes; family Acanthuridae; genus Acanthurus; species Acanthurus leucopareius. The sequence continues at coordinate 2,057,817 of JAQMCX010000002.1, forward strand.
ATAATTTCAAGAGTCAAATTCATTCTAGAACTTTTAGCTTCAGTCAATACATGAAATTTAGATCAATTGAAAAGGAACAAAAGACAGAGCTGAAGACTAACTTACAGGTTGATTTTTTTTTTCTGATAAGCGAGACAAGTTAGAGGGCTGAAGCAAGTGAAAGCAAGTCTACCATTACACCTCTTCTTTCAACTCTGACAGGTACAGAGCTCCTCATCCTCAGCTGGCCTGCTTCACTAAAGCCGCATGCAAGTAAAGTGTGAGCTGTGGACTGCTTGCTTGTCTTACCTTGCTGTGGGCTCAGGCTGCGTATATTGCTTGAACCGTCCATTGGTGTATTCCCAAACAGACAGAGCTCCATGTGGCGCTACAACAGGGATGGAGAGGCTGTCTTCACCCTAACTACCATCTGGATGACTGCGACTATCACAGGCATGCCTCGCCCTGTGGGTGTCATCACCAGAGGTGTGACAGAAAATGCTTTTGGGAGAACTTACCTATCTTCTCCTCTGTCTATCCTACCCCTCTTGTAAAGTCTTTGCTCCCTCATTGCTTTCGGTTTTTATGAAAGCCCATCCCCTCTGTCTCTTTGTGGTAGTGTGGCGGGTAGTGGCAAAGAAAATAGTGTGGTCTTGCACACTTCTTCTTCTTTATCCGCATCTACTGTACAGACTGAAGGGAGGGGGATGTTGCCTGGAGAGCTTTGGGAGCACGCTCAGTGCAGTCAACCACTCACGCCTCTTGTACAAGAGGGGGAAGCGCTTGGTTCAAAGACGATCACCTGGGAAAATGAGCGCTATTAGAGAAATGGGAATAGAAGACAGAGAAAAGGGGGGGAGGGAAAACTGGGAGGGAGGAGGAGGAGCAGGAGGAGGAAATGGACTAAAATGAATCTGCGGAGATAAAGGGGAGGAGAATAAAGGGAAAAAGAAGCGCGAAAAAGGCAAGGTGGCTGTGATTTGCAAGTAGCAAAGAGCGGCAGCGTGTGGCGTGCATGTTTTATTCAATATGAAGCTGCTGAGAGAGAGGACCAGCCAGGCACGGATGGGTTTGTCCCAGCAGTCACACAGAGAGGGAGGGACAGATGGGACTAAGTATCAGAGAGAGGAGAGGAATAAGATGAACTTGTTTCTACCATCACGCCCACCGACAGGGGGGGACATACGGGTCTGTTGTCCCAGGCCCAGGGTAAGGGGGGGGCCAGAACTGGGCCCTCATTAAATTATGGAATAATTATTCAAATTTTTTCAAATTAAGCCTATTTGTGAAAAAAATATAATGTTTTAGTTACATAAAAGCTTTTTATTTGTTTTCTTCCTAATTGTCCTTGAAATAGTGGTCAAGAACCCCCCACCCCCAACACAAAAATCGTTTCGCCACTGATCAAACTTTGATGTTGTCATTTGATTTGAAGTTCATTACGCTCAAAATGTCCGATCAGCACAAGTCTGGTACTCAGATGAGAAAAGAAAAGAGAAGAAGAGAAGAAGAAGATAGAGGTCTTAGGGATTTATTCAGTAAATATTTTAAAAAAGGTGGTGACAGTAACGCTGGGACTAGTAAAGTCAACGTAGAGCAAGGTAAGAAACAGCGCAGCTAACGTTTGCCAGCCTTGTAACGTAACCTAACTGGCCAGCTCTAATGTTAACATCCATTAAGTATAAAAGCCTGACACAACACGTTATCTTTGACCGAAACAGTTGAGTTTGGTAGCTCCATCAGAGAGGATGAGACAGAGAGGAGAGAGATCCAGCTGCAGTCAGGTGAAAGAGAGAGTGATGCGGGAGGGGCTTGTTGCCCTGGAGCGGAGGGTCAGAGCCAGGCTACCCACGAGAGAGGAGAAGGAGAGAGAGAAAGTCAGAGTGAAGCGGGAGGGGGCCCTAATTTGAGTGACCCTGCATTATGACCAGATGTGAGGAGAGGAGGAGAGAGGAAGAGCAAGGGAAAAGGAGAGATCCAGGTGCGTGTGGGTGGGGTGGGGGTGGGGGGCTCTCAAAAAATCATGTCCCGGGCCCAGCCAAGACTGTCAGCTGGCCTGCTACCATGAACTTGGTCTGAATCCAGCAGGAGGAATAAAACAGACCTGGAATAAACTTCTGGGAGAGTGTACCTGTAGGGTAAGGCTGAGCCATGGATCCTCACATCCAAAGCAGCAAAACTGTCAAATTTACCAGTGTATGACATTTTGGCTTAGAAATACACCTTTCCTCCTAGTTTTTGTTTCTTTATTTGTACTAACCAATAAAAAGAAAAGTTTAAATAAAGACTCTGACATTTATTTCTTTTTCTTTGTCTCCTCTTTTTTTCTTTTACAAGGCAAAATTTTGAGAATGTTCAATAGTTTGTGTGTATGTGAACTACGGAGGAGTAGTCAGGAGTCAAGAATGATTTTAATGTCAATTTACCACACATGGTTGCAGGATGAAATGCAGTGGTAGTCCCATGATGCTACTTTTAAACAGACAGCGATGAGTTTTCAGACACCAGTGTTTTTTTTTTTTTTAGCAAATTGCTCAACCTTAATGAGGAGTTATGGTCCTTTTACAAGAATCATACTTTGCATACTTTACTTTGTTTGCAAACGTACTATAAGATTAATCAGTCACTTGTGGAAAAAAAAGTCCCTAACCCGTATCTAACTTTAGCATATTCATTTTGCCCAATCTTTCAAGAGTTACATCATTTCTTTTGCCATCAGGCAAAAGATACAGAAGTATCCGCTGCCGTACCACCAGACCACAGAGCAGCTTCTTCCCTCAGGTTGTGAGACTACTTAATGCACCATCTGCACTCCTCCACATTTAATCTTTTTTTTATATATACAATCAATTAATCAATCAAGAGGGAACCACACTTCAATTTCATTATGAAACCTGTTGTATAATGACCAATAAACTTCCTTGTATCCTTGTATTTCCTAATGTCCAGTCAAAGTGTTGTTAAATTTACATGTCATTTTTAATATTATAGTCAAGATCACACTGTTTTAATGCACAAATTTACTTTTCAATGTTACAAATATACACTAATGTGCAAAATATCTTAAATGTATACACTTGATATACTGTTTATTTAAAAAAAATAATGTCTTAAAATGAACCAATTAGGAGCATGTAACTTCGGTTTACAGAAGCTACATGCAGATATGAACTATAAGGAGATTTTCTACCATCAAAGTTACTTTAGAGATTTTAACACTTTTAAGTCATTTTTAAAGGCTTGTCTATTTTACAAAAATTCCCTTCTGATTGAAACACTGAATGTTTTGTTAAAAACTCATGCAAGTGTAGTCACACAATATCTGTCATCAACAGTCCAGTTCTCTTGTTGTTTGCGTTTATTGGATAGACTGTATAATATTGGGGTGGAAATACAAACCCATGGAGATGCAAAGGCAGGGCTTATTAATGCCAAAGCTAATGTCTGAATGCACATTTGATCTTTGCAGGGGTTCTGAAGAGGAACTGAAGCTATTTGAAGTCATGATACATCACCATCAAATAAACAACACAATTTACAGTATTTTCAGTGACTTTCAGCTATTGCATGAATAATGCACATTGTGAATTGTCTTCCCTCATGCATGTTTCATGACGAAGGAACAACAAACCTCTGCTCTTTTTCACATGCATTTTCATAGGCCTTATGCTGATCTTCAGCCTCCCCAAAGTCATAATCCAGCACCCCCTGTATCTCGACCGCAAGTCAAGCTTCATTTATCTATTGGTGTCTTCTTTTTACATTAGCGTGCAACACCTCCTGCTGCTTGAATGAGCTTTGGGCATGCTACAGTAGCTGTCAGCTGAGTCACAGCATACTATAGTAACAGGACCTGTTTCTCGCCGCTGTGGCCTGAGGCTTCTGGTACAAGCTAGAAGTTAGCTAAAAGCATGGGAGCAGTCCTTCAGGATTAGCCCAATGGTTTTCTAAGTGCGCATGCATGTGTTTGGGTTGGTCATGGGGGTTGGGCTTTAGAGCCCTGAGGGATGTTATAGGGTTGTAGTTGGGGGCTGGCAACTGCACTGTGCACCTTTCTCTCATATAAGTAGGACAGATGGCTTATGTAAAATATGACATCGGCTAGGGAGCAGAAGCAAGTGCAAATTTTAGCATCAGTGCATTGATGAAAATGACTGGCTAAGATGTGAATGTTAAATGTACAGACAGATGAAATCATGATGCATAAATTTCAATATATTATTCTTGGACTGATTGCATATTTCCCCCACAGCACCCATGAAAGGTGAGTTGGTCACTTTTCCCCCATCAAACACTGTTCTTAAAACTCACTTAAATTAATATTTTTCCTAATATTAACAATACCAAAGACTGAACCAACAATGTGTTAATCATCACATCCAGACTGTGCCTATCTGCAGTAGTAACCTGGGTGTGTGGAGAGTAATTTTTACTGTATTCACTATGGCTAGATGTCCACATTTGCACTGTACACTAAGTGCAATGTACTCAAGCTGATGAAAAATACATAATAAGGTTTTTTGGTAATAACCAAATTATTGGAAAATTAAAATGTTGGCCTTATTATGTCACCACCAGAGTTTGGGGAATATTACAACTTATTCATTTAGGAACAAGAATTCTGTCACAGTTTTTCTTAAGTCTCCATAAAACAGTTGTTAATATTTTTGTCCCTGAACCGAACACATTAAAGTGCTGGTGGCAATAGATGCCATTTGGATCACCATCATGGAGGCTTGGATGCAAAGATTAAAAAAAGACAACAGAGAAACAACAACATTTTGTCAGTGTCTGTGTTGTTTGAGTGGACACCACCCCTGGAGGCACACTGCTGTTTCATAGCTGCAGCAGCTTAACATATAGATTCACTTTGGAGTGGACAGTGACTGTGACTTCCAGTGCATGAGTTGCTGAGAGACAAAGTTTAGCCATTGGTTGGGTGACCGACTGTTTTATTATATTTATTATATTGTGTTTCTCAAAATGAAGAACACAGTGGCCAACCTGTTTCTGCTTTGTCATCAGGAGGGGAGAGAACAAGCTTTCAGACTTGCAGATATTTTATACTACTAAACTTTGCTATTATAACAGTTATGAGTCTATTAGACATGAGAATAGGAGGCAAGACATCCGCCATTTTCCCTACCTCCAGAGTCAAAGGCCAATGAGTGCTGAGCAGCATAAATGGTCGAGTTCACTCTCATCACAGCCTTGTACTCTAGACTACATTTGTGCACACAGAACAAAATGCTACCTTGTTGGCTCTTATGCATGCAGGTTTTGAGACTACTTAAACCCTGAAGTGAACCTTTGGGAGATAAAGCAGCTCTCCATGCCCACTGAAAAACACTGAACACTTTTAGTACACACTTTCAGACACTTTCAGTTCAGATCATATTTCAGCAGCAGGAGGCCACTGCAGCTATTGAAAGGCTGTGGGGACGTGTTCATGTGCAGGAACAAAAAGGTAAGGAACCAATCAATGTGGTTCTGCGAACCTCATGGGGGCACTTTGTCTCACATTTAGGTCACCTTCGATACCTAGCTCATTATCTAGCAATACAGCAGGTTACCTCCTGAGTTCTTGTAAAAACAAAGAGAACTGATAAAATCACTGTGATGCAATGATCAGTAGTCTGCTGGCCAACCACTGGTTTTTAGTGATGGGGGAAAAAACTGCTGCTAGTGATTTCTTCAGGTTAATAATAAATTTAAGACAGTCTTAGAAACAAGACACATGCAGATTAGGTCACATGGGAGCTTGTTTCTATCCATGCTGAGTTAATGAAGCAAACTACCGGTGTAGGGATAGGAAAGAGGGAAGGAAAGGAGGAAAGATCCCTTGAGAGTGGTGGTGACAATAAACCGCACACCAGCTGGAATATTTACATCTAAAAATGAATTAAAATGAAGTTGATTTAAACAATTGCATTAAAATATTAATAACATCTCAGAGAATGTAGCTTGTATTTTTTTCATCAATGTTAAAGCCCTATCTAAATTCCTCTTGAGAGAGCATGAAATTATTTTGCCAGCACCGAGGACACTGGTAAAAATTTGCCGTATTCATTAACATTTCCAATTCTTCGCTGATATAAAAGGATAAATGAAAAATTCTTGGATGGTGTCACCCAACTCTATGCATTGAAAATGTCTCAGACAAGAATTTTTTTTTTTTCTGATAAGTAAATACCTGAAGAGGTTAGTTAGGCCCTTTGTGTGTGTGTGAATGTGTGTGTGTGAGTGTGTGCGTGTGCGTGTGTGCGTGTGTATGTGTGCAGAGTGCAGGAGTTCTGTAGCAAATAGAGAAAAAAAAAACCTGACATCTTCCGAGCAATCCAGTGTTGGATGGAAGGTCACAGTTCAAACATGAACACTTTTACTGAGAAAATAATATCAGGGGATTAAATTTGTTCTGTAAGAGATAAGAGCACTGACAAGCAATGAGACATTACACCTCAGATACAGCAGGACCCACCCAAGGTGCTGTGTATCATGTAGCATTAGTGTGATGTAAGTTTTATGATGTATGATGTATGTTGTAAGTTGTGCTGGGAATTCTGATGCAAGAACCAAGAACTGTATAAAACTCCTGAACACTGATTGTTTGTACCTCACTGGAATTTAACCCTGATCTCCTGTGTGTGACCCACCATCCTTTCCACCCCTAGGCGAATTTTCTCTGTCTTTTACAATTCATTCATCCTAATTATCATCATATATACATTAGCGCTCCCTGCTGGTACTTGCACCTTCATATATGGGTAAAATGCGTGTCAGTTTAAAATTTAAGAGTCATCTTTATTCAGACCTGTTTGCATGTTGACTTGATAGATTTGACTGTCAGAGTCAGCAGTCAATCATGAGCCTACAGTGCATGGTTCAATATGCCTTTAAACATATTAGCAAGAGCATGAGCAGCCACCTTGAGTATATTCAAATTAACTTTTTTTTCAAACATGTCATCTCTCAGCACAGAATGGATTTCTCTGCATGTGACTTTGTGCATGTATGATGTGGCTGTATAGATGTAAGACACTTGCTAACAGAACTCTTCAGTGTTTTTTCTTTACTAAGACAAATGTAAGGCACTGCCCTGAAAAGACACTAAAAATTTTTCATTTTTCTCTCTCTCTCTTTCTCTCTCTCTCTCTCTCTATATATATATGTACTTTTATATTGCTCTGATTAATTATATGTAGCATTTATGTGATATCAAAACACTCTGAGAATCCTCTTTGAAAATACTAATATATTAGTATTCTTCATCAGCAGCGCTCTCTTCCTGCATGCTGTATGTGCATGTGGGGCGCTCATGTGAGCGTCATGGGAAATCAGCCACCAGTCATGATAGTATGTCTTAAGGGCGTTGGAGAACAAACCATTCCTCCCTGATCAAGTGTTTAAGCACTGGAGTGTGTGTGTTTGTGTGTGTGTGTGTGGTTCCCAAAGCCAGATAACTGCCTGATAAGCAAAACTGTCAAATACATTTCATATGTTCTGTGTTTGAAATTTGACAGCTGCATTTTTCTTTTTCCGATATATTTGGACAGCTAGCATAATATACTGTGCCCCTCTCAGCATGTCTGTGTGAGCTGCTGCCATTAGTTTGGATGGTTATTGATGTTCTCTTTGGGACAGTGTTTGTTGAAGTGACAGCTGAGAGAGCAGATGACTCATGATGCATTGTCACAAATTATTTTCTTACATTATTCCTTAAACATCATGTGTTTTTTGTTGTCAGCTCATTTTAGTTTGAAGTGACACTGAGAAAAGCTTTTTAACTGACATCTCCTGCACAATGACTGGCTGGTTGCTGACAAGTGGAAGTGATAAATGCAGCACAGCACTCATTGTGTTCATATTGACCTGGGGATTATGTTTTCATTCAGTGAATTGGACAATAAAAGGGGGATGAATGACAGTTCATATTTTGTCTGGTAAGTTGCTGTGTGTTATCTAATATTCAGCGGATGTAAACAAGCTGACTACACAATGAAAAAGCTGTGGACAGATACTAGAACAGGGAAGTGGTGTCCTTTGATTGGTTTATTTCTGCCAATCCCATTTAATTTCTCATCTACTTATGGTTTGTCTGTCAGGGTTTGAATCCCGGATTAATCCTGTCATTAAGCAATTGATTATGAAAGGGGTCACTCCTATTTAATACCCAAATGAAATGAGTAAAGTTTGTTTTACAGTGCTTTTGTGTTACAGTGATTTTGTGAAATAGGCATATACATATGTAACCACAACAGGTGATAAACACTTAATGTGACAATGTAAGATGAATTTTTTTTTTTTAAATGTAAGTTGATAAGCTTCCATATCTCATCTTAGCCAGATTATGAAAAGATTAGGAAATATGGTGGGTTGAAAATTTTTTACACATACATATCAAGATTCAAATCTCTTACAATTGAGATTGATTTAAATTAATTTTCTAAATACTGGGTAACAACACAATGTTGACGGAACTAAGAAGCCGTGAGAGCAGCCCGGCACCTGAACAACTACCAAAGACAGCAGTGGGTGTTTTGGCACACAGTTTACTGAGGCATTGGAAATGACTGGTAAATGAAATGCATTTATACATCCCTTTTCTAGTCTTTCATCTACCCAAAGTGTTTTACAACACAAGTCAACATTCACCCATTCACACACACTAACAGCAAGTGGCTTTACTACAACGTGCAAACCTGCTCATTAGGAACTCATACACACACATTCACACACCAGTGGTACAGCGAGCGGGAGCTGTATCTTGCCCAAGAACATGCAGACCAGAGGATCTGAAGATCAAACCACTAACCCTCTGATAAACAGACCACCCACTCTACCGTCTGAGCTATAGCTGCCGATATAGTCAAAACAGTGTCCCCTTTTTTCACTCAATCCAGATTAATGTTGAATAGAAAACCAATTTTTAACTGAATTGTAACATTCCCAAAGATTCAAAGCCCTTTTAGCCAGCCATTAAATGATTAAGAGGTCCAGTTTAAGTCTGTTTAAGTTGCTGTTGATTGTTTGATGTGATTCAATATAAAACATTTCTTGATGTTTGCCTCTGATGGAGTAAATCAGCATGACAAGGAGCTTAAAAAGCTTTTCTTAAAATTGTATGTGTGGACTTTTTTTTATAGACCTGCTAAACAAATACAGTGTACGCTGGGAGACAGGTTGTTAGTCCATCATTGCTGCTGGTAGAGACAGGCAAACACTTTCACACCTTAGCTGTACAGAGGTGTGTGTCTATGGACTTTGGGGTATGACTTGAAGAGTGGTGCTCAGAGACAAATGCGCCCTGAGACACACAATCAGGGACTGCAGAGATTTCTTTCAAAGCCCTTGTTAAGCTGTAATCAGGGCCTGAAAAATGTCTTAGCAGCACTTATGCTTTCAGACTACTCATGCAGTCATTGTTTTATCTTTCGAGTGTTGAACGAGCAGAATTAAAACTGTCCAAACAGCAGAAGGTGGTGAAGTGATAGTTAGCAGTGATTTGGAGCTTCAGGCAGTCTTAGCAAAGTAATCTGACTCTTAGACAAAGCTTTGAATGGCTTCCTCTGTAAGTAGTCACTCTAAAGAGGATGTTACAACACATCCAGACCACAATACTTTGCAAATAAAGCAGCTGGGATTGGCCATTTTAAGAGCACCATTATCTCTTTTTACCCTCTGCTGAGAGGCATCTCATTATTTTCCTCTTAGTGAAAATGATTCTGCATCATCAGCAGTGTAAGCGAATGCCTGTCTCACAACGGCTAGTTCTGGTCATTGCTGGAGTAATATCACTCATTAGACTGCAGAGAGTTGTGTGGTCAGCTGGCAGGGGATGAGGGGGTGTCTGTGTGTGTGTGTGTATGTGTGTGTGTGTATGCGTGTGTGGCGTCCTCAGGGCCTTCATCTGGCCCATTACAATCAATGTACAAGCACAGTTATTATGTGGTGTATAGACAGCTACGCTCAGATGCCAAGAGAAATGCTTAGTTTAAATAAACCGGAGCAGCAGTAGATTAAAGACCTGGGCAAGCTCCAGTACAGGATGTCATTTCAAATCAACAGGGGGAAGGTGGAGGAGGGTTCTAAGTTGAGTGCAAGTCAACATGACATTATCATGAGGAGCTAATAAAAACAAAACAATATGGCACGTACATATTTCATTTCACTGACAAATTATGGACAGAGCGAAGCATTGAAAGGTCCTGTGGAAATCATGGGATGTTGGCCTCTAATCAGACTCTTCACAAAACCAAAGCATCAGTTTTATTACATTTTAAATACATCAGTATACTTTATTTAAGCATAATGTTAACAGATATATTATTTTTGTAACTGACCAGTCTTGATCTACAATATTTTTTGGTCTATTATATGTATGGGCTGTCAAATATCAAAACCTCACATTTAAGACACTGGAGCTAGGGTATGGCTTGAATCAATTTATTTAGCAAAATAAAACCATATTTTAATAGTAGGCCCCACAATATTTCATGATTACTATATGTAAAAATGCGACTCATGTCACTGCTGGCCCCAACCGAGAGCATAATTAGACAGATTTGGGGTCTGAAATTGCACCTTTGACAATAACTTGATGAGGATCTTGACATCTTATCTTCCCAAACGATTCCATAAGTATAATTAGTTTCTTAAAGAAGACCTGTTATGCTATTTCAGATTTTCGGTCATACATGATGTGAAAGTGTCAAGTGTTCATAAAAAAGTGGTCAAACATCTAAAATAATGTAAAAATAGCTATGGTTATTAGTCACTCAATCAATAAGTAATTCCACTTGTCCATCTCTCAAATAGAAAATATATAAATCACAAACTTTTTTTCTCCATAAATTATTATCCACTCTCAGCAGTAGTTGGTTCTTTTTTGTATAGTAATCAATCAGTTCCTTTTTTTTCAAGCCTTCTACGTTACAGACAAGATCAAAGACATCCTTTAGCAGAAAAGGGATGCAACAGAATAATGAGCCTAAACCTGCATTAGTAAATGAGAGTGAGCTAACCTGTAGGCATCACCATTTAGATCTTGTGCACATGCTTAAAACAGTGGCTAGCACTAGCCCCATTTAAGATTAAATCTATATTAAATTCCAGCTCGTCTGAAGCTCAGACTACAACATGTTTAACCCAGTGTTGATTTCACATGTTTCTCATGTTTTTTTCTAAAGTTAAGTTTGATCATGTTGGTTGTTCCCACATCTGGAATAGAAAAAGAAACTCCAAAATCATTAAGTATAAATGCTAAGTGTGAAGACTCCACAGTTTGGTGTGTGTTTGAAAACCTCCAATTTGCATCTACCTTAAAACCCATTTAAAGCATTTTTTTTTGGGTGTTGTTGTTGTGCTTCAGTGGTGCATATAACAGCTGTGTTATCAATGAAATTACCGCACTGTAATTATCTTACAGAATGAATGGCCTTAGGTTTGAGGGCAGTAGCCTGCGGTCAGTAGCCCTGCCTTGTGGAAAGTCTCTGCCATAACTACCAAGCATCTTTTGTTCTTGGTATGAATCAAACTGCTCAGGGGAACAACAGTAAAAGAAAGAAGCTGTTCTAAATGAGACTATTTGAAGTCAAAGGTGATAACTGATTGATGATTAATTACATCTGACAGTCCTCTGAACTCAAAGGCTTCTCTCAGTATGACACAGCACCCTCTAGTGAGTTCAACTCTCCCTCTGTCACTCAAAAAGGATAGATTGCTGCAACTCATGCCGTGTCCCATTAAATAACAGTTTGCAGGTAAATGTGAAATGCACTATTTAAAGGCTTGTTAAAAACTTAATTTCTTAAACATTTAATCTAAACAAGCATCTATCTCTTTCTGGTCTCTCTGAAATGTCAGATTCACAGTTTACTGTCAAAAAGTCAGCAACAATCAAAAAACAAAATTATATTTGCAAAAACATGATAAAAAATTGAGTTAAATCATTTTTAAAACTAGATTTGATTAATAAAAATGGAGTTTAAAATTCAATCTACATTTTCTATTTTACAGTTAATTTCATAAATCAGGTTAGGATGATAATCCACTGACAACACAAATAAGATAGAAAACTCCCCTACTTTGCAATGCTGCTTATCAAAGGGGTTCATATATATATATATATATAAATAAATATATATAAAATAATATAAATATGAATAGTAATATATATCCCTGAATAAGGCATTTCACATCAAGATTATTATCTTGATGTGAAAACAATGAGATTCAATTAATATGAAATCATGTCATGCTAATGGCGAAAAAAATTTGTGATAGTGAAAGCCATATTTCATACATTGTATATTTATGTATTTAATCCATCCTGTCTAAGTGTTATGATGACTATAAACTGACACCTATGTAATACTTATTGACAGTTTTTATCTCCCATCATGCTTTATGTCTAACCTTTGAGAGCAGCCTATATTCTCTAACCTTTTTTCTCTAGGGGCAGCCTGCTTAAACAGCCATTATTTAATCCAATAGCTCTCCATGCGTAAAGACTCATATGTCTGCACAGGCACACATCCATGCAGCACTGTGAAGAGAGAGTGCAGCAGCCGACAGATTCTATTATAAAAAAGCCCGCTTTTCGTTGTACTGCTTCAATGCCATGTTATCCATCTTTCTATGGACAGTTTGCTTTCATCAACTCTGCAGCTCAATTGAGGCTGTCAGGAAACTGCTGAACTGAAATGAAAGAAAAACTCTTTAAGCTGCAAACTGCTTTTCAGCTCTCTAATGTTTCGAGCAAAACAAAACAGCCTGTCCGTGAACCTTGAAGCTGCACTAATCAACAGTTCCATATTAATAATGAATCAGTTGACAATGTGTGAGGTGAAAGGTGTTGCTCTTATTAATAAAACAAAGAGATTTACCTTCATTTAATCATCATAAATTCATTCATTTTAAACAGATTTTAAGCAGCTTGGTTTGTTACAAATGCAAAAGATGCTTTTATACAGAAAATATGTTGATGCTAAAACTGCAGAATACTTTATGTTATGGAAATACATATTATATTATACTATAAATATTATATTTCCATAAGATAAAGTATTTCAGGTGAACCTACCATATGCAATTCATTTTTATACTCTTTTTATCTTACTTTTCAATAGCAATGTTTACGTCCAGAAAAATGTATTGACTTTATTCTGATCAACATCATAGTTTGGCTTGTTGAAAAATCTGAAACTTTGACAGAATGGTGGTGCTGGATGAAAAACCAGGAAATATCCAAAGTTACTCCAACTCATTCTGAAATAGACATGGATGCATGAACCAGCTTTCATAGCAACCAGCAACCATGACATCATATAAACACTTTTTAAAGCCAAATATGTCATGGTGGGAAAAGACAGAAGTCATTACATCATCAGGGGACCCAAAATTTCATAGCAGTCCATTCAATAAATGTTGAGATATTTCCATCTGGACTAAATGGTGGACAGAGTGACCAACAGAGCAACAAATGGACCAAGGTATGCAGCCAACATGGCTGAAAAATTTATATAAATTGTAAGAAAATTGTGCATTCATGTATTCAATAACTATATGAGTGATAAATCTCTTCTCTGGTTCTTCTGAACAGTACAAGAATGAACTTGTGTCTCACCCCACCGCATTAAAAAAGAACATTGCATTACATCAGGAAAACTGCAGGCATGGTCACACACACATGAACACATTCACAAACTAAGCGTGGCAGTGAACCTTGATCATGCATGTGATTAAATCTAAAGGTAATTCTACAGGAAATAATCAGAGACAAGTTTGTCCCAGAGAAGCTTCAAGTCTCACATACTGATGTGTACTGTTTGTCTGATATCTGACTCGGAGTCTTCAGTCTGGAAAATCAAATACTGTGTGTTTTCCTAATAGCTGATTTCAGAGGTTTTCCACCCAGGTTTTGCAGCCTCCAAGAGAAGCATAGCTCTGCATTGTCATGCTAATGTGTGTTTTTGTTCAGATAAAAAATGACTCTAATGTATCTTAGGAGTTTAGTACAAAATGGATTTAAAAGCCCACCATAGTGACAGAGGCATTTATATTTCGTAAAATGATTTACTATCTTTAGCGGACACTTGCAGTTCTGACAGGCTGATTTACAATGAAGACAAAACAATGTCCTATTTGTTTAAGATATAAGATACAATGTATCATTCAGCACAACTAAAATCAGTAACAAAAGAAAGTGTAAAACAGTTTACACAAGGAGCTTACCTCACAAAGCAGGCCGAACGACCGAAAAAAAGATGAGTAAGTAAAAGAACTTGAGCTATTTTCCTTCAATGTACCTTTTCCAGCTCCAGTTTTCCTTTTAAGGATATTTTCAGTTTATCTGACCAACTGGATATCATGGGTTTCATATTAGGTGCAATCTAAAAGTTACATTTTTTTTTCAGTAAACAGAGCACTGCACAGTAATGTGCACGTAGCAGGTGTAGCTATAACTTTCATGAGCAGGGAGTCCAAGTTACATCGCTTTAACATCATCAGTACCTGAGCATGCATTAAGTTGATGTTTTGGGTATAGACTGATTCTTGTTTCTTCACTTTGAGAATCACCTTGTAGTGGTAGAAAGGTTTTTTGTTGCCAGTAGACCAGTGTTCTCTTGACACAAAACCAGGGAGGGACCCTTGCAGTATGATGCCTTGTGGCTCCAGCTGCATAAAGTGGTAAGACCCCAGGGCAAACCCAGATCATTGGAGGGGTTATGCAGCTCATCTGGCCAGGGGCTGTCTTGCCTACATTATTTATCTTGCTGCCACTGAGATTTAGACCTGGATAAGTGGCAAAAAGTTTTTCAAAAAAATATATTCCTTTTAGTTAGGTATGACAGATGGCCCTCAGTACCACTATACCCATAAGTCTTACTCATTGTTGCTGGAAAAGAAGCCAATTAGAGGCACAAATCAGAGCTGTAGCGAAGTGTAGCTTCAGCCAGAGCTCTGTGTTTGGCAGCCTCTTGTTTAAAAGCATCTTGGGAGGTTGCAGTTGACTTCTGTCCTTATGTTTTTCTGATTGCAGTCTTGACTTTTTATGAAAGAGGCCGATTTATTTCTTAAACTGTTATTTATCCTTTGCACCGGGACAGATCAAGTGCATCGAAGCCTCACAAGCACGTCTTTCCCCCAACATTTCTATGCACAAAAAGGAATAGGATTTTTTTCTTGTGACAAAAAAAGACTTTTCCAACTTCACATCTTTATTTTGCTGCATGTTCAATACATGTGTGTGATGTGTGTGCTGTATTAGGGGTGGTAAAAAAAAAAGAAGAAAAAAAAGAAAAAAGAATGGACCAATAAAACTACAGGACCAGAGTGCTGGTTGTTCATGTCCTTCCTCAAAGTGGGAAGAGTCTGTATTTTCTTTCTGTTTTATACTTCCAGTTCTAATTGAGGCATCCAAACTGTAAACTTTAAACTTTGAATTTTACCTCATGGCACCTTTAAGTGCTATACCTTTAGGCCATTATATTTTAGTCTAAGTCCAGTTCAGTGGCGCTGTGTAGCTGGCCTCTGACCTGCATGTGTTTGAATAACAGCAATAGAGATGCGTACTATATATTTCTTTACTTGTTAGTCAAACTAAGAGTGGGCCATTCTAAAGGCAGCAGAAAAAAAAACTGTTCTCTGAGAGGAACTCTTTACTAAGTTTTTTCCTTTGTTCTGTACATGGATTCACGGATTTTTGTTGTTATGTGAGATTTTCATGGATGAAATTTCTGACAAAACACATCCTGTGTAACAGTGGAACACTGGTTGATCTGATTTCTCTCAGATGAAATGATGTGTCTTGGAAAGGCAGACAAAAAATGGGAGGATGCAAGGATGTCTGAGTTATTTTTGATTCATGACTTGAAACTATTGAATTTATGTGAAAAGGTCAAGCACCCACCGCTGTCTCCAACATTTGTTAATGCCACCAATGAAATGTCAGATGAAAGTCAGACTTTTTTATGGAATCAGTCATTCATGTCAAACTGAATCTGGAGTGTTCACTGGTTTTATGATTAGAGGCAACAGCGCAAGTGATGCAGTTTACAGTTCAAAATAAGACGAAGATCAAACCCCTCCTCCTCCTTCTTCTGGACGGAGCATCTGGATGAAAGGATGGATCTTCAGAGATTTTCCTGTTTGCAGATCTAATAACTAAAGGCCAGTCAACTTTGACATGTAAGTGTCAGCAGTGCTGGTCTTTACAGTGGACTGATGGAAGCTCTCTGAAGTCATTAAGCTCTCATTCATGGCCCACAGACCCATTTTCTCAGACTCACATCCCTGCTGTGTAATTATGACATTAGCCCAGACCGCAGAGACTTGTAATACCCAGACAACAGCTTTTAGCTGCAGTCTGATATGGTAATAGCACTTCACATTGACCTGTTCCATGACAAAACAATATGAACATTATTGTTTTCACAAGAGCCTGTTGATGTTGTTAAAAAACAACTGAATTTTATTCTCTGAAGCATCCACCATCCTCAAAAAAAGTGTCTGTTTTTGTGTGTGTGTGTGTGTGTGTGTGTGTGTGTGAGAGAGAGAGAGAGAGAGAGAGAAAGAATGTGAAAGGGCCTTGAACCTTGTTCATGTTTTAATGAATTTGAATTCTGTTGCAAAAATTCAGTTCTCATGTGACATTCTATTTTTCTGACCTCTCACCGTATCAGAAACCTAGTACTACAAAGGTGAATTATGTTTTAGAAAAATGGTAACACTCTGTTTTGCTGGATCCATCTTTCCATAAAAAGTCCTGAATGCTTTTAGTGCAGCACTACAATAGGTTATCACATGACTCCCCAGTATTTAAATAATGACTGATATCTCAGACAGACGGAGGCTGCACTGCAGTAGCTATCAAACTCACCAGTCCACTGTCCTCAGTTTCTCTTTTTAACACTCACTCTCACTCTGTTTATGGCTTCATTTACACTGCAGGTCTTGATGCCCAATTCTGATTTGTTGACTATATCTGATTTGTTTTGACTGTTTGCTTACATCTACTTCTAAAAGTGACCCATATCTGATATCTGCATTTCCACCTGCTTGGATTTTGTTTGTATACTTTAAACAACCTGCATGCATAGGTGGTTTTAGAAAACGAAAAAAACAAACAGAAGTAAGCAACATTTTGAAATAAGGCACACACGAGAATGAAAAATTAATCCAAGCTACTGCTTTTCAAAGCAATTTTAGGGATGTGCACAGAATAGTGGTTGCATTTGAAGGCAGAGGAGGAAGAAGAGAGCTGCAACAATCATTGCTGCCACATTCAGCAGTTATGTACATAATTACATCTTTAAAATGTGCCCTTGTTGCATATTCAGTGACTTTCAATTCGCAATACCAGGAACTATCCAATCCATCTGCATAGACTACAGACACATTGTCAGATATCCGATTCATATCTGATTTATTCCCACGTATGAAGTTGGCCTGAATCTGATCTGACAAAATCCGATTTCATGCGAGGAGTTTTTTTGCTCACATGTTCACCTCACAGATCCGATCAGTGCCACTTCAGAGGAAATAATCATAATTGGGACACTTGAACCATGTAGTGTAAATCCAGCGTATGGTTTTCTTTTTTGATGTTCCATAACTGATGATTGTCTAACAGTTTGTATTGTATCAAGACCACAGGTAAATATAGAGAAATGTTTTTAGTTTTATTTTGTTTTGTTTTTTTCTCCTTAGATTTTCCTCACGCTCCCTCAGTATTGTTTTTGAATTCAGTTTTGGGTCACTAAAGCAAGCTGTTTGTTTTCTTCCACTCTCTATATTTCTATTTTAAATAATGCTTTTGTTTTTTCAGAAAAAAACAGATTACTAGTCATGAATTCATTCAGCGCTATTGAGTACAAATTGTTGAGGAAACAGAGACAAAGTTCTGAGACGGTTGTTTTAGTCAGTTGTGTTGAACCCATTTGCAGTTGTTCATTTTCTTGAGAGAACTGCCTTCCTTTGCACACATTTCACTTCGTTGCTGCTGTTCACTGAATAGAAGACTTTCTTACTCACACTAGTGATAACTGGGAGAGAATGAATTGGAAGTGTGCCAACTTTGAAATGCCAAATAACACAGTTCTTTCAGCGGCACTCTTACAGGTACAGATTATTACAGGAAACATAGGACCTGTAAAATAAAATGAATAATAAAACCAGGAGATTAGTGAGGTTGAAAAAAAAAATCATTAAACTTTCATTACAATCTCATTTTATGATGGAAAAACAAACTGATTTTACAGCACTCAATATGTGTGCACACGGGGTTATGCATGTGTAGGAGACAGTTGCTCCCTTTGATGCTAATTGAACCATCTATTGCACTGAAATTAATTCTCTTGTGCCACAAAACAATACATTTTCATACAAATTATATCAGTACACTGAATTTGCTGGTTCTGAAGACAAAGTGCAGGGTGGCATCTTTCCATCAGAATATGGAGAACAGGACCAAACTCAGTAAGAGGGAAGCGTCTCTGCTCATAGAGTTAAAGAACCTAAAAACTCCATCTTTATGAACAGAGTGAAAAACAAGGTGTTCTTGTTGCTCAGGTTGTGGCTGAAGTCAGGCAGGTCTTATACATGAAGACTGTCCAACGTATGGATGAGCTAAAGGAACAATTTCAGCCAGCAGCAGCAGGGAGAGTACCCTGCTTTTCTACACCACCCAACGCTCATGGAAGCGGTTGAAGTCTGTAAAGAGAAAGCTGCAGAGAAACATGATGGTTCTTTCTAGAAAAGAAGCCACCACCTCTATATTTTAAGCAAGAGAAAGAGAGAAAAGGATGAAAAGGAGTCCAACTGTGACTCTGACTTCTGAGTAAACAACTCTTTAAGCAGATATAACACACTGCAGGGCACAAATAAAGTAGTTACACTTCAGCTGTTTATTGCTATTACAGCTGTCATGGTCACTAGTTCTAATTTGTCCTATTGATCGGTTGCCCAGCCTCAAGAAAACAAGTCTTAACATGAATGTGTGTGAGAATGTGGGGGCCAAGGGAGAGGAGAAAGAATGCAAGAAGGTTGGCACACTGTGTGTACCACTGCAGCTAGTTGAGAGCCACAAGTGAAGTGAGTCCAGAAAGCCACTAACAAAGCAAGTAATGTTCACGAAGATGAAGTCAAACATACTGACTTACACTAGATAATCAAATCCAAAGCCAGTCTTGACTCAACAGTTACGTGACAGTCCAAACCCTCAACAGGTCACTTTATGCCCCTCACAAACTGAATGAATGAATGCTTTATAAAATGCTCATTTGTTACTTTCAAATGAACGTCACGGCATTGACAGTAAAGTAACAGTTTGCTATCTCGTGGCACAATAACTGTCACCTGCAATCTGTGAGTTACGTATTTTGCATGATGCTGTCAGACTCACACTAGCCACAGCAGAAAATTTACATGTGTGTCTGATAATCTTAGGCATCATCTGTTATCTCTCTGCACTGACAAAAACACCTTTATCTCCTGTTTGAGCGACTGGAGTTGATTTGCAGAAAATGTTTCTTTTTTTTCTTGCAACTTGAGTTCAATTTCTTGGAACATTTTCGACCAAATTAAACTGCTTAGTGAATTATTATGTTGATAATGCTAAAGTCAAGGTGAAGTTGTAAGTCTTTTTAAATACCATCATGTGTGAAGTACATATCTACTCAAAAATGTGTTTTTCTGTGTTTATGTCCCCTTAAATGTCAGCTCGTTATATTGACTTGTGTCTGTCCAAAGTTTGTCACTAGAGAGGTGTCTCTGCATTTTTCCACTGACGGATGAAATGTTTATGCTCCTCTCAAAACCTAAAAATCAAACAATATGCAGGCAAGATTTAGTATGTCACAAACAGGGAATAATTTGTATGTATGTCTGCAAGTGACCATTTTTGGTGCACAGTAGACTGTTCATCAAAATTCCTTTCATGTTTGAGCTTCAGTCTGAGTTTTGAACATGGAGCCCAGAGCTGAAGCTCTCCAATGTTTTCTCTAGCTGCAATCTTGATGCACACAGCTCTCCCAACGGTCAGCCTTACACGAGCAGCAGTGGTAGGTGGAGCCTGAGGACTGTGATTAATAAAACCAGAATTCATTTAATGAGGAATGAAGGCGAGCTGTGCTTCTATTCGCTTTTAGGATTTTCCTCCTTTTTTAAGTGTGAAAACAATGTAAAACATTATTTTAATCACATCTGAGCACATAAAAATACTTAAAAAAACCTGTCTGGAGAGGGACTTTAGTGCATCAGATCAGTGATTCATGCAGGACTACAGTCCAAGTCATGTGACTTGAGTACATGCTATTGCAATGTAGTCATATTTAAAAATGCTTACTTGCAATTTTAGTGTTTAATAGTCTGTAAGAGGTCATGTAATGCTCTTATACCAGAGCATATCTATGAAACCTGTCAAGGTTATTCACTGTAATTTCATTTTAAATGGTTTAACCTGCACTTAATGATGAGTAAAAATACTATTTAATTCCTTTGAGTCATTAGCAAACTTGCCCACAGATAAACCACGTAATATTGTCTGACCTTATAGTCTTTTACCGAAACTAATGATCATAGTTATTATGAAGCTTTCAACTAATGTGTTTTTCACATTTGTTGGAGCAATTGTGTGTCATCATAATGAGTTTGTGCTGCCCTAGTTGCTTTAGTAGGTTGACTGCTCCTCTGGGCTTACACATTCACACACACACATGCAAACAGACACACAAACAAACACAAACACACACATGCACACACGCACACTGTTAATGATAATAGCTCAACCTGTCATGCAGTAAGTGATGCATGAGAGTGGTAATCAGCTCTGGGTCTGCCAGTACTATGCACTCTCTCTGTCTGTACCCATCTATGGCTTCCTCCAATAGCGAGGTCTGTTTCATTCAATAAGACATGAACCGCTGTATACTGCACACTGTTTGAGTAACATTTACTGAAGACTCTAATTATTCGCTGTTCCAGGCAATTACTGAGGTAATCAGAAAAAAATGATGTTTCCTCCTTCATACCATCTGTTACCCAGGTATTTTACTTTGGAATTTATATCACTGTTGAATTTGTGTGCCTGAGTGTCAGCAGCTCCTGAGGTCTGTTACAGAAAGGTGGTTCAACAAACTCTGAACTCTGAGCCTGAGCTCTAAACTGACTGACCCCAAGATGAGGAACTCTGAGTGTTTGGTTAGAAACAGCTAATACGAGTTGGTTCATTCTGCTCTGAGTATTTTCACTCTGGGTTAAGCTTGCACGTTCAGAGTGAAAAAGCCATCATCAATGGAACTTTTATGTTGAGATTCACCATGGCAACATGTAAATTAAAGTCAGAACCTCCATTATAATCCAGTGAACACAGAGAGGATGAATGAATTAATCAGTGAGGACACATACAGATTTTTAGAATTTAAACAGAGATTACACATGCGTCTTTTGTTTTATAACATACAAAAGTGCTCTGTCTGGTCGAGGCCAGACCGTGCTGAAAACTGACAGCTGTTGTATGCAGAGATTTTTTTTTTAATGGTGATCAAAACAATAAAAAAGCTTCCTCTTACAAAAAAGGACATGCACAGATTTAATCCTAAATTGAAGGTAACATAAACTGTGCAATATTTGAATATTAGGCCCAAAACCCCTGTTTAAAGTAATGACTGATAGCACATAGAGGCAGTAGCTTATGGTATAACTGAGTAACAGACTAATATCCAACCAGGGTTTCGATTCTGACATTCAGTAAACCTCCACTCATTAATGTGATTTAATAAGCACTTTGATACAGAATCAATCAATGAGGAAATGAAAGAGCATGTTTGGTTCTATCAGAAGGAGGAGGCTGAGAGAAACTCAGAGTTTGTAACAGAAAACATGCCAGTAAGCAGGTCAACTTAGGTTAGCAGTCAGTTAACACAGTAACTAAACCAGAGTTTAAGTTACTTTTCTTTCTGGGACCAAAAAACAAAGGTTTCCCTCATCTTAGGGTTAACGAACTCCCAGTTTTCACTACATCCTTTTTCTAGAGAGGACACCCTGGTGTAGTGAGGAAATTGATCGCAGTCATTTCAGTGATGTCATGGTGCTCATTAGCTGCTTAATTTGCTTTCTCAGCTCACTCAATGGAAACAGATTAGCCACTGATTCCACTATGGGCTTCAGACATGCCTTGCTAATTATTAATTATAGCAGACAGCATTAGGGTGTTTATTGATGCCTCTGCCTGCATGTATGTGTATGTGTGTGTTTTTGAATGTGTGTGTGTGAGAGAGAGAGAGAGCGAGAAATAGAGAAAGTAAGAGAGCCTTAATTCCATGTGTTGTCTTTTCAAATTTCAAGTAATACGATTTTTGTTGCAAAGAAAGAAAAAGGTAAGTAGGCTTGAGTTATGAAACAAGTGTTTGTGTTGTGCTTCTTAGCTGAACAGAAACACAGTTTAAGGGGACGAACCTTCATGATAGTGTGGAGTCATTGATGACAAATCAGTCTTAACTTGGTGTCAGTTTCTGGTGCAGAGTCACATTTAGTTTCATTTCAGCTTTCATGGCCCTGCTTTCTGAGGAGTGAACTGTAAAGTGAGTTTTACAGACTCAGGCTCCCTTATGGAGCAGGCTCAAAAAAAACCCCAAATCCCCATTTAGAGGGAGTGGGTAGCACGACGGTGCTTATCAGCCTACTTTGTTAATCCAGGCTCTCTTCCTCAGCCTCTCTGCGTTTTCCCATTAGGGAATTTGGTGCATTTGGTGCATCACTCAATTCTCCTAATACACAAAGTGGACTGACTGCATCCTGCCTTCTACTGTGAGAAATATGAAAAAAAAACATTCCAGGGAAAAAAAACAATTCTCATGCGAATATTGCAAAGAAGGATTGCTCGTAGAAAAAAATTTCTTGTTAAAACCAATGACAGCTGCACACTGTTGAGCTCTCAAACTATTAACTTCATGCAGCAGATTTGAACATTGTATTTATTGGTTTATGTTTAATTCTTTCCCACATTAAAGGATGCATGAATATCACTTTGTTTTTTGTCAAAATCACAGTGAAATGGCTTTTATTGATTGAATACTATCTAAGAAAAATACCGATAAACTAAAAATATTTTAAATAGCTTTTTTCCGTTCGGTATGATAAAGGCTACAGGCAGTGTGAAATGGACTTGGAATTGAAATTGAAATAAAGACCAAGCATAAGAACATAATCTAAAGTGGTTACATTATATTTGCCTATGAAGAAATTACACCACATACCAAACACAAGTAAAGGTTGTACTAATTAATAGAGTAGTAAACTGTTGTCTGTACTGCAAAATGACAGAAGGCCTCCTTTAATGTCACCATGAGCAAATGGCCGGTGAGTATTACAAATACTATCAGTGCAGAACAACATTGACATTCAGATAAATAGGTTCCTGTGGTGAAAAGAAAATGCTTCATGAGATGTGGCCCACAGTAAGTGCTGCTGTAATTACAGCCACACTGTAACATTATGACTCAACGAGTTTGCATAGGCAACATATTTCCACAGCTGATACTCCATCATTTATGGACTGACTGTTGACAAGAGTCTTACTATTTCAAACAGAGTTCATTGGTTAAAGGTGCTTTTTAACAACTTTCAAGCTGAAACTCTGAACATAACCTGGTTCTGAGTAGGCCATGATCTAGCCATGTCAGGGTTTTTGTCACATATACGCTCCATGTTGTCCTCCTGAGCCCCTCCCCAGTCTGCTTTCTTCTTAAACACCTTTCCTCCACACCTGCTGTGCATCAGTCACATTAGCCATCAGCTAATCGTCTCCTTCAGGGTCTCATCATCTCATGCCCCTCAGCTTCTCCACCTGCTACTCATCCCCTTGCATGTTCAATTTGTTTTTAAGTGCAATTTTCAGCTTAGTCTTTGCTGAGTTTTCTGCTCTGTTTGCTTGTACTCAGCAGTGTATATTTGCCATAACAGTTTTCTTTGCTGTCGTTTCTGCAAAATTCCATCTGCTCGGATTTTCTTGACTTAAAGTGACACCAGCTGCCCACAAAACAGATTTACCAAAACTAGTTGTTGAAAAGTATTCCAGTATGTTGAGGGAAACTCTAATTTTATAGAAGAGTTTGGGATACATAGAAAAAATGACTGAATGGGTACTATTGCTAATTACTCAGAATCCTCATTTTTCAGTTAAGTTTAATCCACTGATTATTCATGAAGCATTTCTCCTATAACACTGTCAAACTCAATATAATAAGAATAAGAATAACAAGAAACAAGTCAAATGCAGCTGAAAATGTCATTCTCCCTTGTCAAAACATGGCACTGACAGACTGAAGATTTTTGAAGTTATCACATATTTGCATACATAACATATTTTATATATTAAGTCAGGCTTAACTTCACTAACTCTAACTGGCTTTGACATTCATAAATTCATAAATAATTTTAGTTATTTCTCATCTGCTGTAAAATTTCAGATCTTTCTCAGAGCCTTTCCGTTAGAAAACCTTTCCAAACAGATTAGGAAACAGAGAAGCAGTAACATTTTGATTAGGGTTAGAAATAACTGTTTATTTTACACTGCAGGTTTCAGTTTTGCTTTTTTAGGGGCCTCAAACCCTGGTCTCCTGGACAAAGGTATTGAGACACAAAGTTTTCATTACCTTCTACATATTTATGACAAAAATCTGTTGGAGTCTTCGGTCATGATGTCAAGTTAAATAATTTCCACAACACAATTTAAATTGTAATTAAAATGGATCAAATTAAAGTCCCACATATTATTTAGGTTTAATCAATTAGACAAATAGGTATATAGGGAAGAGCATGTTTTTGGTTGCTACATATCTGCTTGATAGTGGGCCAGAAACTATATCCATGGGACTTAAATTCATTTCATGTAAATGTGTTCTGTGAATTGCATGGAAATCAGCTCATTACATTTAAAAGACAAATGTAAATTTGGCCTGACAGAGGCCTCATTGTGATTAACACAAAATTGAACTCTGGAGAGAACAGGGGGGAAAAAAATCAATAAATAAATTAAAATCTTTAAATACTCCAAAGATTGTTACAGTGCTTGTTAGCATACCCAAATGTCAAAGTTTTCCTAAATGTGATGTGCACTGAACATTAAAGTTCCACAATGATCCGGGAGTAAATTTGGGGATTTCTGCATGTATGGGCTGTATGTTAGAGTGTGTTTGAACACAACCTAGCAGAGTGTGTTTGACAGGAGTAATTGGCTGTTTTGCTGGTACTCATAGACCAGGATCCTTGCAGCTGTCTATGAATCACAAGGGTTCATACTCTTCATCCCCCTCAAGGCTACTGACTCACTTAACAATCACACGAACCCAGAGGGATGGCAGCTGTGGAGGGAAAGACTTCTTAAGCTCTGTTTCAGAGATGCACAAAGAGTTTCTATTTTTTTTTACTCCAAAAACAAAAACTGTATTGGGCACTATGGGCTGAACTCCATACATCTCATATTTCATTGTTCCTTCACTGACACGATTTATGTGGAACACGACCCAAACTGCACTGATTGAATCATCAGTGAATCTTTTATGGAGGAAAACAAGATGAAAGAAAAGCCAACTACCACAGGTTCCCAAAGAGAAGTCCTTTCATGAGTGCGAGTTTGACTCTGCGGCCCTCTGTAATATTTTTACAGCTACTGGAAAAGACAGCATACGGTGTTAGGGGAGGAAGCTTGAGTGGAGTTGAAATTGGAGGTGTTTGCAGTTTCTTCTGTGCCACTGGGATTTATGGTACGCACAGAGTAAACTTTCACATTCAGCAGGTGAAAAACTGCCCTCTCGTTTCACTCAGTGTATGTACATCATGCTCACATTGATGGTCAAACATAGAAGTGAAGTAGACTTTGAAACAAATCCTCTGACTGGTCCCGTTTGCCACAAAAAAAAAAAAGAATAATCTCCTACAGTATTCTTAAAGATAACCTAAAAACCAATAAAACGCAGTAAGTATCTGTAGAAGCAGAGCTCAGGGTGGTTTCAGATTCAACTGTGGTGGAATCCAACTTCAGAGACAGCATATCAGTTTAATGCTCTTTTCAATAAATGGACAAAATCATGAGTTTGTCTGACCAACAATGACTCACAGGTGTGACTAATAATTTGCAACAAAGGACCTCACTGAACAGCCATTTTTACAAACATCCACCCCCTCCATGTCTGCAGATGGAGCACAGACAAAACTAAAATACCAAAGTGCACATCAAAGAAATGCTTTTTTCTCAGCACTAAAACCTCCTTGCACAGAAAACCTTACAGTAGATATTTTGCCAGCATGAAATTATTGTCATGACTGACAGCTCATCCAAACAAGTGACTGAGTCTGGCAGCTGTATGGGCGGGACCTCAAAACTAAAGCCTCATTCACTGATCACTGCTGAACAGATTCTGGCTCCAAATGACTTCACCAATGTAAGATCACAGTGTATCAGGGATGTTTTGGCTTTTTTTGGTACAGTATGAGAGAGTGGAAGGTCTCGTCTGCTCTGGCTTCATTTTACAGGCCTAGAGGCCATGTCTACACACATACGAATAATTCAAGAGAAATGAGTACTGTAATATGAAGACTTGCAGCTGTTGAAAAAAAAACAAAAAACAGATGGCTCTTTTTGCAGGTTTCTCCCCATCAGAACATCTTTGATTGCACCTGACAGTGTGACATCACTTGTAATTCAATAGTACTCAGAATTTCCTCTTTGTGAGTGTCTTTTTTTTGGCATGTTGGTATTAAACAGCTTATGTGACATGTTTTGGTTTTTTTTCATTTTTGGGAGCCTGATGCTTCCACTGGCTCTGCGACATGCTTTGTTTTTGTCAGAAAGTTTCTGACAGTAGGAGTCTTCTCCTTTAATTCTTCATGTGGTTCTTGGCACCATGACATCTTTGTGACTGAAGCCTCCCCAAACACGGTGTCGCACAGGCAGTCTTCTACAGAAACTTGGGAGTGCTGCTTATGCTAACAATCCAATCTCAGGAGCGTACGCCTACCCCTGAACAGATGGTGTTCATCAAGTAGGAACGAGCCATTTCAAACAAGTTTTGGCAGTTAAGAGAAATAGCTCTCTAAGAACACTCATGAAAGCCTCATGGGAAAAGCCGGAGAGATTTAGGATGAGGATATGAAAATGTTCTTATTTGTGGCCTAGTTAGAGCTAAAGAAGCCGTGAGGATGAGAGGTGAAATATCTTAATGAACCTCAAGCGAGTTCAGTTGCCTTCGTTCAGTATATAGACAAAAAATGACCTGGATGACTCAGAACGTTCACAGACATAAGGCCAAGTGTTGACTGTACCTGCACTACTCTGAGGCCATCCCAGCAGTAGAACAGTTAGAGAACCCAGACTCTCGGTTGATGGCTGAAGCATGATGACAGCGAGACACCAAATTTAGGTCACACAGTCTCTGAACAGTAACTGAACTGACTGCAGCAGGTTTCAGATATGCAAAGGTCATAAACCACAGAACCACAGCACCTGGATCACCACAGAAAACATGAGGGCAGATATTTTGTGAGCCATAAAATACAGTACATGAGGCTTCTCATTTAGCCTTTGATTTTGTGACTGAGAGCAGGATGTTATAATACAGTACGTAGCATCTCTCTACATGCTGCATTCACTCAGACTCTTGTTTTCTTTTCACTTACTGCCTCATCCAGCCTAAATACTCCATTCAACACTTTATGTAAATCTGTCCCGTCCCTGTGCTCTTGAATATTTTAGTTTGATTCAGTACACTTCTGTACAGAGCCCAGCGAGGGCTATTGCCATGTTTATCATTTTATAACCCTGGATGTTGTTATTGTGATATTTGCCTTCCACGATTTCTGGAAGTGTTACATTATTTATTTATTCATCTCTGTACATCAGAGCTCAAGGCTCTCAGATGGAGACGTTACAGATGCCCGAATAGTGCACCAGACATTTCAGTTCCTTTTTTTTAATGCTGTTTGCATGGTGAAAGAGACTCAAACAAGCTTTAGAAATTTGAAATATTCAGAGGCTGGAAGCAGACGCCTTTTGAGGCTGTGACTTTTTGAAATAGTTCAGAAATAATGATGAAACAAAGTGGAATGATGCTCTCTGCTGCAGTGAACATCAAACAGGATTAGCAGAATATTTCAGATATTTTTTAAGCCTTCCTTTGTTTTGCAGGTGAACTAAATGTTCTTATTTGTCAGGGAATAAACAGATGAGGGATTTACATAATGTACCACCAGACTGGATGAGAGATAAAATATGTGTGTAGTGGAATAGAACATCCTGATGATGATGAAGACACAAGTTTGGTTGTCAGGGTAAGAGTTTGATTATTAATCCTTTTATTACTTAAAATACGTGCAGTGATGTGAGGTGTGTTTTGTCTACGTTAACTCTTCCTGCTGACAGCGACTGGTGATGCACTGTCCTCGCTATGAATCAGTTTGGAAAAAAATCCACCTGATATGAGTCATAAACACTGTCAGATATTTGCCAGCTATGTGGTTATTTTTTGATTCATTTCATTTTAATTTCTCACTTAACCAGTTTTGCTTTTATTTACTGAGATATTAAACTGCATATGCTGTCAATTCAATTATGAGATAGCAATTTGACCTGTGAGTGCAGCCAAAGGAAAGCTTACTGAACGTTTATAACGCCTTTGGTATTCATCCGCATGCGTTCAAGCTAATTTCATGGCAAAAGATGCCCTGATGATGAAAGTTTTGGTCAGTCAGAGCTCCTGAAAAATGTAAGTTACCTGTAAAAATTTGTAGATGCCAAGAATTAGCTTGAAACACCAAAGTTGTCTAAAAGGATGAATGCTTTATATTGATAGGGTTTCATCAAGCATCTGCCTTAAAACTAAACTGAGCAAAAGTGTGAATTTACAAAGCTTGTTTATGCTTCACCAGAATGAACTTCATAGATTTCTTTAACTCCCCAAACAATACTGTAGTCCTGAAATTAGGTTTATACACTCACTGTGATCAAAATGTGGTTCCATACTAAAGGGACCAATACCAAGGCTTTGGACATCTACTCCTCCAGTATAACTCTGCTCTATTTTTTGTTGTAAATATGGGAGTGAACAAATATAAAAAACTGCACAAGCATAAAATTTAATATGTCATCTTTTCTCATGTGTGTGGGACAAAATCATTTATCAATTGCGCCTCAGATTTATTAATGATTTTATTTATTTTAGCAAATGGCACTGGCTCGATGGTATCTCATACCCCAAAATGCATCCATTC
Organism: Acanthurus leucopareius; assembly: GCA_029814765.1. Taxonomy (NCBI): domain Eukaryota; kingdom Metazoa; phylum Chordata; class Actinopteri; order Acanthuriformes; family Acanthuridae; genus Acanthurus; species Acanthurus leucopareius. Next base: position 2,087,061 of record JAQMCX010000002.1, read on the forward strand.
ATAATACGTACTGCTGGTTTTTGATGTAAATTACCTTTAACTTTAAGCCGCATTAAAAAAAAAAAATCATTTCAAGAATTTCATCTTTATTAAAAAAGTAGTTTATGTGTAAGAACTGTGACTGAGTTCTCAAATGGCACAGAGCTAAGGTAATGTACTGAGAGCTTCACTCAGGGACTCGTTGACCAAACTGCAGAGTTGTCTGACATCCACAAACCACAGGAGCCATCAGGGACCCTTGTATTTGTTGTTCAGTGTTTGAATCTCCTGCTGGCAAAGGACACGAGTCTACAATGCTGATTATTTGTTCTGGGCTTTGAGGTGATTAAACAAATCTCTGCAGGCTCAAAGATAATTTGCTCCACTCTCTGCTCCATCCACAGCAGGAGTACCACAGAGTGAATGAATGAACTTTAATCCTCCTTTACATTGCCAACTGTACCCACTGAGCCTTCTCCCTGTCAATGAGACTACAAATCAACTTTTATAGTTTAACATTTGTCAACCTTTGTAATGTCCAGCACAATCCAACTGCTCTAAAACACTTTCTGAGTAGACCTGCTGTCCTTATTGCAACATCCTAGTATTATATGTTTTAATGACTCTTTTAATGATTCTTGTCATACCTGAGCAAAGTGAGGGAGCCGACAGTGCTAAAAATCTTTTTGTTACACAAGCCAGACCACTTTTACATTCCTGTAAGCCCTCATTCCAGCAGCCACACAGGGGCTCTGGTAATTGGCTCTCTGCTGCTGTGTGCATCAGTTAATAGCACCATCAAAAGCCTTGAGACAGGCCAAATTACTCAGCAGAAAGAGAGAAGCAGCTAAGAGAGGCCTCAAAGGTCCAGCATGTGGGGATTTTTTTGTAGAATATGGTGAAAATGGAACATAATATTCATAAGTATGTTGCCATTAATGTTTACACAGTTTAAAATAAGAATCTTTGTGTTCTCATTACTTTAATATGAGCTTTTTATATTTAAAGAGGGAGCCTCATTCACATCACACAGTTCACCATCTTGCATCACCATGTTTCCACAGAAGCTCAGAGTGGACAAACCAAACACTGGTTTTTAAGAGGGCCTTTCATGTTTTTCAGGGTTTGAATCTCTAGGCCACCATACTTAATCCTGCACGCTTGGAATGGTAAGCAAATAGATATTTAGATATTTTCTGCTAAATGCAACTATATCCTACACTCTGGAACTAAAGGTGATATCTCACTTTCGTACAACAATTTCTTTCTTCAGCCCACATATCTATTTCTACACAAGTTGCATCTCCCAAAACTCAGCTCAGTTTCACACCTCAAATTTATAAACTAAACATACGACTCACATTAAATTACCATTTCAGTGAGGTAAGCTGAGTGTATTCATATATCCAAAAATACAAATTATTATTTTTGGAAAGAGGGCTTTATAATCAGACAGACAAACAATGTGGATCAGAGGGAGTGAGTTTGCCAGTATAAATTATTATTATAATTCAAAAATTTTCAACTCCAGTCATCAGAGTTTCCCTTCCCCTGTGTCGTCTTCTTTTATCCTCTTTGTGTGTGTGTGTGTGTGTGTGTGTGTGGGTGCGTGCGTGCGTGTGCATGTCTCTTTTTCTCCTGGTTTGTCACACAAAAAACAAAGCTGCTACTGCTTGCAATCAGTGCAACAACCTCCCAGTGATTCTACAGTTATCCAGTATAGGATTGCTTCCCAAGCATGTGATTTAATAGGCATATCAAGTAGCAATATTGGTTGTACTGTTTGTAATTATAATTCCCTTGTTGCCTGTTACTAACTTGCTTCTCCCTGTGCTCCAGGATCATCTCATTCTACAACTTTCAGCTGCCTTAAAATAGACTTTAATCTAGTCCATTGCCTCCTGTGTCTGCACAACAGTTAAGTTGACCTGACACTTTCTACAGTTCTAGTAAATTAGTTTAGTCGTTAAACTACACTGCAAACTGGATCATCTAACAGACTCATAACAGGATTACTGCTGCCTCATATTAATGGGTTCAACCTGGGTTGAATGCGCATCTGTAGGTCTGTGTTAATAGGCAGGAAATGTGAGGTGGGAGAGAAGTGAGAGGATGGTCAGTGGGGTTAGCATGCTAACCCCAGATGATATCTCAATAAAACTAAACATTTATATATCTAAATATACACACACATGTTTGTGTGTACACCTGTATATATATATACATACAAAAAATACTATATGTGTATATGTATATATATACATACAAAAAATACTGCAACTGTTCCTTCTTATGCTAGTTTTTTTTCATTTTGAACATTTTCAGCAGAAATTATTATCATTATTATTATTATTATTATTATTATTATTATTATTATTGAATTATTTCCCTCTGTTACTGCTCCTTTAAGAACTAAGAAGCTACTGAATTGCAAACTTAGTACCCCAAGAAAAAAAAAAAAAAACTTTGATGTAAATCTGACATATCCATGACCATGACTGATGTTCAATTTGTGATTCCATGACTCCTGCTTGGTTTGATACAGCACCTTACCGCTTGAGCTACTTCTATTCAGTGTGTGCACAATGAAGACTTTTTAAAGCAAGTCTCCAGGTTTATTCAAAGCCTTGATGTCTTTGTCCTTGCCACAAGTAAATGTTCAGTACATGGTCTAGAACATTCTTTCTTTAAGCTCTCCCTCCCTCCGAGGCATTAGCTTGATACATCCTGGGTTTTTCAATCTTTTTTAAAGATTTCACTCGTCCTTGGTACATGGAGAGGGGGGACAATAGCTGGAACAACTCACAATGTGAATCAAACTGATACTAGACCAGGATTCAAGGCCTCAGTAATGACTCTGGCACTGCAACAACACCTCTCTGATAAGAGGTTAACACAAACAGAAGGCTTCAGAAATGTGGTATCAATTATATTACCGCTGTATTAATTTGCAGCATGGTTAATCAGGATGCTTTTATTTAGTCCACTCTTTATAATTAAATGGTTTAAATAATAACCTTGAGTTAAATGACTGTGTGTAATGTGAATGGAATTGCTTTAGCGACAAATATGGAGAGAGTTTTAGCAGGCACAGAAATTTTGTTAGATCTACGGGGCATATTTACTTATAATGTTACTCTTCAACTGATGGATATGTAGATAGATATCTTTTGCTCACACCTTAGCAACACCTCTCACACTAGAGATAGAAAAAACATTGATTTATAACAAAAAATGTTAGTCTGTACAGCTTTCAAAATATTTTCCAGGTGTTAATTGATGAAAATCTTGCATTTAGGAGGAGTGAGTGTGTATGTACTGCTTTGGGTTTAGAAGTTATAATCTGCCCTTGGTGAGGCATTTTAATCCATGATGTTAAGTCTTAATTATACCCACTCTAGATTTTAAATTCACCTTGTATGACTGCTAATCAGTAAATACCAACTTGTGTTCATACAAAATGCTTTAATGTATGTGCGTCACTTTCAATCGGCGCCTTCTGTTCCTGCAAATTGTTAATAACGGAACACTACCTGTGTCAGCATTAAAATCCTGCTGAAACCGGATTGATTACTGTCGACACAAAGACGCCTCGCCTCACTTCGATTTTGGCTGCTGCTGTGGTTTCTCTGCAAACTGTGACATTGACAAATGCATCACTCTTTCTTTGCACAATATGGATTCAGGCAGTGCTGTTCAACCCTTCTGTGAAACAGAAGAAAGTACTTGAAAGGTGGTGTCATTCAATAAATCCTGGTCACAGGATCACAGGGTGATGAAGTGAATTGACAGGAGAGTTTTGATTAATCGGTTGGCCCATCAATCCAAAACTGGGAGAGAACATGTCAGCACTATTAAATGACCTCGTAAATTTTTTGATTTCTTTTCTTTCTCTTAAAGATCATGTTCATTCATCAAATCCAATATCTCACACACCACTGATTTAACTTTCCTCTCAACCTACTGTATGTTAGTGCTACAATTAAAACTATACCCGAGATTTGCCTTCTTAAAAATGCCACTACAAAAATAAGCTGCAGCTAACATATGAAGACAAGAAACTACAACCACACCTGAGACTGGTCAACACAGGTCAGCATGGACCACTTGGGTTTTTCACAAGTTTCAGGGGGAAAAAAATAAAAGTGAAACTCAAACACACATGAGACTGTTTTTTCTTGGTGTTTGCAATATTACTCATCAGCATGTGTCCCTAGATGTTCTCTGAAGAGGGGTGCAGAGTCTGATAAATGTTCTCGATTGATATCACTTGAGTGTTGACAGGGGCTGAAGTTTAAAAATGACCAGTATCTAGAGGTGCGCAGCTAAAAAGTGGGCTAACTTGACCTCTGTTGCCGCTTCTCATCTGTGCTTCAGTCTAGAGGCATACACACCCCAATCAGAGACTGAGCTATGATGGTTGCTCTGCGTTGCGTGTAACATAGGTGCCAAATCTTGACAAGGAGAAATGAAAAAGAAAAAAAAGACATCTGTGATGAGGCTGCATATAGATCCTTAACTGCACATCATGAGTCTAACAATACTATAAAAGTGCTCATTAAAGGTAGTTCATTAAAACCTAACTTATGTGTGACAAGCACATGTCTGAGCTACTGCTGATGATTGCTACTGTAAAAAAATGTAAAATTGGCATCAGAGTGGCAGTTTTTTCCTATTTTGTAGAGGGATATGTGAGATAGAAAATACCTGTAAATTGCCTCATATTTATGAGCAAAAGAGGGGATTGATATTTCCATGGCTCAACATAGAGGTGTGAAACACAGCTTAACAAATATAACTATAGTGTAGCTTTGATTAATTGTTGATCCTGATCAGAGAAGAGAGTGGCCTTCAGCTGATGGGTTGTATCTGGCTGTTGTCCAGGACTGCACTTCAAACATAGGACCAGAGCAGCTGATGTCACTGATTCTCCTCATTAGTGATGCATGGGCTATTTTTGGAGTCTAAGCTGAGACGTGAAACTTCCTGAGACAACTCTTGAACTTATAAAGTGGAATATACTGAGGCAGGGAAATTGTTTGTTAAACTTTTGAGGAGAATCTTGCACCTTCTGCAAAAAAACAAGTCTATGCTAATAAAAATAAAGGTTAATGTCTGGCTTGCTCATTAGCCGTAGCAGCATGCAGGACTGTTTCTGCTGCTAGTGCCAAAGACGATCATTTTCAAATACAGTCATGGGTTTTGAATTTTAAAATTGAACAAAATAAGCACAATTCAACAAAACACTTACAATGATAAAGGACCAGGAAAGTCTTAATCTATCATTAGAGTTAGAAAGAGAGAGAGAGAGAGAGAGAGAGAGAGAGAGAGAGAGAGAGATTTTGTGTGTGTGTTTGTGTGTGTGTTCGTGTGTTCACAAGAGCTCTTATTAGCGTCTTGATTTAAAAAAATCTATATTTCAAGTATTGTGGCCCTGTATCTGCTGGATAATAATAACAGGCGACTGTCTGCAATCATGTTCACCGTTACTACTAATAATGAAAAGAAAAGAAAGAGGAAGTAGAAGAAGAAATGACAAAGTAGAATGATTTGATAGAGGAGTTTTGAACTTGTTCTGTTGCCCTCAAGTGCTCAGAAAATGTTATTGAATTTTTTAAGTGAAATAACCAAAGCCGTAATTAGTGTATCCTTGTTTATAGTTAAAGTGAAATAATGTAACTATTTTGCTTTAAATTAAAACCTAAAAAAAAAAAAATTGTTATTCGCATGTGTAATTGGGTCAAAAGAGTCTCTGTGTCAGTCACCCTGATTGCCAGTTACTACAAAAGGTAACCTTTGGAGGCAAGTATGAAACCTGGAGTGACACCCAACAGCACCCTGTCTCACTCACCAACACTAACTGAAATGGGTGAAAATGAATGGTGTTCTGTGACGAAAATGCTTTCTGGTTTTGCGTCTGATGTCCTCTGGCTGTTCAGCCTCAACTCTCCATGACTCCACTGGGTTTTTGATGGAATGCTAACTGCTGCTACTGGAGTATGCTCTGTTGGTCATGTGGCTAGCAGAGTGGCTAACTGAGCAGAGAAGCACAAAGTGTTTGTTTTTAAAGCCTTGTCACATTAGCTCCAAAGAACCATGAAAAGGATATTTTTAATGTCAAAGAATGAGAAAGACTCATTGCAGAATCCTGGAGGGGGAATGGAGCAAAAAGAGGCAACAGAGGCAAAGGCAAGTCCAGCTATGCAAACAGGCTCGGCAGCCATGACATAGGCAAAGTTACAGAAGGATGTTGATAAAGAGGAGGAATGAGACAGAGTGACTGAACAACCAACTGGGGCGAGAGTATTATCATAGTGTATCATAGTGTATCATACTGTCCTTTTGTTGTTGACAAGGGCATAACAGGTGCAGATGCAAATGTTGATGGAGGTCCGTAGGCCAAGTCAACCTGTTTTACACACTTTTAGCCAGGTTCTGGCAGGATACAGTCTCTGGTTCAGACTACGTTAGCTTGGTACGCTGCTCTTCTGAGTCATCTGCAACACTTGTGCAAACTTTAACCAACAGTTCAAGATATATAATGTATAGGAATTTATAAAATTGTTATGACACTGCAGGGTTTTGTTTGTAGTTAGCATATTTGTTACAACTTACATTTTTTTTAACAGAAAGCGGGTACTTGCATTTATGACAGAGGTCTTCCGGTCAGAAACTGTGGGGGCGCTAAATTGCACAATATACCAGTGGTGCTCATTGTTGCCTTTAAGCTGACTAGTGTGTTTCTTTATCTAGAATATTATAACTTAATATTGTAATCTTGTTTACACACATTAATGTGTAAAGCACTACACTTTAAGGCCCCTAGTTTTAGGCTGATCTACTGATTGCCAGCCGGTCATGCCTGGTAATGTGCCAAGAATCAGTGCCAACAAAAGGCGAGAAAGAAGAACACAGCCAGCTAGCTAATGGGGATGTAAATGGTTTTAACAAAACTCCTGAAATCTGCTTTGCAACTGTCTCTTGGGAAAGTAAATATATTAACAGGTTTGCTGGCCTCCAGATTACACACAATGTGTTTTATTACAAAACCCCACATAACAAGTGAATACAGAGCTCTGTTTGTGTACAAGAAATGTTTGCAGGATACCTTTAATTCACAGCTGAAAAAAGCCTTGAACAAATGTAGTAGCTACACCTGTTAGAGAATGGTAAGAACCCATATTATTGACTCCATGGTCTCCATGGGATTTTTGATCTAATGGTGTAACTGACGGAGCATCTCGACATATGGGTGCACTGCATTTTAAAAGAAGAAAAAAGTCAATGTTGTTCATTTCTTGAATGACTGACATGTATATCTGAAGTGAAGCCTCCTGTGACTTCACCTGTCAGTCAGATTCTCCTCTGCTCTCAGCAAGCACTAATCCCTCTTTATACACTCTCTGTTACATCACAAATGTAAATTATTTTAAGCTATTGAAGCTGAAATCACTGGTGCTTTTTCAGGGCATTAAAAAATGGACGAACTGCTGTAAAAGAAAATTATGTAGGAAAACAGTTTCTAAGTGCAACACCACGGCCATAAAAACAAATCTGAAGTTTCTGTTTTGGTACTGTCAAATTTAATGAACATTTAACCACAAACAAAACTCAGTGGCTAACCAGCAGCCACAGATAACTCTTGCAACAAATAAAGTTTTCTATCCATTAGAAAATTATTTAACCACTGAGAGTTGATGCAGAGCAGCCAGAGAGCATCAGAGGCAAACGTAGAAAGCATTTTATCTATAAACTGCAATCCACCTTTACCAAATCAGTGATAGCTGTTAATGTGTGAGATGAAGATAGCATGAGGTTACAGAGCTTAGCAGCTGGGGATCAGGGTGCACACCGACTTAGACAGAGAGACCATTTAACCTAACACAAGTGAAAATACCAAAGACATGATGTTGAAGCTGTCATTTAAAAGAAAACAGTTATACAATGCTACATTTTGAGTTAAATGATTCCAGAACAAAGGACTAAGAAGGGCAGAAAAAGCAAATAGCATCTGTGTTCCTCAACCCCATCTAGTCTCAGTTGAACTTATCTGTGCGTGTGTGTCTGAAAGTGTGCTAGTCTCTGTATCAGTGTCTCAATGTTGCATCAGTCTGTTGTTGTTTTTGCTGCTGCTGCAGGCTTCACATTTGCCATAGAATCAACCTCAACCTCCAACTCGGAGATTGTCTGAACAGGCAGCAAGTGAAAGCAACACAGAGGCAATCCAAGTACTCACAGCACTACATTCAACAAGAAGATCAAGTTTAAGAAAACTGAACAAGGCAATCAGAGGTTAAGCAAAACCACTGTCAAAGTCAGGATGCTGTCATGCTTTTTTTCTGCATCTTCATTTCATAACTCAACAATCTTACAAGATGTTCAGCACATCAGAGGTGGGAATAAAGGAGAATTACTACTTTGATACTTTGCTAAAGTTTTCAGGTATTTAAGTTTTACTTCACTTCACTTGAGTGAATTAACACATCCATATTAATAATATTCATCCAGCGTTCAAGGCTACTGTGTGTAGTATTGACTTTTTTTAGTCTTACTTGTCCATTATGTATTAGATCGTTGTCTCACTTGATAGTAAAGGTTTCATTGATGAAGCAAAAACCCTGAAGGCTGACCACAAAGCTCACCTCACAACCAATTCTACTGCTGATACACCAGGAGTCAGCTTCTTTAGTTAATAAAAAAACACCCATATATTTAATTTACAAACCAACACCAATTATTTCCCCTGGATTATGGCGATAATAATCACAGTGCAACAGGAGAGCTTTACCCTCCGCTGGAGTGAAATCCCCATCAAGGTAGACTGTCAGATCATAAATTCAGTTTTTTTCTAACGTCAAAACAACTTACTTAAACTAAATTAATATAATTTCAAATAGTTTTCTGAAAGACATCTCAGACAATATCCAATAAATGGTTCTTATTAAGGAAAACCTGTATAACATAGAGAGTGATAGATGGGTTTACATTGAAGTTCATTCAAATCAAATTGCTTATCATACAAAAGCTAAATGGTATCTAATCCTTGTGTCATTATTGCTGTATTTACATTAACATTATGCTTTAAAGACTGACTTTTGTCTGTTTTTGTGGTCTTCATTATATGGTGGACATTTAATAATAATAATAATAATAATAATAATAATAGTGACAATTTATTTTATTGCAATTGTTATTATATTAGAATATTAGAATATTATATTAGAATATTAGAATATTATAATCTATTAAAATGGAATAACCCAATTTTTTTTCATTATTTGAATCACGTCAGAATTTTTCCCCCATGCCCACTTTTTTAAAAAAATCTTTGGTTATTAACCATTAACGTATTATTCTATGGATTCATTCAGTTTCTTTTTAATTTGAAAAATGACTAATGAAACTTGCTTTTTTCTTATCTTTTCCTATTTACTTTTTTTTCTGCTGAAATATGCTCTATAACAGACACAAACCTGAAGGCATTGTGATTATGTGAGAGTGCTACATGTTTTTCAAAAAGAATTTTCAATAGCATCGACCTTGAAGTCATGTCACTTTGCCTACCTTTGCTGAAACAATCCCTCAGCTCCTTGGGAGGTCACAGAGAACTCAAAAGATTGTTCACAGGCTGTGTAGTACTCTGAATGACAAGTGAATGGACTGTGTATTGTACAATGGTCAAATCAGTGGAGTTGCCAGTTAATGTATGCTTTAAAAAGTTACACTGTAGTCCCATTCTTCTTTAAAGTATGTCGTCATATTAGACTGCATTTGCCATTTGAATATTTTGTCCATATCTGCCTTAGTCTCATCATTAGGTGAACAAAATAACAGTAAAATCACATCAGTGCTAGTGTTATAAAGTGCTGATACTCTACAGCGGAAATAGATTGATTCAATTCAGGTCAGTTTAGGGAAGCTTTAATAACAGGTTACCCACAGCTATGGCTCTGTTCAAATTGCTTCAGCACAGCATCATCAGTAAAGCTGATTAACACTGTAGCGAAATGACAGGACCATTCATGAGTTTACAGAGGAACCAGGGAAGAGAGTCAGAGGCATACAATTCAGAAAAAAACTCACTGCTTAACTAGATGAGAAAAAATTAACTCTTCAACCCACTAAAGCCTAAAAACGGAAAAGTATTTAATTAAACAAGTTTAAATTCTAAAGTGTTTGTCCATGTAACAGGGTGTTAAAAGAGTTCCATCATCTTTTTTACAGTAGCACCTGCAAAGAACTAAAAAAACAAAAAGCAAAAAGCAACTCAAAACCAATTCTTACTCTTCCCAAGGTGGAAAATTGTCATATTGAAAGCAAAAGAGAAGAAGTAATGAGGATAAATAAATACCTCTGCCTCAATTAAAAAAAGTAAAGGTTGTCGATGGTGTACAACAGCATCACCTGTTTTAGTCTCAGCATAACTGTTCACTAACTTAACTTTTTGAAAAATCAGAGAAAATACAAGCATATTCTTATCTGAGTGATTAATTACATTGATGCATCAGAGTAATGCCCAGTCATGTTGTCACATCCTCTTTAGTTGTGTTACAAAAAAAAAGTCAGTGGAAACAAACTTCATATTTTGTTTCATAGTGCTTTAGAAATTTAGTTAGAGCACTTGCAACTACATCATAACATGATCAGTGTATGAAGAGTCATGTGGTGCTGGGAACAGTCTTTTGTAAGATGTGTATGGGCTTCTGTTTTCAACATGCCCTTCCTGTGCTCTTGGGAACCGCCAGTTGTCACCTTTGCTAAATAGCTACATGCTGGATGACTGTGGCAAAATGCCCCTTTAACATATATCATCCATGGGGCTATAAAAGACTGCTGTACAGTCAGGGTTATCACAGGATGTCAGAGCTCACACACAAACACACCTATTTTTCACTGACAGCTTAATAGACAGAAGTTCGTCCCTTGAGTTTGAGTTAAGCCTGCAGCCTCACAGTCTAAACAAGATAACTCCCTAAGAAGAAACAAAGAAACATGTCATTTCAGTGGCAACCTGATTCAATCAGTGCTTCTGTTCTAACTCAGTGGATGTTACAATGTCATTTATTGTACAGTTGGGTTCAGGATCTCTTGAGATCCAACAATACATCATTTGCTTAATAATGTTACATCAAATTTTCCTGTTTTATATACAGTATTATGAAGGTGTCCTGTATTAGGGAAGAAAATAAATTACATCTGTAATGAGTACATAATTTCAGATTTGCTTACATGTTTATATCTAACTCTTTTTTGCTGGTTTAAGTTGCATTTGTTGTTGCAACATGAAAAACAAAACTCGATATGAAAAGGTCTGTATCAGAATGAAAAGAGAGAAAGGTGATCATCAGTAGCTGCAGCTGAGAAAATGCAGCTGGGGTGTCTTTATGGCTGTGTGAAGACACGCCAGTGGTGTCTGTCTGTCTGTCAACCTGTCTGGATGCCTGTCTGTGAATCTGTCTGGCTGTCAGTCTATCCAAAGCTTCTGGTGTCTCTGTTGCAACAGAAGGGCAAAGCTGCAAAGTGCTCCGTGTCCAGAAAGAAGACATTGTGCCATCAACTGACACTCTAGAAACATACATGCTGACTGTGTCCCTTCACTGACCGGGGGGGGGGGGTTGCACCAGTGCCACAGTGCCAAGCCTAGTTTGTGAATACTACAAAACTATCCAACAATGCATTAAAATTAAGAATGGGATGTGTTATGACTGCTAAATGTGGTAAAAATCGAAGATATATGATGATAAAATGACTAAGAGGGCAAAGGCAAATGTTTGAAGAGCTAGAATATTATCTTATATACTATAATAGTCACAATAGCTACTTCACTTTAGTGCAATGCAGTAAATCTGTGTAGTAATCTGAATTCAGGAATGACGTTGTGATATAGACATGTTTTAAATTAAAATTACATACAATAGTGATTAATTTTAAAATAATAATAAAATGGCAAATAACTTGCACTCTGGGTTACTTAGTATGCAGGTGTTTTGAACTTTTGCAAGAGTTGCTTTCTGAAATTGTGATTTTCACTTTGACATGAGTCATTTATTGTTGGAGTCATTTACTGCTCACATTTACTTCATTTTAGATTTCAGGTACTCTACTCTTCATTGAATGTTAGGGTTTTTTTATCTCAGAAAGCTGATACGGTATGTTGCATCTATCAAGACATAACCAGCACTTTTTTAAAATGTCAGTACTTTCTGAGTAATTGTCTGAGCCATCATGTCCTTTTTTTAATTAATAGGACTATAGAGAGGAAAGAGATGATATACTTATCATCAATAATTAGTTGTAAGCACAAGCTGCAATGTATATCAATAAAATGTGATGTATTGCCATTTTGGATGAAGGGGCTTGGAGAGACACTTCACACCTGGGGGGATTATGTTCTTCTAGAATTGAACGTAAATGCTCTCTGTTTTGTATTTTAAAGTTGCTTCTTAATTTAAATATCTAACAACATAAAAAATGCAGTGCAGTTACATTTACTCAAAGTACAGTTAAGAGTATTCAGAGTTTCCATCTCTGGTGTTATATAAATATGCCAGTGTAGAAATGTTTGCAAAATTTATAATGTTTCTAATGAAGAGCATTGTTATGTAAGATTAGTGCCGGCTTGCCAGGTTGAGCATCCCATAATGTAAAAAAGCAAGAAAAGTAATACACCATGAGGCTTTTAAATGTGAGGCATGACTGGATGTTGCCAGCTGAGACAGCACATTACACTAACGCACTCGTAACTACAGAGACAGCTGGAGAGCATCTGCAAACTGTACACTAGAGGCCAATTGCACCGACTGTAGGTGAATGCTGTGTGTGAGCCCCACACCATGCTGCATCCAGCTTTGTGATAAATATTTATACCTGTTGCACCAATTTTAACAGCTACAACTAGGCACAGCTACACCCAGCATAGAAGATGTGCGTCCATGCTGGCACATGTCTACAGTGATAGTCAGCCATTCATGTTGCTATGGTTACAAACTCACATTTACTGGCATCAATAAACAGATAAAAAATGACTGCTGAAGAAAAGAAACCAAATTTAATTCAAACAAATTTTTTGTGAAACAAAATATTATATAAAATATTTTGACTCTGCAGTGAGTATATGCATTATTTAGTATGCAAATGAGACAATGCTATAACCAATAAGACAGAAAACAAGATGTAGGGCAGAATATAACAACAGAAGTCAATAAAGCAGAGGATGGGTTAGAAAATCAAACAGGCATTGATGTGAAGAAAATTCAGAAATACCTTCCTCAAACAATGTGGAGAGACTCCAGCATGCTCAGAAACACCCAAAGTTTAATGGACTCCATCCAAATATTTTAACACACAGCACTTTCAGCACTGATGTGTTGGACACAACTTGCTAGTTTTCCACAGGAAAAGAGGCTGTGCTACTACTGACAGCTGTATGGGAGCTAAGGGAGCGAAGGCAAGTCAAAACTGAGGAAGGCTTCAAGGTTTTTTCTTTGACATCAAATACACATTTCATCTGACACCAGTTATAAAGGGAACACCAACACTTCAAAACAGGTTGATTATAATTATAGTAATAATAAAAATAAATTATATAATAGTGTGAGCTGTCCCTTAATCAAAACCAGAAGATGGAACTGTCCAATCTGTGTTACTGCTGAGAGAAATTATCATGGTATCATGCCAAATTAGACTGCTTCTGATGAGACAAGCCATGGCATCCTCCTCTGTGGTTTTTCTGTGATATTTTCCACCTCTGCCTCCACTGGTCCCAAATCCTCCACTGGGAGAGGCATGCTCTTGAATATGCAAATGTGCAGCACAGCTGCTGCACACACAATGTCAGTTCTGACTCCGTTCAGATTTCACCGAATTTCACTGGAGGTACACCGAGGCAGGCACCCCCACGCTTTCTGAAATTAATCAATAAATAATACGATACTTCAGGTGCCCCACTGCAAATATTTTAATTGCTAAGTACTTTGTGACAAATAAATAACTGAAGAAAATATAATCCTGTCAATCTTACTCGTGGCTTCTGCTTCTGCTTTAGCTGGCTCTCCGTCCTCCTCCTCCTCCTCCTCCGCCTCTATATCTCTCTCTTCATTAAGACAGCTGTCCCTTCCTGGCCGTCTGCTGCTGCTTCAGCTGCTAGTGCAGCACTCACTGAACCCTGAATATACTGAGACAAATGAGCTGGATAACTCATAGCCCTGGTCATCAAACTTTTCAGCTTTCTTCTCAAGTTTCTCAATACTTTATTGGCTAAGGCAGCCAATCTGGCCCAGACCGTCTTTGCAGCTCTGCAAGACAAACCCTTTATTGAGGTGGTCAGCAACACATGCACTGAAAACTGGGGACAGTCTTCCTATTCTCTGAGGCAATTCAAACAATATAGCCCTGCTAAACAAGGATACAAGGAAGTTTATTGGTCATTATACAACAGGTTGCGTAATGAAATTAAAGTGTTAACCTGGTTGCCATCTCTTTTTCACACCTGGATATGAGACCAGTAGTTGTATCAACAGTTTTATTTTCACCATCTAAACTAGTGAAGACTTTTCTCTGTACATTTAAAGTTGACTAGGCATAAGATTTAGCCTCAGATGTAGCACTCCTGTCTCTCGGTTGTCTGTTAGTTGCTTTGACTCATACATAAGGGTCTTGGTCTTGAGTGTTTCTGACTCTGACCTGGCTCGCTCTTATTTTTTCATTTTGCTCGGACTTGTATGTCTGGACTTGTCTCAGCCCTGTGGGTGCTTTGGCTTGCCCCCTGTTGCACAGTAAGAATCTATGGTCTTAACAAAGTCCTTTTTGGGGGGTATTAAATATTTGTGGAGATTTCTATTTTAAAAGTTGAAGAATTCGAGAAGTGAATTTCCTCTGTGATCAGTTTTTGCTTTGAAGAAGAGGAAGAAGTTGTGCAAGCAGAAGAGACAGATGGTATATGATGACCATTGCGAGAGGATACTCTCTCTACTCACTATACATACACACTCAGACACACACAGACACTGCAGATCAAACATGTTTTTTCTTCCTCTAACTTTTCCTGACCTCCTTCTCTGACTTTTAATCCCTTTTGTGTGACTTTCTTCCCTTTTCATCTTTTGCAGTCCTTTACACTTTGTCTCAGCTATCAGGCATACTGTCTGCTGGGCGAGGTCGCCGGAGCTGGGGACTCACTTGATGGTGCACCTTAACCTAATGAAGAACTCGGCTGGATCAAGCAGTCACTGTATTATTCATGATGATTGTGTGAGTGCGCACACACACACACACACACACACACACACACACACACACACACACACACACACACACACACACACACACACA
>JAQMCX010000002.1:2103278-2144700 GCA_029814765.1 Acanthurus leucopareius
ACACACACACACACACACACACACACACACACACACACACACACACACACACACACACACACACACACACATTCAGACTGGCACCAGTGTTTCTCCTGACAGTTCCTCATTAAATTTTGATGAGCCAGCCCCATTGGGCAGAGAAATCCACAGTAAACCGTTCCTGAATTCTTCTGCCTTCTTCCCACCTCTTTTCCATTTTACCCTCTTTTCTTCCTCTCTCCCTCAGGGTGAAACTGTCCTTATCATCCTCTTTTTCTGACTCTTGTCTTCTCTTTTTCTGCTCAGTTCTACATCTCTTCCTCTTTTCTTTCTTACTTGCTACATTACAGTATGTTCTGTCATCTCCACTGTTGGAACTGATAAAAGAACTGTCACATAATAAAAATCAAAACCACAAAAGCACAAAAAATTTCCCCCAAACTTAGTTAGGAATTTTATAAAACCTGTTCAAGAAATTTCCTGCAAGGGTAAGAACAATCCATGAGGGGCTGACTCATAATACAAACTATTGTATATAGTTTCAAAGACTCCCAGGTATTTTATTACATTATTAGTGGCAATGTGGTGGGAAAAATATACAGTCTCTGTGATTCAGTGAACTCCACATATCCTAATTTTTTTACCAGTATATGTAATGTATTATCTTATATGATTATATGAACTTTCACACTCAATCAGTGGATGAACAATGTCAACTTATTGTTGTAATAATGGATTTTGGGGGATTTTTTTTAAACACAAAATTGTACAAAAAACTAATGCTTAAACTCAAATCTGAATGAGAAACCTCATGAATGTTAATGAAACATTCACTTGACTCTTTTCTGATCAGCCATTAAAGCAGTTTATAATCGGTTCAGTCAAAGCATAAATACAACATGCTACTTGGTAACAATCAGGATAGTAACCCAGCTGTCAGTGCATGTTCCCATTGCATCTAAACTAACCTGAGAACCACAGCAAACACACCAGTTTCACCTCAGACAGAGTCTCCCTCACTTTTAAAGAAAACAGGGGAGACATTTTAAATTCACTGTGGACATTCAAGGTCGGACAGTCCTCACAAGAAAAAGACAGCATCATGATAAATTTATCTTGTGCCAGCTGTATGTCCACATGCTGAATTATTCTTGATCAAATTAGGGTCAAGTTCAGGGTCACTCTCACTCCCAGTGTTCAGAGAGCAAAATGCCATGTGGTAGCTGGCTGCCATTAGTATAAAGCTTTGGATAAAAGTGCTTTATAAATGTAGACACTGACCATTTACAAGCTGTTTTACATGTTGTCTATCAGAGGCCGAGATGGAAGTCGCATCACATTATTCCTTTGCTGCAATATTATAGCCAGGTGTTAGAGGCATATTGTCTCTGGTTTAGAGTATGCTAGCTTAGCATAATGCTGTACTGATTTATGCTAAATGCTTGGGCAAACTGTGACTACCACTTTGAGACAAAAGTTTTCAGGATGCAGTCTTGTTATAAGGAGGTCACTCAACTCCTGTTGAGTTTGTTTTTTGCAGAAACATTAGCATAGGTCAAAACAGGGTGAGGGTTCTTAAAGTGAACCAAAGACGTGTCTGAGTTGCTTTAAAAGTTCCCAATGGAAAAGTTTTTAATGGAGAGGACTTATTTAATGTACCTTTTGTTAGTGTTGAAAACCGCTAAAATGAGGGCTGCATGTTAATGAACCTGATGCTGGAATCTCTGTTTACTCTGTTCTTGGGTAAGGAAAGAAATTCAGGCCTACCTCTGCACTCTGCAGCAAGCACTGATAGGTGAGCCTGGTATGCGGAGCAATGCCCTGTGTGTGGTGCACATTTATTAAATTGTAACTGGGTTATATTTGGAGTGCTGGTCATTTACATAGTGGCTTCAAAGGATCTGTAGCAGCCCTCATTTCAGACACAATCAGCCAATGTTATAATGGCATCAGTCTGTTATTGCATGCTAGCATGGATTTCCTCCCTTATTATAATATGTTAAACATGTACAAAGCTTCATTTAGCATGGGCACAGTTTTTCAAAAAGAAGAATTTAGCAGTATTCCACACAAAAAGAATGCACATTCACATGTGAACAAACACATGGTTTGTTTGCAGCATGCAGTGTATTTGTTATAAAAGCCACACACATTAGCTCCATAGAACAGGGGGACCAATTACTTCTTCTCCTGAAGAATTAAAGCAATGGGTTTACATTGGAGTTAGATGAAAGCCCAGTACATCTCATACATATGCTAAAGGTGCTTTGTGTGTCTGTATGAGAAAAAAACAGGAGGGTGACAGAGCTTCTGTATTTGATAGAATGTGCTTAAAAAATGAATGTGTGGAGACTGCAATAATGTATAAAGTTGTCTGATTAAGCACACACACACACATACAAATATGCACACAAACCTCACTCTCCCTCATGGCTTCCATGACAACCCTCACGGGAACCACAGTCACAGTCAGTAGGAGGGACGTCACTGTCACATTTAATATGCAGTAACTGAGTCTAATTTTAAAGTTTGAATTAATTAATTAATTTTGGAGTTTTCCTGCATGTATATTTTTTCTGCTGTACAGTAAAAACTTTATCCAATAATTTATCTCATAGTCTCTCAGTGGTCAAAGCATTTGTGTATATCTAAAGGTTTCCTTTCCTGTTTCTGAACCACTAAACCTAAATCAATAGCCTGGATCACTGATCAACTTTTACAAATGATTTCCTGTTGTCAGTTATGGATTTGTTCAGCATGTAGAGAAAAGAGAGATAAGGATGTCATCTTGAAACGAGTAAAAGAATTTTAAGGAGGAACAGTTGAGGGTGAATTTTAAATGAATGGGTCCAGACATTTATTCAATAACTTGGTATAATTTTTATGAGACATTTTTGCCTTATGTCCTTGCTTTATTCATTAAATCACAATGGGTGTGCAAGGGATGGGAACACAATAGATGTTTGTTTTTGTTTTTTTTGGGGGGGGGATTGTCCTTGTCAAATAGCCCAATATGTTTTGGGTTTTTTTTGTTTGTTTTTTTTGGAGTCAAAATAATTCAACCATATGGCACTTTTACTTTAAAATGTTAGAACTAAGCAAAAACACTACTACAGAGCTCCAGAGGGTTAGCTCTTCAAACAGCCACAAGAGTTTAACCAATATGCAAGCAGAGTGTCAAATGGAAGATTTATATCTTCTGTAATCTGAGGGGAACCTTTTTCAGATTTGGAATTGTCCGATTTTATCATTTTATTGACTTGATGCCATGGTGACGTGCTGTGAAGTATGAATGGCTGCAAAATATCAGAGGTGGCTGCAGTATTGTGTTGCCAACTCAAGGCATTTTTATCTTGTTGGTTTTTTTTTTTTTAGTTCTCTGCTTGAACACTATCAAGGCATTTTTACAAAGACTTTCATATGAACCTACAAAGCATTCATAACTTCAAAAAAAGCGAAGCAAGCAGAATCTGGAGTTCACAGAGAATTAAACCACGCTGCTAAGGAACCCATATTTTTGTGAAATGTTTGTATTCTAGTTCGATTGCAGACAGGTTTCAGACATAGAAGTGTCAAAACCTTGTTGCTTGAATTAAAGGCAGCCCTGTGATGTATGGCTTCAGGAGGAAATTGTGTACATTTCTCCATCTCCAACCTGCCAGCTGGATTAAATACAGGTCATCAGGTCAAAGGAGAGAACTATACTATAATTCAAACAAATAGCAAAAAACTGATGTCAAAAGGTAGAAAAGTAACACACCACAATCAAAGCAAAGGCAGAATCTGCTTATAAAAAAAATTGTGTGAAAAAAATGCTGTCTCCACCATAACTTGTTGACAAATTAGACCATTATTGTAATTACTCAAACATAAAGCCTTACTGTAATCTGGAGAAATGAGCAGTTTCATTATTTGGAAATTTGATTACTTGCCTCACCACTCCTCTTTAACAGAAGCAAGGTAAACGGCAAATTAGTTTGAATAGTGTAGATCTGTTTGTTCCAGAGAGGTAATGTTTGAGTTGTTTCCTTTAATGGTTTGTCCATTTTCATGATTAAAGACAGCATGAAGCACAAATTTGGATGTTTTCTTCTATTTTTGAACAGTGCTACAAATGCATTTGTTTTCATTATAGTTGTGTCTCCATCCAATCCCAATTTCTTGTAACTGTTGTATCTGATAGAAAAGATGGAACGGTTTTAATTTTTACGATCCTCGCAGATGTGGTGAATATAAAAAATTGAACTGAAATTAGAAAACTTTATTTCACATATTTTTTTAGATTATAATCAGACATTTTGAATATTATGTCATTACTCATTTGAAAATTTGTCTATTGTCTACATTCATTTCATGCAATATTGTTTTATGGAATGTATTGTTTAATTTTGTTTACAGGTCACTCCTTACAAAGAGATCCTGAACTCCTGTAGACTATCTACTGAAACAAAGAATAACATTTACACACATGTATTTTACTCTTTTGTCTTTCATGTTAAGCCTACTAACACTATAAAGGTACCTGTGAGTCTTCCACCTATCCTAAGCACTAGTCTCATTCAAAGCATGCCATAACACTGTTTTAACACAAGCCTGCCATGTGACACCTTCAGGGGTGTAGTGTAATCATGTGAGGCAGGTACACCACCTTTCCATATCACAAAGCACATGTCACACTCTCCTCGCTTTGCAAACTGACAGAGAAAGTGCTGATGGAAACAGGAGGCTCTCTGATCACTGAAACTGGAGCTGACTTAGGATCGTGTAAGGTAACCGTGACGGCGAAGGAGGGGAGGAGATGGAGCTTAGAGGGGGTGGCAAGAGTGCATTAGTCGAGGTTGGAAGAGAAAAGGGGTGGTGACAATGTCAAGTGTTCTCTAGGCCAGTGTGACACTAGATTCCTTCCTGCTCCAGCACCCAAATGCCCTCAATCTGCAATTAACACAAATATACTGGTTATTTTATTGACCATAAAATTGATGTTGAGAATTGTTCTTTTGCAAAGAGCCATAAAGAGACCACTCAGAAGGATAGTACACTATTTTACATTATTTAACTTCATTGCAGGAAAGAAGTAATTGGTATCTTGAATTTTTTCCTGGTTTTCTTCTTTTATTTATTTTTTCTTTATTTTGGACCTTTATTCTATCACTGCATTAAAATGTCCACTTAAAGCTAAATATTTAAGTGGGATTTAAATCTCTTCCACAAGCCTTTTTGTTTCATGTACACAATTACTTACATCAATTTCTGTGCATAACTAAGAAAAAGCTCTGTATGATTCACTGTATGATGCACTGAAACTACTAAGACAAACAGGAGTAAGAAATTTTTTGCTTTAATCTGGTGTAACAGTCAATAATAAGCGTTTTTGATGTCAGACATTTTGACTTTTGATTATAGGATAAGCACAGGTGTTACTAATAACTAATAACAGCAAGAATGGCTCTGTGCTATTCAGGCGTCCCATTAAGGCATGTTAGTGTGACAGTGAGAGAACATGTAAAATTTCAGGAGACTGAAACTCAAAAACAAATTCAGAAGGCCTGTAGATGAAATAAAAATAGCCCAAAAAAGCCTTTCAATGGAGTTTGGAACCCTGATGGGGAGGGATGAGCGGTTATGTAAATGGGATGGTGGTGGGGTGGTGGTAGAGCTGACCCTGGTCCCCTGTCAGAGTTTGGTTGCTCAGGTAAGACTGAAGGGGGTATGGTGGAGGAGGTGTGTTGTTGGCGGATAAAACTCATATAAACCCACTGTACACTACCTGCTCAGCGTGAAGCAGCAGACAGACACCGTTAAGAGACTAATTAATGATCAGAGTGGAGCATTTAGCAGCTAAAGAGGCATACAGGCAATTTTTTTCAGAAAAATACCAGAACTAGAAAAAGACTGAATATTAGACATAAAGTAATGAGAGAAACACAAACACAACCACAACAGGATGAGCATGTAGTTGTGTGTCTAAGTGTGTGAATTGGCAATTGTTTGCTTCCTGTTAGATATTTCAGTTTTAGAAGGATCGAAGCAGCTTTAAGCATTGGCATCAACTTTCACTATTGAGACCGTTGTAGGAGTGTTGCAGTATACCTCTACTGACAATAATGGGGATATTTATACATGTTTAAAATTTGATGCTGTGCTAAATATACAAACAATGTTTTACATATTATATATTTTTAGTTAGCATTGTATTAATGGCGGATGTTGTTCTTTGTGTATCCCTCTCTAACTTTTTACATTGGTACTCATTTGGTAATGCACACAAGGTCACGATAGAGTTACAGATGAATATTACTGATGGTAATTTTTTTTAACGGAATTTCTTGTAGATATCATAATGATATCATTATTGTGAATTCTTGGGTCAAAGTAGTCTTGTACAGAAAATTTGATATAGTGGCTGATATCAACTGATGGTAAATCATCAGTTGATTTTTTTTGTCTGAATAAATCTAACATGTCTGTATGAATATTGCTGTCTCTCTGTTTAATGATCTTATTGCATTTTTATGACTTTGTGATCTACTTTGATGGCACACAGCTATTAAGAAGTGCTCTACTGTTATGTTACACAGCTGCAGAGGACTTAAGTAGATGGATAATGTACTATTGCCATTACATAACTTTGTGGAGGTCACTTATGTGCAGGAACTTTGGGTTTGTTGGCATGAATTCAAGGTTGAACATCCTGGGCTCTCACACACAGACTTCCCAATTAAGTCCTCCTCCTCCTCGTCGCCTGGGGAGAGCCAGACTTCTGAGTAGCAGATCTCCGCCTGAATTCATTTTGGAGCTAGCAAGGCAATCTCTAGGGCATTGAAAGGGTGGAGGCTGACAGGGGATGGGGTAGTGTGTGGAATGGGAGGGGTTGGGAAAGGGGGCTGTCTGCTCACTAATAAAACTCTGGCGGCCCACCGCCCTGCAGAGGCCCCGGCAATTAAAGCTATGACACAGTGCAAACCGAACCCACCATGAATTCGGTCTCGTCAATTTGCAGTGATGTTTGGATCACTGCACACACCTCAGGTCACACATCACAAGTTGGCAATTAAGGAGCGAGGAGAGAAAAAGCACTGCAAAAACTAACAGACTGTGCAAGGGATTTTTGTTTTGCATCCAGGCTTATTAATCTCATTACAGTATATTTTTAGCCAAATCTTCCTACTGCTCTGAGCAGATCATTTCGCAAACCTCAGTTGTTTTGGGATAGTCATTTTTAAAGGCATTTGCTTTTAAAAAGTATAGGCAGTATCCAAATGATGCAGAGAGCTACGACCTTTTCTGAAATTCACTGACTAAATTATAAAGTACATAATGCATTAAAATGTGATGTAAAGTCAAATAATCATCCACAACAAGAGGAATAAACTGAAAAGAATGTCAACAAACAACCTTACTGACACAACATAAGGAAAGGTAATGGCAAATAAACTGCTTTTTATAGCACTTTTTGTCTTTTGCCATTTAAGGTGCTTTCACAATACAGGTCAGCATTTACTCATTCACACACATATTCATACACTGATGGCAAGGGCTTCTATGGGGCTTAGTGCCAAACTACTAAACACAAGAACACACACACAATCTCATCATTCCTAGCTAAGAAACAGTTTCCTCCCCTAAGGATGAATGAGACGGTGGATGGAGAGATGAGGGTGACACAGACAGCAAACTTCACAGAGAGAGCTGCAGGGGAGAGAAGGTTGGGAGAGTGAGGTAAATCTAATCAACTGGATTAGAGCATACTTCTTATTCAGGAGAGGTCACTACTGTAACATTCTTCAAGGTACAAACATTAAACATGTTTGAAATGCTAAAACCACTGAGAAAGATGAGCAGCATCAAGATTGAAGGGCAAACATGGTACATCAGTTAATGCAACATGATGTATGATTTTCTCTCCTCAGTCACCCAGTGGAATAGATTCAGTCCAACTTGGTTGAGACAAGCGTGACTTTCAAATGATCTTAGTTATTCTTATCGATCGTATTGACACTTGATCACTCAAAAACAGAAGTTTTTCTAAAGTCTGAATTTGAGTTTTAAGTCCAGATTTAATAATTTTCCCATGATTATACTCTGATAAGCCACAACACTAAAGTCACTGGCAGGTGAAGTGAATAAATGATAATGGAAGTCAGATATATTGTTTAAAGCATAGTTTTACAGTTTTAAGTTGTGTTATATATTATACAATTTACATTATAGGAGGGTATCATGAAATGTTTTACTCTCAACAAGTTTTAAAAACTTCAACCAAAAATTTAGGTGGGTTCATCAATGAGCATGATGTATTTTTGTCCTGTACTAAAAATGTTTTTAGATGATTTTTAAGAGGAATAAGGAAAGGCAGGCAGGAATGATGTTTGCAACACTGGAGACACCACTGGGTTGGATTTTGATGAAATTGGAGAAATAATGCACTTGGCCAGTGTACTGTCACATTTGTTGCACCGCACAGGAGCATTATGGGTCAGAATGAGGTGACATATGTGACACTGATTGGTCATTAAATTGTCATGACTTGTATACTGTTCGCATGTTGGAATGTGTTGTAATGAAGGAAGAGATGCATTGCCTTTGTTGACCCCAATTCCCTTCCTGCCCTGTCACTGACTGCTTCACTGCCCCTAGCGCTTCACAGCTTTCACTGTTTTTCCTCTTTTTCTCTCACATATTGTTTCTTTCCCTGAGTACAACACATCAAAAACAAAAGAGGCTCCCACAGTGATGGAATTTCAGTAATGACAGTAGTCTGATGGGAGTTTGAGATGCTCTGTGCTCTGTGAGATTGCTCTGCTTTTATTTATCAGTGCTGGTTACAGCAGGAGGTCCCTCCTAGAGGAGAGCCATTGGCTCTTAAAATAATAGAAAATCCAGTGTTTGCACTGGTAGCATATACATTTTGTCCTGGAGGTTGGCCATGGCTATTTTCTTGCTGCAACCAGAGTAAAAATGAAAAAAAAGAGAACAAAACATTCTGCAATCAATCTGATCCCTGTCCTCAATACATAAACAGCTGTTTGTTACACCACTTACAAAGTCCAACCCCCACACCCCCAAGGAGAAAGAGAGGAAGGACACCTGGTCACGAGCAAGGCATGTGACCCATGATCAGATTACGTAAAAATGCATCGTAGTGAATAAAAATACATTTCATACAGTAGACATATTTAACACAGACCGACTAATGTGCATTCAACCTGCATTTATGAGTCAGCTGTCATTCTGTCTTTTAGTAGAAAAACAAGTCTGCAGAGAATCTGTGTGTAGAGAAACATTGGACACAGAGGGGTTTTTTGTATCACATCAACACTTCTGTTGATACTGGCAAATCCCTCCTCTCACTTGAGCACTGCTCCAGAGAGTACAGCAAATTTAAACATTATTCAACTCATAGTCAGCCAAACTCCATATTTTAGAGCAAGCTTGAGTTGCCAGGCCTATTTTAAAATGAAGAGCAATAACCAAACCACACATTTCAGTACAAATTGGCCAAAAATGTTATCTACAGTGGTAGTCACAGCAGTTACCTTATGTTGTCTGAAGCAAACTGGATTGGACTTTGTCCAGTATCTGTATTCATCTCATTGTCGCATCTCAGTGTTTTTTGTGTGTGATCATAGTCATTATAAGAAATTCAATAATAGACTGGTACATTTGATAATGAACCCATCAAAAAAAGTAATTACTTCATGCCAAAATAATATATATCCATATATACATATATACATACATGTATACAAAACAAATCAGTAAATACACCTACTGTATCCCAGTAATAAAGAGAACCACACTGTTTTTTTACACTAAGTTTAACCATTTTCCCATTTACTGAACTTTATATATCTGGTTAATGGGGGAGCATCACAAAGTCAAGGAAATTAATCATAATCTTGTAGTGAAATCCAGTGATATGGGTACATGTCTAAAGGCCGGTTGTGTGCAGACATGACAACAGACATTAAAGCAAAAATGTGCAAGTATTGAAAAAATTCTTCCTTCAAAGTTACTGTTACAAACCTACTGTGGCAAATGTTAGCTAATGCTAGCAAATAATATGAATTTATTTGTTTCTGAAACAAATGTGTCGGATGTGTCTCAAAAAATTTTAAAAAATCGAATGCAATCTACCTCATAAAAAAAGAGAAAGATTCTGGTTTCCTTGTTTCTCATTTCTTGTGTCAGTGTTGAGTTGGTGCAGAGCTCAGAATGATGAAATACTTGTGTCTTCCAAAAATGTGTGGAGAAAGCAGAAAGAAAAAAGGTAACACCAAAAAAAATAACTAAAAATTAACACATAAAAAAGAATAAAGAGAGAAAAAACAATGACATTTACACATCAGGTGCTGCACTGTACATCCAGATCTCTTTATGCTGTAGAGGGGACATCAGTGGAATTGTCTGTATTATGTAAGAAAAGGAACAAAGAGTTGAGATTTTTCTGACAGCATAGAATCCGCTTCATGTTAAACTTCGGGCTGAAATAATAATAAATTCCAAGAGAAATGCCAAAGCCTCACATCTGTTGACCCATTAAAATTTTTCTTTACTGTGTTATAGATGAGAGGAAGAAGCATATAACCCTGGCCTTTAATAAAAACATCTGAGGCACCGCAGTAAGCTCTCTAAAACTCTCTGCAGGGAGCAAACCAATGGAGTTAGTCTTTCATGGACTTTTGGTCTCCATATCATGTTTTTTTTTTTTTCAAACTGCAGTATAAAGGAATCTCAGACGAACCAAGCCTCTGTCCCTGAGACACACAGATCGTGCTTTCACAAACATCCCTGCAGTCACAAAACTGACAGAAAACACAGATTTCAAACCATGTGGCAACTCCTTCCCATGCGGTCTTTTGCTGTGCCATTTGTTTCCCATCCATCATAATATTGCACAACCCTTAGTCATCATCTACCCCTGACAGAATTTATTTTCCAATTTAAGGATTTTTAAATGCTTGCAAAGCTGTTGGAGGCTGAACGAGCTGTCTGGGAGTCAGTAGTAAGAATCACTGCAGCGTGCCACCTGTCAAGAGTTTTGCCACTGGCTGTCAGATCTCTGACTTATTCGAAGCCTCAGTGTCTTTCTAGCTCAAAGCCAGCATACACAACCTCTATCTCTGTTTACTAACTACTCTCAGAAACCTGGCTGTGGGAATAGACAATGCTGCCAAGAGAGACATTCTACACTGCGCCAAATCAAACCAAATTCAGACAAAAAAATTAAAAAAAAATTGAATTAAGCTCAGGAGAAAGTGAAGCAGAGGCGTAGATTAGTGTTTTCTCCACTGTAACACAGAATGCAGGGCTTCTTTACTGCAGTGCGAGCTCACAGTTTTCTCCACAGACTAGTATTTCTTAGTCTCAAAGGTTATTCCTTTAACAGATGGTAAATGAGCAGGTTGTGGTAACCTCGACCAATGACCAGCAATGTTTTCAGCTTGCTGCATTGTCAGACTGCTGATAAAGAGACATTTAAGTGTTTTCCACTGCTGTGAGGCTTGGCACTAAGACACAGAGGCACAAAAAAGACAATGATATTTTACCAGCCAACAAAACTAAAGAGGCTGTGGTGGAATGTAACTAAGTACAAGTGCAAAGCCAGTCTTCCACAAAGGAACTCTGTTACAGCACTGTAAAGCTGGTACCTGGGATGCACATCAGTATTTCTATGACACTGACAAAAGCTTTTTGAAACTATCATAGTATTGATTGATAGCCTGATGAACAGTTCAGCAGTGTAGAAGGTTTGAGGTTCCTTATCTTAGGTATTATGTTCACCTTTACTCTGCCACCATGCTGCCGTTTACAAAGACTTTGAAGCAGTATTGCCTAAATCACATCAAAGCAATATAGTCCTGGATGTGAGACGTACTCTCAGCCAGCTGAGCAGAACGCTGTGCCCTGTAGCTGTTTCACTGAGGACAATGGGAGGAGTGAGACCCATCACCCTGACCTGTGTGACTGTCTGTGATTCTGTCAATCATGTCAGGAAGGCAGTCAGATGCTTACAAAAGCAGAGTGTCCACTGTGGTAATGTGTTTGGTGTGTGTATGCGTGTAAGTGGGTGGGTTGGTGAGAGAAAGTGGTGACTGCAGGCCAGAAGATTCAGGAGCTGTCCACTAACTGTGGTGCTGAAATACTTACAACAGACATGCTGTATACTGTGTATGTGTGTGTGCATTTATTTTTATACAAGTGCACACATACACGATTTTTATGTAAATTTACACACACACATATGTTTATTTTTTATCATAATAAATTTTAACATAACACATAGTTCAAAACAGTAATACTTTAGAGATACAGTACTCAGTACTACATTCGGTACTACAAAGCAGCAAGAGTTTGTAACTGTGGCAGTTATTTATTCTTGTATTACGTGTCAAAAAGAACCATGAATTTCATGATTTAGAAAGAATTTTTACTAATAATAATAAAAATCAAATGCTACAGTACATTGTCACTTCATAGGTTTCTAAAGAGACGAATGGAAGCTGTTTTGCAAATAAAATGCACACACACACACACACACACACACACACACACATACACACAGACAAAGTTTATGTGGAATGATTACATACCGCTGAGAGAGTCGTCACGCTCTCTTCTCTCTAACACCATTTTATGGTGTTTAATGAAAGAAACTGATGTTAGATTTAATCAACTCATCTTTCTCTCAGTTGATATAAAAAGTCAGAAGCTAGAAAATAAAGATACTGAAGATCTCTCTCTTTGAAAGAGATTGAGAAAAAATTGAGATACTGTATCGACATAGCAAAAGTAGCAGCTTTATGACCGAAGTTAAATGTACTAAAATAACCCTAAATAGAATGTATTGACTGAAAAATAAAATTAGTATGATAATTATAATGATAAAAACATGTATGTAAAATATTACTGCGCTTTTACTGAGCAGGTTCAGTAGCTGTATTGAGCAGGGTCAGACTGTCCAGCTCTATAGAGGAGAAGACCTTGTTTTCTCAGTTTCTTTAGATGAGTCCCCTTTATCTGACTGCTGCACAAGCACTAGTGGAAGGGTTGTGATCAAGCTCTATCTGATGTGTGGGTTGGTTTTGTGGTGCCAGTGCTGTAAAAAAGAGATTAATTCAAAGAGTCTGTATTTATTATTTATCATTATTCATTATATTGTTAAACAGATATAAGTCATAAATAATTCAGGAATAATCTTTCCAGGAAACCTATTGAACATTTCTGGGAAATTATTCAGAACTCATTAACATGTAAGGTTCCCTCCCTCTTAACTTTCCTATACTTTTGTGTGTTGTTTGCATGTCTGCTTTACTTCTGATGTACTCTGATTATATGTACAGAGTGAAGCTTTACAAACACTCTAGAACAAAATGCTAATGTAAAGATATTTTTAGATATTTTCAAAGCGAGTGTCACATGCAGCAGATAATTGGAACTGAATTCTGTAGACTGCAGACATGAAAAGCAATGAATCAACTTCATGCAAGTGAAACACACTTGCTCCTAATATAACAGTGTATTGCAAATCATGATTATCAACTGCATAACTCCTACAGTAAGAGGTTAATGTTAAAAAACAGAGGTAGTATGATGGTCCAGAGCTCCGAGCTCAAAGCAGACTGCTGCAACAGCGGAGGATGACAAAGAGACGTGGATTCTGCATGATTCTGTTAGTAAAGACTACAGCGATACACAGCATCTCTCTCGAGCTTCATGAGAGCCCTGTTTGGCTCTTCCAAGTTTAGACTGACGTATGGTTCTGTCAATACGTGGAGCCAGTGTGGGTGTTCTGTAGGATTCAGCATTACCTAGAGCAGCTAACTCGAACATGAAAGATAAAACACCTTCTGACTGAAGTATTAAAGGACAGGTCAGTTCACAGCGACTGTCTACAGGAAGCTCTTTTTAGATTTAACAGAACTGTTCATTAATATTTTAATATTCTCACAAGATACGTCAAGTCAGCTATATTTTGTGCCCATTTTGTTGTTTTCTGACAGTTTGACCATAGGCTGAGGAGCTTTCGGTAAAGACCAAATTTTTTCACACAGTTGAAAACCTTCTCATCAAACGATTCTGGGAAATAGTAAGGTAAATTTTATTTATCAGCTTAATGGACAGAAAGGCTCATAAACTGAGTTGTAAGATATGGTTTCAAACAGTGGATTATACTTCAAAATACTCAAAAATTTCACAAAATATCATAATCATATTAGTCTCCATTTCCCAAAATGATCAAAAGGTCAGCTCTGTTGTTTCATGTGAAGCAACACATCACTGCTCTTTTTAAATGACTGTAACGTTTTATTATGATAGCACTGACATCCATAGTTTTCTAAGATACACCTATACACACTTTTACACTTATCAATGCACTATTTGATATTAGCAAAAATATTTGTAAGCCTCTCCTATCTCATGTAATTTGTGAGGGTTTGGATGGGTTTAACCCCACATGCTGTATTTATTTTGTTTTACTTATTTGTTCAATCACCAGCAGCGTCGTATATTATTAGATTCAGAATAGTTTGAAGTTTCAGTCTCGTTTATTTAAAGAATGGATGAATCTACCTACTTTTTTTTCAGGAGGTTTTTTATTTAGAAAATGTGCTTGGATTTTTGAGGCTCCCAAATGCAGTTTTGTCTATATCTTACGTTTCTCAAGTAAGTTACAGTTATTTATCATAACATAACCATCAGTGTTTTCAGTGAAAACATTTTACATCTTTTTTTAAAATGTGTCAGAAAAAGTTCAGAGCATAAATAGAAAGGTAATAAAATTCATAACAGAAGACATGAAAGCAAAAGTGACTTTTGTTGTTCATGTACAATTATGAACAATAAGAGGACGGAAATTTGTTGTGACATAATATAGAAAGAAAAAGGAATTCCATGTGTGAATTCAATGTAATGTTAATGGTGAACAACAAAAAAAGTGGCACTGGTGTGTGATGAGCTTGTTTTTGTTTAGAACTTTTTCACAACCAAAAGCTTTTTACTAGATTACCAGAGAAATCTGTTATGTGCGTTAAGTGATCATATCCACTGCGCTAAGAAAACTATGCTATTTGATGGAAAAGAAGTATTCTTTAGGGACCAAGATAAATCTCAGAAAAATAAAAGGGTTTTTGTAGAATCTAAAAAAAACCAACTATCTAAAAATGACTTTGAGTCATAGGTAATTAAACTCAGCTACAGACTTTGATGGATTACAGTGGGATGTACAGTATAAAATTTAGGAAATTACTGAGTGCAGATACTGCAGTATTCTCTCTGCAGAAAGTCTACATGTAAAAATGAAAAATAAGTGGTAGAAAGGGCAGAGAAGCAAATTTAGCTGCATCCCTACAGCAGAACATCTTTGTCAGCTTTTGTTCCTTTTTTTTTAGGGCGCGCCTTTTTCACAGCCACTGTTAGTGCTGCTGCCACTGGGGAAAATGACAAGCACGCTATGTGTGTGTGAGAGTGTGTGTGTGTGTTAGTGTGTGTGAGTACATTTCACAAGTTCTCAACTAAAGTTAGGTTCTCTGCTCTTTTTCAACCCACAGAAGTGTGATAAACCACTGCCATGACAACAAACACTGCCATTTCCTGACCCCGCCTCTGATGGCAGCATCTCTAACACTGCAGTTGTTCTATATACCATCATTATCTGAGACTTTCATCTTTCCACAGCTTCACTCTCCGCTATCTTTTTTAAAAATTTATTCAATCATTTCTCCATTAGTGAATTAAGTTCTTCATTTGCTCACTTATCCTTTCATCAATCCATTATTAGAAATTCCCCCTGCTTCCTCAGTCTCTATACAGACTAACCTTTATCCATTTCTGCCTGGCTCTGTTCCTCTCATCATCTCATCAGAGAGCGTAAGTCTGATCTAATATCAAAGCTCTTGCATATCATATCAAATAAAGCTTTACGGTCTTGCCAAACATTACTCTCTACAGCTGCACTCATCTTCCCCTCTGCCTCCGTGCTTTCATACAGAAGTCAAACAATCATATCCAAAACTCCATCACAGCCACTTTAAAATGTGTCCAGTAATAATACAACATTTGAAAGCAGAGTTCTTCAGATTAAGCCCATGTTTTTCTTTGAAGGAACTGCTCTTAAAAAAGAGGAGTGCTTGTTTTTGAAATACATTTGAGTGTCTTCACAACAACAGGACTTTGAACAGTGATGGTTTTCTTTCACTGTGTTCATTTACAAAATCTGACATTTTTCAGGAGCGTTGATCAGACATGATCTTAGAAAACAGCAAGACAATTTTATGATCTTGATGAAAATTAGTGCTGATTAGAGCTGGGCTCCTTGCCTTTGTGCAGTTAGAAATGACTTGCTTGTAATGACAAAGCCACAGGGATTATAAGCAACTCTGCAGTTCCCCTCACCCCTAAAGAGCACTTTAGCATCTTTAACCTCATTATCATTTCACACCCCCCTCATCAACATGGCCTCCAGTCAAGGCAGGTGACTCTGATATACCAACTGTACACTAACCTCTCAGCATCAAACAGACAGCAGACACAGTAAGAGACTAGTTGATGAACAAGTGGAGCATTTAGTAGCTAATGACAGGTTGGCACTCTGTAAAGAAGTGTCTTGGGCAGTTGAAAAATTAGAAAAGCGCTTTGAAG
This sequence comes from Acanthurus leucopareius, assembly GCA_029814765.1. Classification (NCBI taxonomy): domain Eukaryota; kingdom Metazoa; phylum Chordata; class Actinopteri; order Acanthuriformes; family Acanthuridae; genus Acanthurus; species Acanthurus leucopareius. The sequence continues at coordinate 2,119,902 of JAQMCX010000002.1, forward strand.
AATAGGTTTACATCCATTCATCTGATGGACAGGCAATTCTAAATAAATAGTAATGTTGCTATGTGTCTGATGGATATTAAAATAGTATTGATCCCAAGCACAGATAAATAATCACTTAAATATAGAGATCTCAATATTAATGAAAAAATCAGAACTATAATTATAATCATAATAATCAGTCGTAATTGTCATAATTGACTACAAAAGAAGTTTAGTTTTCCTCTCAGAAGTTCTCAAACTGTTCAACAAATAGCTCAAGGTTAAAAGCTGAGTCTGTTTTTTTATGGAGGGTTATCCTCTAGTGCTACGCTACAACAAACTGATATTTCCTGGTCCATGATCACCACCCCCACAGCCAAATATCAGACAACCCACAGAGAAGGATGTGTCTAGTATTATATTTTCTACAACATGATCTGACCTTTAAAAATCAAGCATAAATAAAATTTGTGTAAAAACTATAAGACTGAATGAACTTTTTCTACACACATGTCAAAATTACCTGTTTATTGACTGCTCTCTGTGACAAGGACTGTGCTCGAAATCACCGCCTCATTCACTCTTTCACAATTACCCACAAACACTAAAAAGATTACTCTGTGGTGACCAGTAAACTGGTCATATTTTGAAAAGCTATGGGTCATTGTTTAGATGTCCGTAAATCTGTAATTTAAACATCTATCCCAAAAAAAGATCTATCGATAGATAGATAGATAGATAGATAGATAGATAGATAGATAGATAGATAGATAGATAGATAGATAGATAGATAGATAGAATGTAGTGTGGCTAAAAAAAGAGTAATATGATTGTATGTGTGTTAAGGTTTTATCTGATGTTCTTTTCTGAATGATCCTCTTTCTTAAATTGTCTCTTTCAGGATTAAGGGTGAATAAATCTCAAGAGGAGAGGACAAAAGAGATCATGTCAAAGAGAATGACCACTACAGCTTTTAAATGTAGGCTTTGATAGGATGCTGCAGAAGGTGTGTACTTAGGCTTTTGGTGTCTGCACTGCACAGTGACTGCTGGGGTCTGTGGAATGCAGCCCTGCATTTTTCCCTCTTTTTTTGTCATTTAATTTGTATTTATAACTGTGATGAACTGCAGAGCTCACTTCTCTTCTTCCTGTGATTCCTGCTCCATATTTTGTAAATGATGCGGATAAAAAAAAATCCCTCTTTGGGGGCAAACCCAATGTTCATTGGAACCAGCAAAAAACTCTTGCACACCCAAAGTGATTAGCTGATTGAAAGCCTTCTTGTTAGACCTCATGCTGTACTACACAATACATGAGACATATTATGACAAAAAAAGCCTGGCAGGATGAGGCTTATTGAAGATGGTCAACAGGTATGTTGAAAATAGGTCTTAAAAGGTTTTATGAATATATTTTTTAAAGATAAAACAAATTATATAATTTTTTTCTTGATTGTACACTCTCAAAACTTGGAAATTCAGTATCTTCGATTGTTCCCAAGTATTTTGCAAGACATAAATTTTAAGAAAGACGCAATAATTTAGACCCTGACACAGAAACTCTTAAATGATGATATAACATGAACATTAATGAATGAATAAGAAAATGCACTTGATGAAATGTCTCATCAGAATCAGCTCTAGCTGAATTATACCAAACAGCCAGGTAAATGTTGCCAAAATCTATAATACATATTTACATCATATCCATCATATGGCCGGTGCAACACACTGATAAAACAACTTTTGATTAACCATCTCAGCAAACCCAAGCAAATCGATAAAACCATAACCACAGTAAAGACCCTCTAATAAAACCACTTCAGTGGAATAAAAATGGCATTTCAGTTTGATAAGAAATAAAAACAAATTCTGCAGTTGACAACAGATTATATTATATTAATATTAAAAGAGGAGTAATGCTTACGTACTGAATCTCTCAGGCTCCAGCTCCATGCTGCTTGCTGCTGAGTCGCTAAAGCAACTGACACCAAAGAGACAGAGAGCGGGGAGTACTGCGCTGCCTTCCTCTCTCTCCCTCTCTCTCTCTCTCTCCCCCTCTCTCACTCTTCCTGTCTGTCTTACTTTGTCTGTTTGGATGTCTGTCTGCTATGATGGTGTAACCTAATTTTCCTCTTTTTCTGCCCTCTCTCATTTTCCATCTCTGTCTGAAAGAGTCCTCCTCTCCTCATCTCACTCTGCATCTGCTCTTTGTCTTTCTCACCATCAACCTTGGTTGCTATGCACACAAGCAGTGTGTAAAGACTACCTGCTATATGTGTTAAAGGTAGTTGTGGACTGATAGACAGATTCACTGGATTATTCTCAAATATTCCTGTCTGTCAGGTGTATTGCTATAACTCAATGTGAATCACTGACATTTACCTGGACCAATAGTATCAGACTTTTCTGGAGTTAAGAATCACAAAATTTGACTCGATGTCCTTTTGGTAAGTTAGAGTCTCCAAGTCCTCATTCATAACCGCTGAACCTTAACCAAAACCTCCGCTTTGAAGAGGTTATTATGAATCAATATTTAACTAAAAAAAAAAAAAAAAGATCATGTCCAATCTATTCCTCTGATTTACCCCCCTGTTAGAAATGTAAGGCTCTTCAAGTTAAATGCAACTGAGCAGACTGAATCAACTTTCAGCCTTAGTTTTTCCATTGCATACATCTGCATTTACTGCAGATTCTGCTTTGAGATACTGGAGGCTGTTTGCCACCAACCCTAAGTACATATGGCCTTGTTATTGCAAAATCTGTTAGTCTCTTAGGCTCTTACACTTCCCAAACCAACCTCAGGATATGCATGTCATTGCTTGATTGATAACAGATGCCCAACTTGTTCTATGCATGTGCAAAATTGCAGCCTAAGAACATCAGTGATCAGGAAGTTAGGATTTACCCATCAGTCAGGCTCTGACCAACACATGACTACACATGTAGAACAAGTCAGTTTCCCTGGATCAAGGGGGGGTTTGCTTATTATAGGATAATTTGGGTAAAGTGAGAACAGTCTCATTCCCAGCTCACCAAATAGATGTTTTGTCATGTTCCTTGGTGTCCCATAAAGAGGCAGATGGCTCTCTGTAGTGTATGAATGAGAAGCACCATTCAGACACCAACCAAACACCAATTCCGATGCAAATCCATCCATGTCAGTGTTAGACACTTACTGGTCCAACCAAAATTGTAGAAAGATGGACAAAGTCCTAGGAGGGGCAGAGGTTTAGGTCAAGTGGCAGGTCACACACTTGACCGTCATCCAGGTGAGTTTAAGACCCGTGTAAAAATGACAGTAAAACTTGAGCCTCGAAACCATTAGCCTGTCCAGCCATGTGTAGATCTTCTCCTAAGCCTGACTCAGCATTTTTGTCCTAAACCTCACCAAGTGCATTTGTTGCCTGTACCTAATCAAACTGTGGCTGTTTCATAACATAAACAATGATGTGACAGACTTTGATGCAAGAGGGCCTGTCCAGTGTTGGACGGACCCAGATGCTCGAGGGTACCTTGTGTCTCTGTATCAAAGAGCAAAACAGCAGCGATATTTAACAAGGTTGAATTAAAATATAGTGAAAAAGTGAATGTGTTTGTCACATGTCAAAAGCTTGAGAACTGGTAACTTTTTTGAGGAGCAACGCATATCAGTCACCTGGAACTGTCTAAAGGTATAATATGGATTTTCTTGAAAAATGTATAGACCTTTACAAGAGTAATCTCTCTCAATTCATTTTTGATGACCCACTAGAAGTGTGGTGGTGTGTCTTTATGTAGAGACACAGCCCTCTGTCTGAATTTCTCATTTTCTTGTTGTTTTGTTGTGTTTGGGATGTATTTAGGTGGCAACCTATAGGTTGAGTGGTGCAATCCCACAGCCAATGACAGTGCTCAGGACAATCATGACCAGCCATGTAGCAGGAGGTAAGATAACAGTGGGCACAGCAACAAAGAAATGTGAATATAGTGAGGCGAAACACAGAGCGGACTAGTTCATAAACCAAAGTGAATCTGAAGTTAGCCTGTTTTCTGTTGGACAGGTAAATGCTGGCAATTAGCCTAATTAGCCCACTAATGTATCAGCATTTCTATTGCAACAAATGAAATGTTCCTACTTAGCTTACAGTGTACATAACGCATGCACCAAGTTCTACTTTCAAGTAATGCTACTAATGTTTTGACAGAATAACCCTGGAGATCTGTATTGCTGACTAGATTTGAATCATTTTCTGTCTAACACACGAGCCACTCCGATTAACACAAGTTACCGCATCCAGTGGGCATATATATCAGGGGCAGGAAGTGTGTGGTGCTGTTGATGGGTTGGGGAGGAGGGGTGAACTTTGAATAGTGTGTTAAAATGCTGCATATTCTGCCTTTAACAACTGATGTGCACACTAAACACATCATATAAATGACAGGAAGACAGAGCCAAGGCGCAGTAACCAGGATGTGCAAATGTTTGCAAGGAAAGTAGTAAAACTGCAGCTTTTCTTAATCATTGATAAATCAATGGTGGGAAATAGGAGAGTAGTTCTTAAAGGAGTTTTACCCTTAGTTAGCTCTGTTAGATACCACAGTCCTTTAAAGTAGCCATAATTGTCAATCCTTGATCTTTGAGTTACAGCCAACCTATATCTAACCACTGCTTCTCTTGAAGATTTTTGAGAAAGCTGTTGCCAATCATATGTGTGATGTTCTGAATAACGACAGCTTTTCATTTTCATTTTGCCAGATTTCAGTGTAAACCATAGCTCAGAGAGAGCATTGAAGAAAGTTAAAAATGATACTCTTTTAGTGTCAGATAAAAGATTTATCTCTGTACTTGTTAGATCTTAGTGCTGCATTCAACATCATACACAATGACATTTTATTGCAGAGCAATAATTAGTGAGACCTAAAGTAGTTTTGACTTTTATTTATCTGTGCTCTAATAAAAGTTTGGCAGTGTGGCCTATAGCTCGTATTTATGCAAGCCAAACACAACAGCAGCTCATTTCACTAATTAATCTCCATCTGTCTAGTTAAAGTTCTGATAATTTGTGTAAAAAGCTTTTATTGAGTTTTATGTCCAACTCTTAACCAGCTCCTGGCTATTGATAATGCACAGTTAAGACTATGCCAGTCCTTTGAAGGCCTTACCCAAGGGATTTAACTGATCTGCTGAGTGAGATCTTAAAGGAGGTGCATCCTGGTATTTCCACATCAGATTTGACAACATTTTTGATTTGAAGTATCAGTTTTACAATTATGTATATGTTTTCCATGGCTGATCAGAGGAAAAAATCTAAAGTGGAGCAGTTGAAACCGATGGACGGATAAAGCAGGTTTTCACAGCTGGGTTGTTAAGAAGTCGATGAGCCATTGCTGCTTTTAACCGATAGCACTTCCTATAACCTTTACTAGCACCAGAGCAGGCCAAATGATAGATGACTGCTGGACTAATGTTGCGAAAAAGACACACAAGTGAGCTGTAAAGCTGTAAAAAGAGTGTTAACAGCCAATGGAGAGAGGGAACCATGTCAAGACATTAAAAGCTGGTGCCTTCAGGTTATTGTTAGTAGTTGGTGTCATTGTTGACTTTGATTAGATATTTATTGAGTAAGTGGTAAACAGTTGTGACCAGTGTGACTTAATCCGAACAGATGCTGGAAAGGAAATTTTAACTGTCAAAAACTGGTGTAAGGAACAGGACAAGGAGGGAGTCTACACAAAGGTGAGAGGTCAGACACATCACAGACAAAAGCAGTGTATGTATGTGTGGCTATGTTGGTGTTAAAGCCAAAAGAGAAGATTGACAGATGTTAGCTGGTTAAAGAAAAAGACAAAATATATCAGCCTGTAGATGCAGCTAAAAGTTTCTTTGTGAACAGTGTGAACTATCACTATAGCAAAAGCAACATTGCTGCTAAGGTGGCACCATTTGGTCACCAGCTGCTAGGAGTTCAAGTTTACAGGTAACTACTGCACCTACCTGTGACTCTACCTTCAGGTTGAGCTCGGAACTTTCTACCAAATGTTTAGTCAGTCATCGTCAGCACAACAGGCACAAGGCTGACTCAAACGTTTTCCCTCGTTGTCCCTGTTGTGTGAATATGGAGAGTCACTTTGGAGTTACAGAGGTATTTCTGTATGTAGGGCACTCTCTCCTAGGAGAGCTTTTTGTTGCACTGTGTTCTTATTTATCTTCTTTCAAAGAGAGGTACTGACTCTTTCTTGAAATAAATTAGCTGAAAGCATTTACATAGGATCATGGTGGATACTTTTGTATTCTTTTGTGGTTTTGGCATGATCAAGTAATTCTTGTCTTGTCGGCTTTCTTTAAGCTGCCCCTCATGTATCCCCTAAATTAGCTTTGCTGCAGTTCAGTGGTCCAAGGGGGACATAGATTAGTTCTTATTTAGCTTCAGGTCTGATTGAGCAGCCAGATGTAACGTGAGAGCGGAGGGCGGAGAACAGAAATAAGGCATTGATTTATTCATTCAAGTGGTTAAGAGGCTTTTCTGGCATGAGCCCAGACACACACTCCTTTTGAGGATGCAAACTCATTTTTAGCTTCACTCATCAGGTGCACCGAAGTTTCACTCTAATTTTCATAATCACCATTCAGTTTAATTCATCTTCACTCATGTTTTTCTCTCTAGTTTCTTTCCCTTTGTTCCCTTTCTTTTGTTTTGCAGATGACATCAAGGTTGAGCATTATTTTTAGTTTTCACAACTGCTGTTTCTCTGAACTTACAATACTCAAAATTTTCTTCCATTATCAGTGTCATAATACTGAAGCAGTTTTATGTCACATTGATTATTGCCAAAAAAAATAAAAAGAAAGAAAGAAACACAATACAATTTGATCCCTATCGGATGGGACAAACTGAAGACTATGTTTCCCTTAAAAATGTTGCTGTTAATGGAAGGAGGTTACAGACCTTAGAGTGGAAAGTTATTTCAGGCATCCAGGATTCAAGTGGTAAAATTTTGTTCATTTGTGCACATAATGTTATGTGACAGGCAGTGGGAGCTCTCCAAGGTTTGTCATGGAACTCCTGTTTGAATCAGGGACACAAAACCCAAAAGGCATCTGTGAAAGGAAATATCTAGTTCTTTAACAAAAGGTCAAAGGTACATGTCTCTAAACATTATATTTACAGGTGAATTTTTTTTTTTTTTTTTTGCTTTTTTGTTTCGTTTGTTTTTCTTTTTTTGCCTCTTCAGGGCAGTGGAACAAGATGGAAAATATATGCCACTACTCTCACTCTATTTTTGGAATCCACCAACTCCTGAGAATATATTCATCTTTTTAACTGCTAAATGCTCCACTATGTCCACCAGCTAGTCTCTGTTCAAGCTGTTCTTTTCTGATGAAACCAGCTGGATGTTGCTAGAAATGAGGCTGATGAGGAAAGACTTTTAGTCACAATGAGCTGAATGATGCTAAACTGAGACTTGGTAGCATTTCTCTGTTAGTTTCATCTTAATCATTCTAATATAATTTCTCGTTAAAAAATAATACAATTGATTAGTTAATACAATTCAACTATGATTCCCGAGGAGCTTTTTAGTAGACATGAATTATCATTACATCATCAGAAATGCCACTTCCTAACAGAAAATAGACACAAGACTTTGTACACACGTAATAAAACATTATACATTCTTAATTTTAAATTACTGGTTGATGTCAAATAATTTCAGTGGTTATGTTTTGTTCCTGACTGCAACAATCTAACATACTGAATTCACAACAGCTTAAATCTGTGTCTCTGACTGTAAAATCTGTTGTGATGTTATTAACCGAATCCCTGGATTGATGATACTGATAGGATACTGTCACTCTAAGAACTGAGTCCCAGTTTTGTTCTTTGTTTCTAACAAATTTGACAATAGTAAAGCATTGTGGTTTATCCGGTGGAGGCTGTCGCTTCTGTCATTTGTGACCTAATTTGTTGATGTTTAATCTGTTGAAATCTCAAGATGAGTGTGATCATGTTGTAGTGAAATGGGAGATGTAGCACAGTGAGACTCTGTTCTACTCGTGCCTCACCATTTCTGATGCACCCTCTCTACCAAATAATCTCACTCTGCAGCCAAATGCAATATACTCCTTTGCCTTGTGCAAATTGTGCTCATATTCATACACAGACACACTCTCAGGGTTAGGAACCTATCCAAGGCCTGAAGTCCTATTTAGAAACTGTGGGCTCATAAAGGCGATGGTGCAGCTGAGGACAGACCTCTTTTCTCTGCTCCAGTTACAGATGCTGCACATCCCCTCCAGCGCTACAGAAAACACTGCAGACATCATTCTCTGCACCTCTCTCTGACTGCCTTGCTTACAAGCACTCTTGTGGTCGTGTGTCCTTTCCTCTCCCTCAGGGAAACAAATATGCTTGGACAAATTTCAACGATAGTGTATGGTTAAAATACAGTTAAAACAAAATCAGTCTGACTGATTAGTAACAATAAAAGCTTCACTTATTGGTATTTTTCTGTAACTGAGCAATTGACACATCTGTTACCTTAGTCAGGATGGGATGAGTTACACAGCCCTTGCTATATGAACATGCAGTTGAACTCTGATGGAATATGCAGAAAGTGTTAAGTCTATCATGTGTTTCTATTTTGAGTTATTAAAAATTGCAAGTCAGCCCTTATTGAGAAAAAGACAAACAATATTAGTCTTTATGCAGACATTAAGGGATGAGGATTTGAATTTGTTCAACACCTGCACTATTCAAATGAATGAATGATGTCGTCACTACTGTGGACCATTTCTTAGATATCCAGGATGCCACCTCCAACAAAGAAGGGATCCATATTCTTTTTTCACACCATAAGTCAGTTTACTGCTCTAATCAGAGATTTTTAGCTTGAGCTTTCATACATGCAGCAGACAGGTGTTTTTCATAAAACAGCTCTGACAAACTCACTGTACACTACCTCAGCACCAAACAGCAGACTGACACAGGTAGAGAACATTTAGTACAGTAGTAGAGCATATAGCAGCGAAAGAACCAGAAGTTTCCTTCAGGAGATGGGACCAAACAGAGTCAGTGAGGAGTGAGTATTGGCCTGACATTCATCAAGTTGAAACTACTTTAAAAGTTCTGTTCATGTTGCTGCCCTGGATATGTAATCTAAAAAAGTTATTGTCTGCTAATCAGAGCTGATATCAAGTGGCAACCCAATCAGAGTGATTGTAATAAGGACACCAGCGAGGAATGTTGCTGGTTAATAAAATAAGACATAGAGTTCTCCGATAATCCCCTAGCAGAAAATGTTGAGCTCAGTGTCTGAAGCTACATCCAGACCCCATGACTACAGCTTAAGGTTGTCTGACCTGGATAAAGATAACTACACTGATTGCTCAGTCATTAAAATGTATGTCACAAATGCTGGCCTGATTCACATACTTATGAAGGTTGAGCTGAGGTTGCTGAGGGACTTGTGATGCACCCGAGAGGCCAGTGCTTTTTGTATGACAGGATTTATGCCTTTTGGCAATTTGTCTGTGTGTGTGTGTGTGTGTGTGTGTTCAGTCATTCCACAGAACTCCCTCTTCTACTCATTCCTTTTCCCTCATCACTGATGGTGACTTTAATGCTAAGAGTCATTGTTTGATAATCCGCTCTCAATTTAAGATTATAATAAGCTTTGTTAAACAAGCTGAAATTTTAGCACAAATTTTTTTTTTTCAAATTTTTAATAACATGACAACCAAAGCCTGGAGGGCAGAAATGTTAGGAAGAGCTAAAAGCCTAGAGTGTGGCGTTGTAACCTGATAACAGTGCTTTACCAACTGAGGAACACATCCTGGTGACACTGATCTGGTCCACTGCACACACTCCCATCATGACTGAGCTTCTATTTTTTTTCTCTATTTTTTCTTCAGACTTCTTTTCTCTTTCATCAGTTCGTCAGTGTATATATGCATTTGGGTCATATCTGCTAAAATGAATGATCACTTTGGTGGAAAAAAGATTGAGAAGCATTTTCATATTGACTAATGATTAGTTATATGCAACTAATTGCAAAAAGTAGATGCAAAGTTTCCTTTAAAGAGAGGTATTAATATGCAGAGACTGATAGAGTTATTGTTATGCTAATACTTGAGGCTGATATGGGTCTTTAATTGAACCTCACAAATCAAAGCATTAGTATCATCTGACTACAATATGAGGGACTATTTTACTCAGCTAAATGGCTTCAGGGATATGAGTCTTTAAGGACTGCAGTCTCAAAGAGCTGATAAACCACTTTAAAGAATATCATTGCAAAGATGAGTGTCTCATGCTGGTCAGAGTTACTCAGCACACTTGACAGGAACAAAATACAAAAATGTATACAAAAAATAGTGAGTTTTATTGGAATACTCAAAAAATGTATTGATGCTCTTCCATAAAGTGTCTGTTAAATGTCATTGCTTTTATTAGATGGTGATTAAAACCATTTACAGTGAGATGTGAAAACAAGACAGACCTATTGTTAAAACATGATCTAAATCAAAGCAGCAGTGATATGCTGATTTGAACATCTAGCTCCGAGCACCTCCTATCCCTACATCACCTACAATGACATTTACGTATTTTTTAGACCCCACTGTACTGTAAAAATGTCTCTAAATGTCTCTAAATAATTATTCGGTTAGAGAAGATTTATAAATTACAATTTAAATCCCTTAAGCCAATTTTAGTAAACATTCTTTTGATTTGAGTGCGCTGTGTTTGAGTCGTGCATTTGCGTCCACTGTTTGTGCTTGAACTGATAAAAACACAATTAAAAGGTTTTAAATGTATAAGTTCTGCTAGATAAAAATTTAATTCTCTGATGGAAGTTCATTATGAAACCATAACTTACAACAGAAATTAAAAAGCTACCTCACCACTAGATTAATACAGTAAATGGGTTACCCGCCTTGTTTATTATGTGAAAAAGCAGTGTCCCATATTCTAAAAGAACACTTTCACTATGAGCTGAAGCTGACGTGTGAAGAAAGTGAAAAATTCTGCATGATGGGTGACCTGCTGTTGATGACATATAATATCAGTGGTAATGTCTTTAAATAATAAATTAATTAATTAAATCTTTTGGTTGCCACACTCCCCATAGACTCCTAATTATTATTGCTCTTTACATTCCAACATTTATTTTACATGCACATTCACTGATAATACATGAACACACAGAAGCATGTCCCTTTGGGAAAATTTCCCTTGGGCCTTTGCTGTTGTGTGAAAATTTGAAAGGATTCACCCTTCCCCTCATACAACATGATCTTTAATATTGCATGATACTGTCTTTATTATCTTTCTTTATTGTACAGTATCAGCTCACATCTTACCATCACCACCACCTCCAAATAATGCAGATAAGGACATTTTGCCATTACAGTGCACTATATTATTTATTAGCCTAGCATGTGGCAGTTGGTAAATGGCAACAAGCAAGCCAAAGGTGCTATTGGTGTTAATTGCTTTGGATAGATAATGAGAGTCAGTGTAAGGAGAGCCATCCTTTGACGATGCGAGTATATTTTAAGTGTATACACAGACACGCACACATGCACACAAATAAAGCAACAAGGGAATATTTAAATGGTTTTAATGTAGTCACACAGCTGATTACTGATCCATTACAAATTTATGCAGAAAGAGCATATAGTAGCACACACATCTGCAATGTTAAAGGGCACAAACGCAACTGAGCTCACATGTTGGAAAGAGTCAGAGCTTATAAATGTTATACTAGATATATTATTACACAAGAATATATTTTTTTAAAAAGTCAGATTATTTTACAATTTAAATCAGATTGCAAATTATTGTGTGTATAAATTAAAATTAAGTTAAAAAAAATTAATTAAACTCATAATAGTAAAAATACAAATAAAATGTATTCTCCATCCCCTAAACACATGCATTCTAATTTTTTTTTATCACAGAGATAACAACTAAAGTTAGCATGCTAACCGGCTGGCAATAGCACGTCCTGTCTCAAGCTCATTTGCCTTTTTTACTCATTTTTAAAACACACTTCATTCAAACTCAACAGAAACTCAAGCAAATAAGTCTGACCAAAAACATCTAGGCTTGTCTTTCTATCAATTCAACAAAAATTAGCTCTGTTTTGTTGAATTTATCCTTTGATCATTGTGTTACATGTGAAAAACCTTGCTGGTAAAGACCAACCATCCTCTCTCTCCTCTCCCTCTTTGCTCCTCTCCCTGCTTTCTGTGTCTTTGTTGTCCCTCTAATACAGCTGTAAAACACTTACTTTCATCCCTGCTGTCACAATGGCCCTGTTCAGTCTGGCTGTGTTCACTGGTTCGCTGCTGGTCACCAAAAAACACCAAACAAGGCTCTCAAGCTGCATGGTTAACTGAACTATGAAGCTAACTGCAACAACTGGCTGCAGCCAAAGAGCACATGGTGAAGAGTAGACGGTTTATTTTCCAGCTCTCACAAGTACTTAAAAAACCATTAGAGGTCAATGTGGTTAATAAAATTAAGCAAAATGTGTAAAGAAAAACACACACCAAAACCCGTTTTTCTATCTTTATATAGCTTGATCTAAACATTTTAACACAATTCCATATTCTAGTCTTAATACAAAAAAAATAAATAATTGAAATTGAAATTGTGTCCACATACCCTATCCCCATCTCAGCACAGATTAGGTATTCAGGAACTGAGCTCATGAACCGGGACCTCCACCTTCTGACTAAACAGAGGCATAAGTGGAAGATACTCTCAAGGAAAAAGCTTCCCATTACCAGGACTGAGAAAGATGCCAAGACAATGACTTCATTAAGGATCCATCTGCCCTCTGTCAAAATAATGTCAAGTGGTGAATGAAACAAACTGTCTGGCTGAGAAACTGGACTTTCAAGAGGGGAGCTGCACTGCCCCTCTCTGTCTGTGGGAACTGTAGAGTAAAAAGAAATTAGGCAACATGCAGTATCACCTATTGACTTACCCTCATATTACAGCCGCTGAAACCTATGAAAACAATACACTCTTCTATTTTTTTTTTTAGGTAATCTAAGCTTAAATAAAAGGGCTGTATTACAAAATTTAAAATCAGGGATAGTAATTATGTTAGATATGTATTTTTTTATGAAAATAGCACTGATGCTCTCCAGGTGATAATCTTTATTTTATCAAAGGAGGAGCTCCACAATATATTCAGTGCTTCTGTTGTTTCAGCACAGCATCTTGTCTCATATTTGCATTTTAAACATCTTAGATTATTCCACACAAGCCATATGCTGCCTCTACACACTCCATATGTTATTCATGCAGTCGAACTTACAATGTGTGACTGAATTATAGCAAAGGGTGAAGATTTCCTTTGTACACATCTGACACTTAATGACAGACAATGTCTATTTTTCATCGTTACTACAAAGAATACTAAACTTTATGGAATCACCTTTATGTATCACCTTGGAATTGAATTAAGTGTAGCATCTTTTCATGGGAATATTAACAGTAATTGACCAGATTAAATTATTTGTTTGTTGGAAAAACGTGCAAGTGAAAGATACACTTTCAGCGCTGAGTGGTTTCTGCAGGCTGTATGCAGCCCCTCCACCAACCTCTTCAAAGATGAAAATTCAGTTCCTTTGTTGCCTGAGAGGCAAAGCTCAGGGCATGAAAGGCCAAACTCCCTGCTGTTTGCAAAGCTTCACTGAGAGCACTGTAATAACTGGGTGATGTAGATCAACATTTTATTAACCCCTGGACAGTAACAGACACTCTGTAGAGAGACTCTTTCTCAGTGATAGAGACATCCCTAAATTTAAGGAGGACTGAGGTAACAAAAGGAAATAATCCCTACAGCTAGAAATATTTAACCAAGTTAACATATCAGCAGGAGTTAGCCAACTGCAATATATAAGAATATGTGAATATTAAAAAAAACAACAAATAACAATCTAGGTTTGAGGTAGAAGGCAGTGATAGTAGCACAGATAGACTGAAACATTTCTGACATATTTAAAAACTTAAAAGAGTCAGAGCTTTTTGAGTAACGATAACAATTTTAACCAATTAGGACAAAGTGATCATCCAGACTACAAATATTAGAAATGTTTTTGTGACCTTACATCACCACCCTGTCTAAGAAATGATGTTAAAAAAAGAAACTTTTCTTTTAAACTTTTTTTTTTAAAACTGACTCAAGATGAAGAAATCACCTCGTTGCCCGGTGTTGGTATTGCAACATTCCAACATGAATGAAAATTTCTCTGCATTTCTAGGACAAGTCCTCTTCAGTAGCCTAGCAGGTGAAAGAATTTCTAATTTGTGAGAAAAAACACACTGAACTTTCTACAAACAGCTCAAGGAAAAACTGCTGCTGCTCCCAAAACTCATCTCCAAAGTCACCTCTGGAAGTCTGAACTGACCCAAACAGGCAAGTACTAGATTTTCCATGTCCATTTTGCATGGTCACAGCATGAATTGACTCACCACTGGTTATTTTGCAGTCTTTAGAATATATATTTCTGCATGTCTTATACAAATTAAAACTGGAACTAAAACCAAACTCCTTTTTCTGGGCTACTGAGCAGCAGCTGGGTCATTGATTCACTCAGTGACACTCAAATCATATCTTCTTTGTGCGTGTCAAGCTGGCATTATTGTATAATTTTTGTAACTGCAGCATATTGCTGCATATATGCTGTGTGTTGCTTTGTGATTTTAACATATTTGAAATGCATTACTATTATATATAAACTTAAATGCATAGTGTTTATGTAAAGTTCACCTTACCTTTAAGTGAATAAACGCATAAAGTTTATGTATACGTTTGCATTCACTTTATTTGATTTATTCACACTAATTCAGCATGTTAGAAACACACTGAATTAAATGGGACCCTTACATTAAATTTGCCTAATAAAATTACTTAGAAAAACTTCATGTAAATAAAATACTTCAAGTAAAGTTTTTGGTAATTTTTTTTTTTTTTGAGCGTGCTCTCCTCATCCCATAAAATCACCTGCAGTTTGTTGCTTCCCTGCCCTGACTGTGACTCTCAACCCAAAGCCCGTGGATCCTATTGAAAATGTGAAACAGCTGACAAAGATATTTATCTTTTGTTTTTAAAAGGTTTATTAATTTCCTAAAACTCACTGCAATTTTTGTTCAAACAAGAGGAAATAGTGCATTTGTTCAGAACTGTTTTCAGTGGTTGAATTAATCAAGATTTTGTGTTCCAATGAGTGTGAGCCACAGTAGGACAGTGTATGGCAATACTGTGGCTCACACTTGTGTTTTTATTACTTTCTGGAAAACAATGGAGCTCCATGGCACATACAAATAAAATTTACCAGGCTTTGATACACACAAACACACACACACACACACACACACACACACACACACACACACACACATTGCTTTTTAGATTGCATTAAAATGTACAGTATCTTCTTTTTGGCCAATAAAAAAATAACTAAAGGAAAGAAGAAAATGTAGAGCACAAAAATCCAGCTGCTTATGATAAACATATGTTAGATAGGGGTGCACTAAGAATGAACAGATGGACAACTGTGCAAATGAAGCCTTCATGTGAAATTCAATGTTTTAACTCCTGATGTGATTAAAAAATGAAAGACATGGTATTTTTAAAAATGATGTCCTGTTTTTGCATCTCTGCAGCAGCTCATTCTCACTCATGTTTGATTACTGCCTCAGACACACTCCTCTCTAATTTTTCCTATTCATTATGTTTTGATTATTTTATTCCACAGTAAAATGAACCAGCAAAAGCACAACAACAAAAAAAAAGGAGGAAATTGTGCAGGCGCAATTTAGAACTCCACTGGAGGCTTATAGAGGGTATCTCACAATATGCTTTATGGGCTAACACACTTAATCCACAGAAATAAGATAATTAGTAACCATAAATTCAAAAGGCAAACATTACTTGGGCAAAATAAAACAAAGGAAGGATGTAATGGGGTTGTGTGTGCAAAAGCGAACGTGAGTGTCCATGTGTGTGAGTCAGTTGACTCAGCTCCAGCTCTGTGGTCAACAGATTCTGTCCTCCTGACAGAACAGTCTTACAGGCTGCAGGATTAAGCTGCCCCTGAAACCAGATGGCAGTAACCAGTCCAGACTGTGGCCTGGATAGTTGGGGTCCCTGCTGAACCTGTTGGCCTTCTTCCTGCACTGCTGGGTGTTGATGTCCTCAGTGGATCACAGCTTCATCCAGATAGTTAGCTGTGCAGTTTTCACCACCATCTGTAAAGCTTTACCTCTGAGGGCAGAGCCACACTAGAGTTTAACGCAGCCAGTCAGGATTCTTTCAATAGCGCACCTGTAGAGAAGTTCATATTAAGCCTCTTCAGCCTGTCTCAACATCTTTGTCTTTAGGCTAGTGGAGTGTTTGTCTGCATAACAGCTTGCTTTCAGTGCTGTGAACTTGGCTCGATCCTAAATCGCAACAAACATGCTGAAAGCCAGAATCCAACCAACTCTTAAAGAAGGAAACCTTCTACAACCAATCTGCTCCTGTCTGTCTGCTCAACACTCAGGGTTTCAAACATGACAAAAGAACTCTGACAAACTCCAGCCCAGTTTGTTTCTGTCTTCCCAGCACACCCCAGTAAGAAAGTGTGATGATGTTATCACCATGTTGGTGATTGAGGGAGTAGTCAACTCAAGCCATGTTTTCAGGTGGGATTGAAAATGCAGGAAAAGGCTACTTTCATCCACTTTGTGGTCTCCTGTATTTCCACAGTTTAATACGTCTTCCGAAGATATAATTTTCCACTTTAAGGTGTATGTTGGTCCTCATTCATTAATTATGTGAACATTACATTTATTCACGGTTGCACTTATTCAATCATCTGTGTGTTTTGTGTTCTTGTTGTTATTAGTTGTGTGTTTGGTAAGTAGTTTAGTAAACCTTACTTTCATAAAGAGCTTGATTTGTGTGCATAAACAATTAGGGTCACTCTAAATGAATCAAGAATTAGTTCCAACTGAATGGACTTAACTGAGAATGACAATGAATCAATCACTTTCCTATTTTCTTCTTATTGGCGTCCAAGGTGAAGTTTATACAAGATCAATTCTGTTATTCGGTGTAGTGTTTATTTACAATTTCTGGCAGACGTAAGTTGGTTGCAGTCAATTGACACTTTATTTTTGCAGTCTTTTCAATTTATATGCTAGAAATATATATTTTTGGTGCCCCTTTGAGGCTTATTTTTTAAAATGGTGATATCTTTTTTTATCTCCTTTCATATCTCCACATGTAGCCTCAAGCTGACTGAATTACTCATTAAAAACCCACAAGTTTCCTGCTTTTAATCATATTGCCTTTTAAGTTTGTGGATCAATATCCAGCATCATCATCATCATTATAATTACTCATTTACTAACTGAAGTCCTCTTTAACTATTAGTGGAAGGATCTCAATACACTCAGACACACACATAAATACACAGCACTCTTATTGACAGCCTCGTCCACCCTGGGACTTAGCAGATGGTATCTAATTGCGTCTGAGGGCAGCAACAGCCTACAACTGTGACTAAATTAGAGGGTTTGGGCTTCAGGTAAACACAGCAACTGTTCCAGCCCGCTTCAAACACCTGCGGCCTCCTTTCTATCATTCACACACTTTTCTTCCCCCTGTCTGCCTTGAAGTGCTTACTGGTTGCTTCTTGTTTCTCAGTGGATTTTCTCAGGTTTAGAACTTGTATGGTATTGTGAATAGTGATGTTTTGACATGTCCTGTAGCATACTGTTTTGTATCACCAGATGGGTTTAAAGCTGATTTTGACATGACTTGAATGACTGTTGGTGCTATCAAAATCATATCAACATTTCACATCATTTAATGCTGTGACAAAAAGACTGATGAATACTGATCAGTTCTGGAACTTTTTTACTTTCTGAATTTTATCCCAAAAAAAAAAACTTCTTTCACGTAAAGGGAAGGAAACAAGAAAAAATGTATGAAAGAACCAATTTTTTATTGTTAAAATGCCACTGTTGAGCCTTGAAGCTCAGAACAAAATCACATCAGTAGACGCTGTAACCTTTGGCTTCTGTTTGAACCATCGCTGGACCCTCTCGTTTGCCAACAAGACAAGTATGGAGGTAGAAAATATCATCATCTCTCTGCTTCACTGAAGCTATTCTCACCTTGACAGGTCGCTAGCTCTGTGAGAGACATGTTTTTTAAGTCCTTTTATCTATTCAACACTGTTTAACTTACCTTGCTGAAGAGCAAGCTAAGAGGGAGGGACACCCCTTGCTGTCCTGGATTTTGGACTGTCTTACTGCTCATTCACTGTATGTTAGACAGCAGAGCTCTATGTCTGATGGGACTTCAGATATGACTCCATGTCCCGCCACCTGCAAATATTCTCTAATATCTCTGTCTGTGGAGATTCTCAGTCATCCAGGTCATGATTATCTTGAAGAGTCATTAAGACAAGGCAACTGGACTCTGTTGAAATTTGTTGGTTATATATATGTAATATACATATATACAACATAATATCTCTGCCATTGTGGGCTTTATCAGCTTATGGAAGGTGTCTGGGTACAGGGACGTGTGTGGGCTGAACTACCTAAGGTGGACTTCAGCATGTGGAGAGCACTCCTTAGCCATATTGGCGATATAGAAATGGCCAGAATGGCTTTCTGTGTAGGCTCCAGTCATTCATTGTCTGCACTACCATATGAGGATGTTCTCCCTTCTGACTTCAGCAGATATACTTGTTGCAATCTCGTCTCTCTATTGTAATCAACCTTTCTAACTTATCCATCTCATGTCCAGAGATGGAGAGCAGAGGCATAGGATGCTGAGGAGGCTCCAGCCTCCATTTCAGCTTTGTTTTGTTCTGTTTGTTAAAATCTCCTTCTCACTCTCTGGATTACTGTCTGTTAAAAGATTAAAATCATTTCTAATCTCTGACTTGTGGGATACTGTGGGACATTATGTGCAACTATGGGGTGTTAAATGCATTATAATGGATGTAATTACTGAACATTCTGAAAAAAAAACTGATACACAACAGTACTCAAGATTTGATATTGCACCTACATAGCTATAAACCAAATGGCATGCTCATATGTATTTGTGATCTACACTGTTGACCTTTTTACTTTTCTGTGAATATTTGGATTTGAATTTTATATATATATATATATATATATACATAAAATCTTCTTTGACTTGTATTTTGTCTTATGTTTTTATTGATAATTTTTTCCATGTTTTGTTCAAGTTTTGTTCAAGTTTTGTATACATGGGTACCAATGTATTGTCTATGAGCAAAAAACAAAGATGATAGTGGCTGAGAAAGAAAGAAAAAGATTTTTAAAAAAACAGAATCAGGGCAAAACCGATGTTGTTTATGGATAGTGTAGATGATTATGATTATCAGCTTTATCCAGCCATATGTTCAACCTTACCTGTACAGTACAGTAGATGACAGCTGTATTATTGTAACAAGAACTAGTCATGTATAGTGTAACTGTAGTTTGGAGTGCCTTCGCTTTTGAACGCTTTGTTTTGATTTGCATTCATCCAGCTATGCCCTGCAACTGCTGCTCAACAGTTTCCCTTGATAAAAATTGTTTTTCTTCTTATCTTTTTCTTATTTTTTCATGGTTGACTGAACAACACAAAGTTTCCAAATGCACCTTGGCTAGCTAGGACACATCATCTATTCTTACTGTGCTAAGTAAGTCCATTGCAATGAGTGTACTTAGGAATTACACATTTTAGACAGTGTCTGAGTCATGATTAGCTGTTCCTCCAGATACTCTAGCTTGGGCTTGTGTAATGTTATGTCCTAAGGCTGACAGCATTATCAAAAGCTTCTCTGGTTTAGTGAGCACTAGCCTGTAAGCTGAGTTGAGTACCTGCAGTGTAACTGACGTGTCACAGCAAGCAAACTCCACTCTGCGTCATCTATACAGAGGACATAGGAAAAGTAGCATGTTAGCAGAGAAGAGGCTTCCTCCTCTGTTTGTGTCCAAACAAGATATGCTTAGGTACAGAAGAGTCTAAGTCTTACAATCTGCTTCTCTGTAATAATCACATTCCCACTTCTTCAAACTTGTTCACTGTAATTATCTACCCATGTACCAGATGCTCTCAGACTTTTCCCTTGCATTCCAGATCCTGACACACCTTCCTTTTGCCCTGCAATCACCTCATTCCCCTCACCTGAGTTTCCTTCCCACCAACATCTCATTTTCTCATCTCTCCTGCTGCAAATATACCAGCCCCCTTTCTCAAGTCGGTAGTCAGAATTTTGTCTTTGTTGCTACGTTTTTTTGTTTTGTTATGTTCTATTTTGTTTTCTTTTTTCTTAACTTTTAAACTGCTTGGGCCTACCTATCTGCCTGCCCACTTACTTCCATAACTGTTCCTGTTTTCCTGAACCTATCTGTGTCTGCCTGTAAGTGCCTTTGTATTTTCGGCTGGTCATTAAAGCGCCTGTTGAATGATCCTGCCTGTGCCTGTCTCCCTTGACAAACACCCTTTCTTTCTGTTGCTCGTCATACTCATCTGCTTGTTGGTGTGTCACCTGTCTTATGTACAGGAATATCTGTTCTGTCAAGATGTGGGTATCTCAGACAATCATAAAATGTGGCTGAAAAGCAGATTATAGAGAAATGAGAGTGCATGCAGAGAGGAAAAAATCCCACTTTTCCTGTGCAAACTATATGTCCACAAATGTATTATTTTAGTCCAGAGAGTAAAGACTTTAAGGCCAAAGATTCAAGTTTATATATTTCAAAAAAGCCCAGGACTTTTTAAAAAAGCTGGGAGCAAGAACCTGGTGAATGCCTCTGCAGAGCTGCATTGCACAGCAGGTCACCGGAGCAGCTTTGTGGAAATGGGTCACCAGCTAAGCAGAGACATGCCATACTTCATGTGGTCAGAGTCAACTCTCAAGGGATTCACAGTAAACAAAGAGCTGGCCCTGTCAGTCCTCTGTGATTAAACTGTCAGGTTAGATGGCACTGGCACACACACTGCATTGGCTGCATTGCACTCTAGTACAGTCACTACTTATCTCTTCTACAGTGGATTTCTCTGTGAACAATTATTGAAACACGCAGTGGTTTGTGATTGTGAGGGGTAGAAATGAACACCATTTGTGTTCTTGATCTGAAATCAAAATAAAACTAAATTTAACTCTAAATTTAAAGCTGAGCATTAAAGGCCTGACTGAATCAGGCTTCAGTGTGGTATTTTGGAACTTAAAAGTTTTAACAGTCAAGTCAGGTCAGAACTGCTGAGCATCCAGTGTAGAGTCATAGTTATGTAAAATAAGAATGTGAATGAAGGAACTTACAAACATAATGCATAAAGTTACATATTTTATCAGTCTTAATATGAAATAATTATTTCAAAATAAAAAAAAAAACAGCTAGAAAACTGCTATTACTCAAAGTGCTTCTTCTTTAACTTCTCCAGTACCATAATTTAAGGGCACAAATCACTAAATTTTAGATGCAAATTAAGTTTTTTGAAAAATCCTCCTGTCTCCTTTTACAGTCAAATATGTGCATACAAATGAAAGTTCTCATTCATGCAGAATATAGCTAAACCAACTTGCAGACATAAATTATAATCTTGCTTATGTAAGTTATGTTACTCCTGTGCGCAACTTTGCCACAGCAAAAGTAAAGATTACTTTGTGTGCAAGAACTAAGTAATTTAAGAGCTCAGCCTGGTAATTGAAATGAGAGAGAACGCTGCCTAAAATGCCATCATCAGTCCAACCTCTAATGATTCCATCAGTCTTTGTTTTACTGGTGTGCATCCGAACCCATCAATACCCATTTGAGCTAATTGTGTAATTGTGCAAGAAAACATATAACTAATTGATTATTGACCAGTTTGATCCTAACACTCTCCCACCCATCTGTGGAACAAACAATTAACGCTCAAACACAGCACTCCTCAGTGCTCACAATGACTGCAAACCTCCACACTGAATTTATTTGAAACATGGAGCCATTCAAACCTCTCCATGAGGCAATGTCCATATTTTGCTCCAAGGTGTTGGATGTGATCACCAAAGTTCTTCACTCTACACACTCTCTAAATATTGACGTAGTTCTATTTTTACCGCAAATTCACAGCTTCATTCACTCATTTTTTTGGTCAGATATCTTGCTTTTATTTCTGAGTCATAAGGTATCAGCTCCTGTTAACATTTCCACCAGTTTTATCTCTGCATATGAAATGACCCCATTATCCCTCACTGTGTACTTAACATCTGAATATGTTTCTCTTTTTACCCTCAGTTACTGTTGAGTTATTGTTTCCTTGAGCCATAAAATTATAATAAGTACTGATAATAAGTGTGTCAGAAAGTTCTGGCATCCCAGTCATCTATTTGTTCCTGAAAATGGATAACCTTGTCCAGCATTATCCCATATGAACATAAGATGGACGTAAAGGTGGCATGGGAGTTAATAAATCCAGAATTTACCACCAACATCAGGCTACTTCTTCTACTTCAGAGTCATGACTCAGTCAAATTCAACAAATAGGTAACTTTTTTGAAACTTTTTAAACAATGGCATCACGATGTCCAATGTCTTTCATTATACCATGATCAAATCCTTTTAAGAAGATGCAGATCCATATCAGATCTGAGCTCATAATCATCAGATTACTCTTTCTTCAGTATCAGAGTAGTGGTTGCAAAAAAAAATACTGTCATACTGACTCTTGATTCACAGTGATGAACTGTGAGAAAGACAGGTGTCTCTCTCATGGACTCTCTCTCATGCTGTTCTCTCTACCACTCAGTAGTAAAGATGATTTTAGAATCAGATAAACTCTACACCAGCACATTATTCTTTGTTAAATACTACATGACTTATGAAAAGCAGTGGAGACTCCCCTGTTTGTTGATCTGACAGTTAACAGGTGGTAGCTACTTCAAGTGTCACTTCAGCTAACACCTGACATTATCTCAGGAGTATATACCCTATTAGTACTTAGTCAGTGGCATAAATTACATTCTGTATACAGTCACACCAAAAGTTAAGTCAATGCTCTGCATGTGGCTTAGAGAGACAGTTGTATGCATACATAGTGCTTAAATCAAGCACATTCTCAATTTATAAACACAATCAGCTTGTTCTGAAAGCATCAAACACATAACCCTTTCTATCATTCCTTTATAACATCCCCATCAGAGTTGACAGCGATGTCACATTTTGAGAAGATTTCTTCATATTTTAGACCGGAAAAAATGCATGTATCTTAAGCAAACCACAATATAGTTTTAATAAAATAGTACTATACAGCTCCAGCAAACAGAAACAAGAGACAGCAACAAAACATGAGACCTGGCGTATTCACAGTTAAGGGCAGATTCCTGGCACACTGTCATTCTTCCCTCATGAAACCAACACTTATCACGAAGCATATTCTCTCAGATCAGATTTTTGCAGATCAAAGAGGAAATCACTTACCAACATTGATGATGTTGGCTGACAGGAAGTGGCTGCAGGGAAGGCTGGCAGTGCTCACGAAAGAGTCACCATCTGTTGTCACTGTAGTCCTCGACCTCAGAGATGGGTTGGGAGAGTCAGTCACCATGGCCATTCGAGCTGCCACAGAATCCATGATTATTGAGGGATGACGGACAAATCCTAGTGATACCACAGTTTTATCAGGTTTTCAAGGTGTAGTTTCTGTCCTCACACCCAAAAGAGTCTATCTTCCTTCTCAAGCTGTTGTGCAATCCAGTAATTAAAAGGAGCCTGAATGGAGCTCAAGAGAGATTTTATCTCATTGTCAAAAATATTTGCAGTATATATGATCCTGAGATTAAGATACAAATGCAGCCTTAAAGGTTCCTCAAATTGGAGTTTAGTTGGAGCAAGAAGTTTGATTGCAATGAGCAACTGCTATCTAAAGCTGTCTATCTGTCAGGCCAATTCCAAGTCAAATTTTGCCAAAAAAAATCCAACTGACTTTTAAAAAAGTACAAAAAAGTACAATATTCAAAAGTAGTTAAATCACAAAAGGAGGTGCTTGATGAAAACTCTTAGGCACATTCCAGAAAAGATGCTTGGCAAGATCCTCAGGTGACACGCTTTTTGGGATTAAGAAGCTTCAGGGTTCAGGGTTTCCTCTTTAAAGAGCAGTTTATAGTGGAGGACATCAGTTGAAGGCCATCGCTCAAACAGCCTTGTTCCAAACCATGATCAGGCCAAGCTGCCGCAGCCCTCTACAGCACAAAGGAAAGACAGATACACACATAAAGGGAGAGGGTAAATAAATGAGACACAAACATGAGACTTAATATCACTTCTGAGAACAACAGCAAAGAGAGCAGAAATGCCTCTGCAGAGCGGCTCTCTTTGCATAGCAGGTCACTTGAAAGCAAATACTACAGGCCCTATCGTACACCCAGCGCAAATGCTGTGAATTTTTTTCTAACTCATTTGTTTATTTTATATTTAAGCTCAAAATTCGACTATTCGGCTATTGATTGACAGCCTGTTGACGGGGGCTGTTAGCTGAGTGAGTGTGGTGTCTGTCCTTCCACCCCGCCTTAGCCCCTCCTCTTTTCCCATATTTGGTTTTTCATCATTTAGGCGGGCTTTAAGTGGAGTCAGGCGCAGACAAATGGCAGCGCCCAGGACGAGATTTCCGAGGCTTCACTTTCGCTCAGGCAGAAACCAATGGGTGACATCACGGAGGATTTGTCCAGTGTTTTATACAGTCAGTGGTTTAACACAGCCGAGTGTAATCTTCACCAATCAAATGAACGCCTCTCCTTGCCTTTAAATGCGCTGCGGGCGAGG
>JAQMCX010000002.1:2144800-2164133 GCA_029814765.1 Acanthurus leucopareius
TACACAGCTGATTGGACTACCCGCTGTGTGCCAGTTGCGCATTGGGCGGGGCAGAGCATGATTCCTCTGCTGCTCCTGGAACAAGGGGGCAAAGGTTGACCTGGAAACTCCCCTGAATTAATTTGAAACTTTCTCCGCCCAATGCGCCACTGGCGCACAGCGGAAAGTGTGCGATAGGCCCCATAGGGCTCTAATTTCGTAGACCAGGCACAGGCGAGGCACACCTGCCCTGCACCTCGCCTGCACCGCGCCAATGGGGTGTGGCAAGCGTATTTTGCAATTTTCGTGCACGGCAACTTTCAACTGTTAAGAAATATAAAAAATAACAAAGTTGTGAAAAACTACTACACTCTAAAAGTACACCAAACTGGATCAGCGCACTTGCCTTCTTGGTGTTGTCTTGACACTCAGTTGGCTGTTTTTGCAAAAAGACCTTTTTTAACATTTGACATTAGGAAAAGTGTAGTTGTAGATAATGAACTTATAAAGTCTAATTTCATTTAGTAGCTTCAGTTTCGGGGCTCTGGTATTGTGCAAGTTGGCTCACTGTCACTTGAATAGGACAGAACCATCATTATTTTTGTTTTAATTGTCCGCTGAGGAAATATGAACCCAAATCATTATGTTATTCTATTTTTTGTCACACCAATGCTGAGATTAACCCAGTGCACTACATGCAAACACATGTGCTGTTTGACCATAATTTGTGTTCTTTGTTTGTTTGTTCTTTTATTAAGATGTTAAGATGTGGTTGTTGGCAAAGAAGCTCTGACATTTCCACTGTGCACCTTTTTCTGAGAAACAAAACATTAGCAACATTTGGTAAACATAGTTGAGCACATGGCAGCTAAAGAATTAATAAAGACCAATCCAGAGCTAAAAGCAATGTCCCTCAAGCTGGTGATCACATTTACAACTCTAGATGGCTACTTGTGTTCTTCTGTGTCTGCTGGATGTTCAGTATGTAACTGTTTGCCAACATAGTAACTACCACATTATTTTAAGCATTATGCATATGTATTAAGGGCTTTTAAATGCATTTTTCTTGTCCAAAATGGCAAATAATCTAGAATCCAGTTTTAAAAGAGTACGCTATTAATTTATCATGTTATTGCAAAATCATAAAGTGACCTGAGATGGACAGCTTACAAAAAAGCATCAGAAAGGATGCACCAAAGCTAGCCTGAAGCAGAGATGAAGAGCAGGCTAGAGAGGTCAAGTAATTTCACCTCTTTCACTCCCACCTTTTTTATTGATTTGTGCATTTGTAGTCCTTGGGCCCAACTGTGACTGATATGAAGTAGGAGGCTGACCAATGTCAGAAAACATATTTCAAGTTTTTAAAGAGGACCTTATCATGCTTATTTTCTAGCTCTATATTTTTATTCTTAACCAAGACTAAACACATCCTCCAAGGTTAACTGAGGCCAAAGGGATTACAGTAACCCACCAAAGTGATTTACAACTGCTCCAACCAAGACTCTGAATCCCACTAGTATGAAGAAACAGCAAGCAGGGACATGAGAGGTGTACAACAGGAGATGAGTGAGAGGATTGTAAGGAAACAACAGCAGGGATTTTCAACAAAATACAGAGACATCCGTGACTTAACATCAGAGTTGTTACCTCTTTGAATACTGCTGATAATGTTAGTTTATTTGAATGTTTTAAGCATTAAACACTTAACCTTTCTTATAAATATCTGACACTGTAACATTGCGACAGAAAACAAGAAAAACCATAAACCATAAACTGGTGAGTGGCCTTGTAGAGAGCCATAGACAACCAATACAGCATTTACAAGTTCTACAATCTGAAATGTAAATGTCAGCATCTAAACTGACTACATGTGACAGGTGGACCAATAGCAAACTGCAATAGACTTAAGAATTAAAAAAACAATAAAGCAGTAACAGCAGCTAGCTGGTCAAAGAGTTTGATCAGCTCTGGATAATGACAGCAGACTCTCAGGGGTCACCGAGGGTCACTCCAGGCCCCCTCTGGGCTTGCTTAAACTTTATTTGACCTCCTATTTCATTAGAGATGCTGCCATATTTAGTTGTCACAACACAAGTCACACATATGAAATGATTCAGACAGCTTTGTTAAAATAAAGCTGAAGGCAGCCGCAAACTGACACAAAACTGTAAACAGAAATGGGCAGGATAAAATGTTGAAAGAAGCATAAAACATAAATGTAACTAAGTGTCTAAAATGTCAAGAAAATAATCACACTCGGTTTTAAAGGATTCAAAGACTCTCATTTTCTCTAGTTAAAGACAAAACTTCAGTCTGCAGCATAGCTAGACAGCTGCTGACTTGTTGCACCACACCTCAGACTCACCTCAGCTCTTACCTAAACTTCCTTTGTTTAGTCACCTTTTCACCTTCCGTCATGCTTCGTTCACAGAGACCTACCCACAAAAGGATTAAATAAACAAGAACACAGTAACTCGTGTCTGTAAAATCAGCTTTTAATCAGAAGCTTTAATGTGTACAAGATTGGCCATCCTTGCAAAAACTGAACAGTGTGTGCGAGTGTGTGTCGGAGTCAATCAGGGCTCAACATGGTGGGCTTGCTGGAGGACGTGCTGAGAACTGTTTTTCAAAGGTTGGCGGTCAGATTGCCTGAGCTGCAGGTCTAGGCATGTTTTGCCATCAAATACACGTAGTGTGTGGGTTTTGCAAGTGCTTGGGCTTATGTTTGTGACTAAAGCTGGAATGTGAAGTGGAAATTCCAACACTAACCTGCTGTCGGAAGTATTTTCCCCATTCATTGATTTATTTCTAGCAAGCTTTCGAAATAACTTCAGTGAACTCTTTTATTATTACACAACCCTCTGAAGATGTTTTTGAAATATGTATCTTCCAGACAGGAGGGGGCTGCTTAGAATGTTATAGCTTCTCTACAAGTTACCATGCCATCAATAGATCACAAAGGCCACATTTTCACATGAGACATTTCATAAACCCTTGTACTGAGAGTTTTAAGTGTTACTCCAAGATGCACAGAACTGCACCGTGATTCTAACTGAAAGATGTTTACCTTCTAAAAGCTTAACACAACATGGCGCAGCAGAAACGACTGATTTGACAACACCAAATGAAACTCTACAATCAATGAAGTTTTTCACAAATAACCTTTGGTTTAACTTTTGTTTTTTTGGCAGTGGGGCATTTTCCCAGTGACCATTCACAAGAATCATCCTGGAAAATAAACTTGTCTTTCATGTGAAACTACCAACTGACTTTTTAAACTGTGCTAAGCTAAAACTATAATTAGTATAAGTTACATTATTTTATTGTCCTGGTCAAAAATGGTCATTTTATGAGCCTGTCAGACAGCAGGTGCTTAGAGAAAGATAAGAGCAGGGAGAGAGGAGACTGGCATATTATACAGAGAGCAACTCTTATTTGTTGAGACCTGATAGACAAAGAATGAAAATCCTCATACCTTCAGTATATTTCTGCTGAAGTGGAGGGACTGCAGAAGGCTGGTCAAGATCACAAAGGATAGAGCTTAAGTCCACATACTTTTATTGTTGCGTGGCAACTTAAGGCATTTAGCTTAAATGTAACCCTAGCATTATTTAAAGATTACGACAGAGCATTTAGCGAAAGAGTCAGATAATTACCTCAAGAATCGGCAGAGACCCAAAAACAGAGCTAAAGAAGCTAAGGAGAAACAAGGTGGAAGAAAGCATGACTCCAAAAGAATGATAATGTTGCTCTGTGTCAGTGTCAGGGGAAAGCACCAGCTCAGCTCAGCACGATACAAGGCAACGTGTGATCCTTGTTCTCACCCTTAAGCACAAGGCCAACCAAGAGTGAATAGGTTAGCTAGCCAAGGGAGAGGCTGAATAAATGAATAAATATGTTGGTGGAAGTGATTCATTTTCTGTATGCGGGAGGTGCTTCAGTTATCAAAACACAAAAAAGATAACAGGCAGAAGATTATGTCCACAAAAGCTTAAGAGAGAAAGGAAGATAAGCATCGAGCCTGTCCACTTATCTTTGACTTGTCCTGACATGTGGCGACTTTTCCTCCCCGAGCCACACTGCTCTGTTTGTACAGGCTTGTGAAAACGACGTCATACAATTCAGAAAATCATATGATCAAATAAGCATTCTTGAATGAACATTTTACTGCTGAACATTGATATACTTTTGTTATGGAAGTCAGCACATCACACTGTTTTTTTTTACCATGACCACAACATCCAAATTGCATGGCAGCATAAAATATGAGATCATACCTCAATCTGCTTCACTGATTCTATTTCTGAGTTCTCCTAATCATATGAATAATCAGGAGCTCTTAACAGTACTGTTGTTGTCATGAATTGAATGCTACCAGTTCTCAATGTTCTTTTAAAAACTCATACATGTTGGAATCATCCAAAGTTAATATAACAGTGAACAGAATAATTAGGACTTTGTTTTTTGCTCAGTATTATCTGTGTTACACCTCAATTTACATATCATTGAGTGATGCAAAAACTTGATTTTTGATCCATCATCAGTAACAACAGGGCTAAACACATTCTATGAAAAACTTATTCAATCCAAATGTGCAAGAATTAATGAATAAAACAGGGCCCTAATGTTAGATTAGATTAGATTAGATTAGATTAGATTAGATTAGATTAGATTAGATTAGATTAGATTAGATTAGACCAAATGATAGTGAGATTGGACCCAGAAAGTGAACCGCATAAAAAGACTCTGACAGAGGGAGAACAAAAACACTGGTGAACCATGATGTTTTACCAGTGAACAAGCAGTTACAGTCAAAATAAGCTAAAATTAATTAATTAATTAATTCCCCCTCTTCAACACAAAATACACATTTGGAGCAGTCTCACTTGGATCCAGTCATGTTGTCAACATGTTGACACATGGATGTTTGACCAAAAGTGATAAAAAAATTTTAGGGTTCACCCTTCTTTTAGCCAACTTTCATTCTTTACCAACTTTGGTGGCAAATATGTGGCTCTTTATCTGCTCAATGCTCCTTATGTTCACCGGAAAGTCTCTATCTGTGCTATCTGCTTCGTCATGCTGACACCAAAATGAAATTATATTGAACTCATCAAGAGGAATTTTGAAAAGTCCTCCAGTTTTTCATCATCAAATCTTTCCACTATCAGTAGGTGGAAGCTGTTATAATAGTGGCACTATTGAGCAAGGCTGTTACAAAAAGCAATGACTGTAAAATGGAACAAAAGAGTTCCTGAAGGCAGTGCAATTACACTGAAGGTCAACACCCTTTTTCTGGCTGAGTACAGCATGTTAGAGGCAAGCTCAAGCATAGTTGTGTACTTAACCTCAGTTTTACAACACCAAACCTGACTAAACTGACTGAGAGTATGAAAGCTTTCAAATTGAGTCATATGAATGAAATATAATCATATGTGTACACTACAGCCTGCGGATAAAAGACGTGACATCAGCCCCAAACGCAGTTGTGGTTGTTTAAGTGTCAGAGCACAAGACAACTCTTGCGAGTAAAATCTAAAAAGCCACAATGACATCTCGCATAATGCGTTCAGAGTGCTGTCAAAGGGGTGAGTCAGCCCGCTTCAGCTCTCTGCAGAGTGTATCTTTTAGACTGCCAAGCGCTGTTGTGACTAGCTTGTTACACTCTCTTCCATACACCTGGTTGCTTTCCTTAGCTGCCTGTGAGTGGGAGAATGACGAAAAGCCAGATGCACATTCACGCTGAGAGGATTTTCAGTGCTATTAATGCTCCATTTAAGAGCTGGTATAGGTTACTAGAGATATTAATTAGTGTGTGTGTGTGTGTGTGTGTGTGTGTGTGTTTGTGTGTGTGTATGTGTGTGTGTGACTTAGAATGTGTTCATTCAGTATCTGTAAGCACACCAGCCAACAGTCAGTGACAAATGGCTTCCACAGTTCCATCTGACTTCTCCCTCCACACATGCACACACAAATGAAACTATTCAATAATGATAATAATAATTTATAATTTTTGTGAGGTTTGTGCATGTCAGAGCTCCAAAATGTTGAAGAGAGGAAGAAACCTCTCTAATCCACGTACTTCTGCGTTACCTCCTCAAAAACCAAAAGCCAAAAACTAGTTCTCCTACTAAAAAAATTCAACATAATTATCTGTGACTTAATTTAGTTTTTTACTGCACTGTGAACTGCACAGAAACGTATGACACTTCAAAGCTTCACTTGTTCAATGTTAATATTTAATTTGATTGCAGGGATTTTTTATATAGCATGGATTAGATGGCTGGAGTTGAACTTTAGATGATCTAGTGTGCAAGTGCCTGTAGGACAACATGAAAGTTCACTTTTTTTTGGAGATGAGGGGTGAAGAGGTCAATAAATGTGAAAACAGACATTAAAAACTTTGCTTTAAAATTTCAATAGAAGCTTCAGCAGCACTTTGGTCAACTGCGGTTGTTTTTAAATATGCTATATAAATAAATTTGATTTGATTTGATTTTGATTTTGATTTCAATGTATACAAGAGATTTTCAGCACAACCCTAGTGGTGAGGGATAGAATCATTAGATGGGAATGGATAATTATACCTCATTAATCAAGATAATTCTAATCATATAAAAATCCCATTTGTAGAAATCTTTAGCAGTACTGTACAGTTTTTTTAAGCAACATTGTCCATACAAAGAGAGATTTTGAAAGCTGCCATTGCAAACTCATCCAAACCTATGGGGTTGGGTATTCCCTAGTGCATCAAAAGGTGACCCCTTATTTTCTTAAGCAGAACCAGTAGCCCATATGTGCTCATTCAGTATGAGCTTTCCATCTTTTTCCATTCTCAGGAACAACTGTTACATTTTAAATCCAACATATTAAAAAACTCTTGGTTGGATTGACATGAAATGCACTTTGGCTATTCATCACACATTGAAGATTATTCCTGAAGTTTGAGATGATCCCTGACTGTATAGGAACTTTCCATAAGAATACCTTTGAACTTACCAAGTGCATTCATGCTCTGAAGGGAATAAACACATTTGACTTCAGTGAAAAATACCAACATTATCAGTATGTCGTGTGTTTCATCCAAGGATGATGATCCCAGTCAGTATTTGCTGCTAAAACACAGTAGTTTTAGTTTTCCAGCTGAACCTTTTATTTCAGTTGACATTTCATTCTGTTATATGAATAAATGCAAATACACCCACACACGGCACCAACACCAGGGGCAACCACAGCAACACACTTTGCCAAGAGGTTGGATTGTTTTCAATCTCTCAGGTCTTCATCCCAGGTGAGGTGCTGGGTTTCAAGGCTGTTAAATCCCCCATGACTGAGCTGAAAGAGGCTGAAAACCAACACCCTGCTGAAAAACAAGCCTCCACAAAGGCATAGAGAACTGGCTTTTCCCATCATTCTCACAAACATTCATAGCTGCCAAGGCAGGGTAATACAATTGGCCTAAAGAATGCCACAGAATATATTTGTTGTGTTTATAAGAGAAGAGTCAAGACTCTTGTACTCCCTGTAAAGTTTATCTAGGTGAAACACAAGATCAGGAAAAATGTAGAAATAAGGCAGTTTTCCAAAATGTGTTACAACCCTGCAGTTTTCTGTAATAAAGCCAAACAAGAATGATGAGGTGTGATAGGCAATGGTTAACACTGGAATATTCACTCCATTCACATACTTTCACCATTTCTCTGACATCACCGAATGGTCTGCCAGAACTGATGTTGCTTTAAATGTCATATGAGACAGCTGGGGACAGTGCAGGGACTGTCAGTGGCAGTGTCGAGAGCAAGGGCCAGTAGCAAAAGGCTCTTTAACAGAAATGGCTGCACTGTCCTGCAGTTTGTGAAGGTGCTTGTCATTAGGTCAAAGATGGAAAATAAACAACATTCCAAATTCAGCTGGATGATAGCATGCTTACACATGAACACAAGATGGAGATCATGATGGGCATCACCTGCTTAGTATCAGTATCTAGCTCAGAGTATCACTGTGCATCTTTGCAGCTGCCAGTGAGGCTATAGTTTTTTTCTTGAGGGTGTTTATGTTTCATCTGTTGATAAGGGAAAAGCTAGTTCAGGCCTAATATTCCTTCAGTTTAATTCAAGTTAACATAGATTAAACATGAATATGTATCTCAATCAGGGTTTAATTTGAATCCCTGACAATGAAGCTACGATTTGGTGTAGTTTAAGACATTTAGGACACCCTTTAAGACATAAAATATCAAACCTTCACCACTCTTAAAAGTGAGAATAGAATCATGTCTAAATAAAACCAACCTAACTCACTTAAACTGGAATATTTCAATGTGTAAAAAGATCTCTGTTGAAACACAACCCAGCAGTTGCAATCCATTCAGAACGCTGCTGCCTCTGAAATTCTTTGTCAGTGGAAAATGGAGCTAAATTTTATTTGGAGATATAATCAGTTCATCAAA
The DNA here is from genome assembly GCA_029814765.1 of Acanthurus leucopareius. Taxonomy (NCBI): domain Eukaryota; kingdom Metazoa; phylum Chordata; class Actinopteri; order Acanthuriformes; family Acanthuridae; genus Acanthurus; species Acanthurus leucopareius. The sequence continues at coordinate 2,153,229 of JAQMCX010000002.1, forward strand.
TATCTGTTTTCAAACATTTTTAATGGCTAAATTCGTTTATCCAGCACAAATGGCCCACATTTCTGATTCTATGTTTCACTCTTCTAATCTTCTAATCTAATTTCTCCTGGTGCGTCAATGAAAAGTGTGAACATGTGAGGACAACACAGACTGTTGTTGAAAACTTTTCCAAAAGAACAGACTGAGGGCATGTTGGGCTAAGTGAGCATGTGTAAAATCTATTCCATAAAGTATGAGCACGGTTTTGTCAGTAAAGCTTTCTCAACATCCAGAACTTGTTAAGACACATCTCATCAGAAACACAAAGAAATAAGTCATGTCTTCCTGATATTTGAGAAAGAATTAAGTTATACAGTCATATTACCATTATTGAAAAAGAAGAGGACATTTAGCATGGCACAAAAGAGTGTGATTAATATACTTTGAACTCTATTTATATGCATGCGTTTCAAGCAGGTAGATTTATTTGATTTTTCCGCATTTCATTTTCAGAAGCCAGTGCTGTTGCTTGATTTGGTGCAATACAAAGCAGCATCTTGGATTTAAGAAGGTTCACTTTTATGTAAGTCTAGGAGCAACAGTGAAACAGCTGGGACAAGGCACAAAAACATGGAGACCAACCATTTTTTAAAGGCAAGCTAACAAAGCTAAGTGAAAAACTACAAGACATACTAATACACAGTTTCATCAAAACTAAAACCAAAAATCTAAGACCAAATTAAATCAGGTGCCAGAATTACCATGGAAAACAAAATATTGCTCAGTGCAGTGGTTCTACAATACAAAAAAAGGGGGAATAAAGTCCTTCTTCCCAGACCTGAGGCTTTGCTCCACCAATAGACATTTGTAAGTCAAAAGGCAAATTATCTCATGGCTTATTTCCACGTCAGATCGGGGGGGGGGTTCTTTTGTTTTTTGTTTTTTTTTTTTTGTCTGTATGGTCAACCAGACGGTCCAGAACAATCAGCATGTGGACCACGTACCTGAAAAGGTCATAGTGACTCACAACCAGACACCAGATGAAAAAAAGGAAATTATCTGATGGAAAAAAAAGAAAAAACTGCAACTCTGAAAAGGTCAGGAAGTGTATGTCTAAACTTACAGAGACATTACACTGGGAAATTGACATTTGTTTGGGGTTTTTTGGCTACAGACATGTTGCATGACATACTCAATGAAAAAACAAAGATTAATTTCTACGTCTTAAAGTGTAAATGTAATTTTGACATGTTTAAACCTGCTGTTGGTTTCACATAGATGTGCTGCGGTGGTAATTACATACTTCAGACACATTAATTGCTATTTCCACTGGTGAGTGCTTAAGCTGTACTTGAATTTCTAATATAATGACTGCTGGGTGGCGTCATCACACAGTAGGGCTGTGATATCTGATTTTCACTCAATGATTAATGTGGTCTTAAGAATTCACGGTAGCAATATTTTCCTCATACTTGGCCAATTTATTTCACTCAGAATACAGGAGTAGGGAGACAGAGAGAGATTCTGTTACAATGTCTGTACAAAAGCAAACAAAAACACCATTTAAACTTAACGATTTTTTTACACGTCATGATGGGTAGCAGAGTTAAGAAGCATTAAAGGCCCTTTTCTGACAAAGCAAGAACAGAAAGTAATGAAAAATATCAAGACACACAGTGTCATTTTCACAATTTGATCGTATGTGTCTTGATAACACAATATCTACTATTTGATTTTAAATATCATGGTATTGTAAGTACCAGTACTTCATGACACTCCTACTTATAGGTTTGTTTTTTGTCCATGAACTAGGAGAAAGACAAGACATCTAGCTATGTTACTGATTATTGCTGTTTATGTTTTTCCTGTTATACATTACCACACACACAGACTCACACATGCACACACACTCCAGCATTTAGTAGTAGCTGCCAACTAATTAGAAGAAATGCTTTGGTAAGCCCAATTGAAAGTTGGAGTGAACAACATGCCTGGCTTGCTCCTGAACTTTACCTTTACTGTAACAATACTTCCAAAGTTCATTTGCAAACATTTTTATCTAATTTAGACATTCCAAGACTTATTACTTCATATGAAGAAACAGAATATTTGCAATTTGCATAATTCTGTTGAATTTAATATAGGCCTACACTTTTTTTGAGCGCTTCAAGATTCAATCGTCACTTTAGTGTATGTCCTGCATGAGAAGGGATAAAAGAAAAAAATTGGGGGGATTTATTGTTAAGTTTGATTGATTCATGACATCAACTTATGCACTCAGATCCTGCCAGATGTGGACATTCAAACAGCATTGAACCTTAAAATTTCTGGTAGCTGTCAAGTAATCCCCAAACACTGTATAACATTTTTAAGTCTATTTAATTGCTTTAGTAAAGATGAAAAGACAGCAAAGCTTCATTTTTCTTTTAAGAACAGATAAAAAGGTAAAAGTTTAAGATAATGGGTAAACTGTACTTGGTGGCAACATGTAAGCACCTACCTAGAGCTAGACATCACTGATTATGTTTTCGTATTCATATATCATCAGATCATCATGTTGAGACTCAACATGATGGTCTGATGATGAAAAATGATAAAATCTTCATAAAGTATTTGATCATGTGTAATACAGTTGACTAATATTATGTAAATTCATACTGCCCCCTCCACCATGTTAGCACCTGAAGTCAGTCATTTATTCTTTGTCAGTCAATTATTCTTTGTAAATCACTCACAAAACGTACATATGTTAGAGTGCATTCACAATTTAGTAATTTGTATTTGAGATCTTAATAAATAGGGCCCTTAGTCTTTACAAATGGAAATGATAACTCTCTAACTCTGAATATAGAGCATATAGAGCTGTCAACTTGTGACTGGATCACTCACTCCTATGAAACTGCTGTCTTCAAGTGCTCCATAATACTGCATAATACTGCTTTCTGTGTGAAGTTTAAGGCACTGCATGTGCTGGTTACCCAAGAGGATTATTGATATCAGCAGATGTCAAATGTGATAAGGTCATTGTATTTTAAGAACTGACTATGTTGTGCCCAGTAAACTTCACTAGATTTTAATAACATTTGTGTATCCACCACTGTGCTAAGGATCTGGTTCAAAATCTTATGTGTTTTTTTTCCTTGATCCATCATGCACCTTTCAATATATCTGGTCAGTGGGTTTTTTGTTTGTTTGTTTGTTTTTCTATAATCTGACTGAAAATAGAGCGGCCAACAGGCATAGACCAGAAACACAGCAAAACCATGAACCTTAGTGGAGGTGATTACTCAGATTAAAATGTGTTGATAAGGCAGGTCTTTTTTTTTCTTCAGAGCCAGGTTGTCTCCAGTCTTGGAAGTGGCAAATTTTGAGTGTAAGGTTTATGCCACATAGATTTCTTGTGAGCCATTTATCATAAAATGCTTTATTTAAAAAATTCTGATATGAATCACCAATTGTCTGGTATTCATTGGAATGACATAGAGCAATCAACTGAGATTTAATTCACAGATGAAGATGCAAATGAAATGTCACACATTTTGATAAAAGACAGACTTAAGTGAAAACCTGAAAGTAAACGTTTCCAAAAAATTCTATTTGAAATGTATTTCGAGTGGACCCAGTACAAAAGCTTACTTTTTGCACCCAGGTGATACATTTTTCTTGCTGTAAGCAACCACTGTAATTAACCCAAACAACAATAAATGTAACCCCATAACACGCATCATGTGTGTATCTTATTTCTGTGTGAAATACAGCACATATGTTTTCCAAAAACTATAAAAAACACGTCAGTGAGCCACAATGTGGCTCCGAGTGGCATGATCCTTCCTTCATGATACTTCACACTGTGCTTTATATTGATACACACACACTGTCCCGTTCCCACAAAAACTCGCTCAATCCCCAAAAGTGGATTACTCTCAAAAAGTTCCCAACAAATGCATATTTCTTTCTATTTAAATAACATTAGGACTACTGATTTGCCATAACCATTAAAGCCATCTATATTAAAATTGGAACTCTGGATTCTTTCTTGTTCTGGCAGCTACAGTCATCATGCTGGTGTTGATTCTTTCCAATCGATTTTTTTTTTTCCTTCAATAAATTTGAAGGACATATTTTTAAAAAAGGATCAAAGTTTCTTGAGCAGAAGCTTTTCCGTATTTTTGTACATATACTGCAGAGCAGGTGAAATCCATGGAAATCTATGGATCCCCAAAATGCTAAATATCGTATTTAAATGAAGATTCTCACATTTAATTTTTTAAAGGCAGTATAATGCTACCCATGATCAGAAAATTGACTTTGAAAAAAATATGTACATTGATTTTTAAAGGAAATTCAAGATGCATACGTGCAGTATTCATTTACTAAGAGTGACGTTTTTTTTTTCCTTTTAAGTTGTGGTGCTTTGTCTGAGCAGGCCAGTTTTTCACTGTGATGCATACAGTTCATACGTCACTTAGAGTGTGCACAGTCCTATCAGGAGCGAACAAGCCTCTGTTTGTTTGGCCTAATGGCCTCATAAAAAGTCATATGATACAATACCTATTCTCTGACTTCAAACAGTCTGTGTGCAGAGCATGGCAGGGCTCCTGTTAAGCTTTCTAGACACTCAAACAGACTATTTACATAAAGCCAAAGGCTACATAAGATTTACTGTGAATCCATGTACTGTGTGCACTGAAATGATCTGTAGATGACCTTGAAAGGAACTTGTACAATAATGTTGTTCAGCGAATATAGCTGTGCCTTTTATACAACTGCACTATCCAGGCTGGTATCAATTCTCAGAGGTTTTAGTTTGGCAAGTGCAATGCAGATGGCTGATTAAAGTTTTGATAGGAAGGCCCCAGACTGAGAGAAAAAATAATACAAACTCATCTGCACTTACTATTAGGATGGGCAAGCCCAAAGGATGGTGTCTGAGTTACCTGCTGTGCAACCTATTTCCACAAAACTGGTTTACCAGTTATGGCAGCTACAATGCACTAAAACAAACTAGTGCCACTGTTGCAGCCTCAGCCTCCTCTAGTGGCACTACAAGTTTGCTGAAGAGGATTCAGAGACTCCTCCGTCAAATCACAAATTCCTTTTATTGTGTCTTGCATCCCACTGTGGAGAACTGATCACTTATTCATTACTTCTGGTTGCTTTTTTTCCTCTATGTCTCTTAATTTTCATGTTGCTGCAGTTTATGACTAAGGTTGATTGATAGACTCTACATTTGCACTTGCACACTCTTCTGAATATTCTAGCTAACCTCATTATCTGTTTGTAGCCACTGTGATTAAAAACCAGTAATCACAGACGCAGCCTCTGTTGCTGCTGCTCTGCATATGCAGAACAATCAAAATCTGAGAAATTTAATTTGAAACCATTTTCTAGTGATTTAAATAGTTTGTGACATTAACAACCAAAAACAAATTTTGAAAAAAATAAGAAAATAATATTTTAAAAGATTTAATCTTTAATTATATAAAATAACAGACAATGCCAATAGAATTAACCTGATTGCTTTCTAGGATTCAAACACCATCTCAGCCTTTTTCTTTGATTTCTCATGATTGGTGTTCTTAGGGAATCCGTTTTACTGTTACTGGATATTTCCTGCTGCTGTTTTTTTTTGGGGGGGGGGGGGTGCTTTGACTTAAGATGGTGAATGTCAGACAGTTTAAAATAACACAGTGTTTTATTGCAAAAATTTTACTTCAATATCACTCTTGATTTTGTAGATATGTTTCAGAAATTTTACATGTGAAACAGAAAAACAATAATTTCACATATAATATCACACGTAAGATTTTTCACAACTCTGTATCAATCACAGGAATAGAAATGTTTAACATGAACTGTAATGTTAAAAACTGTAATGAACATATTAAATCAACTGTCTCTTTAATTGCAGAAAACACCACAGCAATGCAATAACATGTTCGCCTTAATTATCAGCAGCAAGTTTTAGCTTCTTACTGAGTGATGTTTTGCACAAAAAATGTCCATTTGAAAGTGTAAATATCAGCACTGACTAATCATGTCTAATTGTATTAGGGATATTCATTAGAGAATTTCCAAAGAGATTAAAATGATACAGCTGATGCGGTACCACATCAGTTGTGTACTGAAGTCATGAAGTTACGTATGTATGTACACATGGCGATGTTATTCTCTCATTGTCATTCTTAAGCTCTCTGATTAATCATCAAGCTCAAACATGGTAAATATGGTGAATATAACACACCTGAGATGGAGACTTTGAAATCTCTTGTAAAACGGAAGGCCCATTAAAACCCTAACCCTATGTTAATCAAAAACTGCAGCTGTTGTGATCCCTAAAGTGTTAGTTATTAGCCTTTCAAATCTTGTCTGGGCTGATAACTTGAAACCAGCTTAGCCAACAAGTACTGCTGTGAGATGTCAAATGACCGAAACCTCCATGTAGACAACCACAAGGTGCATGCACCCATTCAAGTTTGTATCTTACCTGTCGCTGTTCCAGACTGTCCCTGTGTTCTCGTAGGTGTTTTTTTTTCCAAGCAGCAAAGTGTTTCCTACACTATCCGCTTCCCATCTCCAACAACTTACAAGTAGCCTCTGAGTAAAACAGAGGAGGGAAGGGAAAAACCCAGCTCCTCCCCTTGCTGAGAGCAAAGTTCAACTTCCTGGTATGCAGGATGGTGGGACAGACTGTCCAAGGGTTGATGCTGGTGCTGAAAAAAGTCAGGTTAAAAGAATAGGAGTGGTCTTATAATGGGATGTTCTCTGTGGCAGTTATACTACACCTGGCTGGCTCAGAGCAGCACCGAGGAGACAAAGAAACTGGTTCTACAACTTTCAAGGCAGATCCCAGCAAAGCTGCTGAGGTTTTGAATGAGTGAATTGACAAATGTACTTAACCCCGTCACATAGGCACCAGCCTTGTAGCAACTTGTGCAGTAGGTCAGCAGCAATTGCAATATTCCAGTAAATTCACTTTGAGTTGTGTTATTATACTGGTCTAATGTATAGATGTTTATCAGTTTGTATTATTAATTGACTTGCCAATATTGGACTATGACCACAATTAATTTATCACACAAGTATCAGTATAAGCACATGCCAGGAAAGACAAAAAATAATCAATACAAGTTTAAAATTTTATTAAGAAAAAAAGGTTCACCTTGTTTTTGTAAGAAATGATGATCACTGGGGGTGAATCACTGTGAATCACTGTGAAGTAAAAACTTTAAGAAAATACATCATGAGACAAAAGGCTCACTTCTTTTTTAATTTCCTCTGAGAAAATAAAGTTTTTCTCAGTAGTACTAGTAAATAAATGTACCCGCCGTATCTAGTGAAACTTCAGCCTGTAATGCGACCTCCTGTCAGTAAGCGGCACTGTGAATTATGATCTTACCTATCAGTCTGGAATCGTTGTTGTCGTAGTAGCTCTACGTACTTTGTGTGTACCGAAGCTGCACGACACTGAGCTACATGGAATAAGACTGAGTCTCACGCATTATGGACACAAGATAATAAAGAAGTTAACTTGTTATTGTCAGTGTAACGCTTCTGTTTCTATGTATTGTTAAGCATTTTCAATTTTGCTAAAGTTAGCACTGAGCAATTTGTAGGCTAAGTGACATGCTACTGTTTTATTTGACTGACAGCCCACTGGATGCAGAAACCTAGCTGTTACTTGGAGGATTCTCTCTCAGAAAAACGGCCAGTGGACACGGACATGTTGCCATGAACTGTTGCTTGGTTCGGCAGCGCTAGCATCTTAAGTTGACTCTCTTACGTTATCTTATAATGCCCCTTACTGCTGCAAACCAGTCCCAATTGATTCGGTCCAGTCAAAAGGACGAATTTTATCAAACCTTTCTGAGAAACAACGCCAACGAAGCTTTTCAAACACTTGCTGGTAAGTTTGTTCAAAAATTCCCACTCATGTACGCAAGCTAGGTTCTTCTACTTCAACATGTTACTTTAGAGTTAAACAGGTACAGTCTCGTTCAGTGGAAATCTTGTCAGTTTCTTGTCAGTGGAAATATACTCTGTTAAAACCTCTTAAAACAAAATGTAACTGGAATATTTCTAGCCTTCAGTTGTGTTCACTGAGCAGGACATTATATCGTCAGTTAGATACTTTGGAACATGCAAGTATCAGAGTTGTGTTACACTAAATTGCGGTCCACCAAGCGCTGGTTGTACCCAGTATGTTTTTGTATGACCAAATTTTACTGATATAAATTACAGTAAATGTAAGTAAGTCTAAGAAGAGTTGTGAATCAATAATAGTTAATAAAAAAATTTTTTGTGTTGGGTAAAAAGTTAGGCCAAGTCAAAGAGAGTACAAATATTTGGTGTTCAGTTCACCTGCGCTGTTGTGGATTTTCTCCATCTCTTTTGTACCTTTGCTTAGTGTCACATTGCTTTTCATGAGAACCTTACTCAGCCGTCACTCTCTGCTGTCAATTCAGTTGGGCAATATACAAATGCCACTGATTTTTTAATGTAGGTGACATTTATAAAGATAATTAAAAATTATGGTTTTTTTTAATGCAATAGAAAATCTGGTTATCATAAAGTACTCTTTTGTCCTTGAATAGAGGAGATAACAGCTTGTTCAAAAATGAAATAGCTATGGAAGACATTCAGCACATATTTCAATATCAACATTTTTATAAACTTTTTGCTCTTTTTGTCTTTGTAGGATCCAAGAGATGGCTGGACTGGAGGAAAGAGATCGAGCTGCTGTCAGACCTTGCTTTTTATGGATTAACAACATTCTCAGGTAGCTACTGAAGAAAATAGCATTAAATCTTATCTGACTTTATGGGCCATATTTTAATGATATGAGGTACACAGTCTAATGCCCCGTCCACTGATGTGGATATTTTTTTTTTAAATATAGTTGTGTCTCTGCATTTTGGCCTTGTGTTGACATGGAGTTTTATGTCACTAAAAACTGAGCTTTTGGAGAAACTCTTTCAAAATGTAGTTTGATAACTTCGTTTTTCTCTATATTTGTGTGGACAGATAAAACAAAGGTTTTGGAGAACACTGACGTCATTATGTCAGCTTTCACATGGCAGTTTTTGTATGTATGTTTTGCACATGCGTCATAAATCCAAGACGGCACGTTGCCACTTTGTTTATGTCTGCTCAGTACTGTTAGGTTAAGTTACATGTTTACAGGGAAACCTAGCTTTACCTCATCATTATACATTATACCTCCTTCAATTCAATTGCCGCTCCATGAAGAACACGGTCAAAATTCTTGTGCATAGTGTCCTTCTGCAACCTACCAGCTTGGCATACTTATGTTGACGTTTCGACTGTTTCTGCATTGTCGTGGAGACAGAAATATTTATAAACATCTCTGGTGTGGACAGGGTTCTTTTTTTTTGCATACAAAGAAAATTATAGCAATGTAAATAGTAAATAGCAATGGCACTTTTGCTTCGCTGTGCACCACCCTTTCACTGGGTGGAAGACAGGGCCCTTTATATGTTATTCTGGTAGTTTCATGATCAAATATCTAGATTTTGACTGTTCTCTTTCTCAGGTTACCAAACCCTGGGCGAAGAATATGTCAGTATCGTCCAGGTGGATCCCACTAAACATAAAGTCCCCTCTTGGCCTAGACGAGGCTTCTTTGTCCTCTGCCATGCATTCTTTCCTTATCTTTTGGACAAGACACTAGTGTGCCTGGAGAACGAGCTGGAAGGTGTGCAGGATAGCCACAGTGTTGTCAGTCAGCAACAAGTGTTGTCAGGGCTGTGGAGCCTGAAGTCTTGGTTGAGGAGATGGATGCGGAGGGCAGTGGGGCTACTGTCAGAGACCCAGAAGAGGGCATGCCTGCCTGCCGTGTTTGTCCTCCAGCAGAGCCTCACTCTCCTCCACCGACTTCACGTAGCTATTTTCTACATCAGAGGCTCTTTTTATCACCTGTCTAAAAGGGCATCTGGCATCAGCTATGTAAGTTTTTCAAGGGTTTTTTAAATTTGTTTTTCCTCATGCTTCACGCTGTATTTCTCATATTAGACAAAATAGAGAAAAAATCTTTCTTACCCACTTTCTTTTTTTTAAATGACAAATACATTAGTCTCAGTCATAAACCGACTTATGTAATCAAGTCTTAAATCATATTTGACACAGGTGAACACACTCTTTCAAATAAATATCCAAGTAAATGTGCTTGTGCACATCCATGATTGAGATACTACTGCATGGTTACAAAAAGGAAGGCAATTCAATTTGATTGGCTCCTACATCATGAAGCACCGGGCTCACCCCATCATGGCTTGAGTAGACCCTGCACACCTGTCAACATCATTTCAAGCTGCTTTTGTTTAGTCTTTGCTCATACAGCAGAACAAAAAGACTGAATTAGTAAGAAATCTCATTCTTCACTTGTTAAACCAAGGTTGTAGATCAACCCTTATGTTTTACCTCATTTCAAACTACAAACAACTGGTCAGAATGGTGCAGGACACACATTCTCTCCAAATATGCCAAGAGAGCATGGACTGGGCACAGTCTGATGGAAAAGGAGGGGGCAAAAGCTACCAGATCCACAAGCATAAATCCAAAACCAGCCCCAATATGTTTTGACTGATAAGCAGGATAAGGCAACATGATGACATGCAACTTATCAACTAAAAAAAATCACACATGATCACTGCACCAAAAAAGCAATCAAATCATTGACTCTCTTATCAGAGCTCCTGATAATTTTGTCTTCAGAAAAATACATTGTAATTAGACAGTGTTGACAGGCTCAAATGAAGGGCTCAAGAGCCCTACCAACATCGTTACTAAATTCCACCTAGGAAACATGTCTAATGGGTGTAAAAGCTTGGTATGTACAGTTGTGGTCAAAAGTTTACATACACTTGTAAAGAACATAATGTCATGGCTCTCTTGAGTTTCCAGTTG
>JAQMCX010000002.1:2164233-2185703 GCA_029814765.1 Acanthurus leucopareius
TGATTTCCTGTGACGCTCTGTGGTGCATTTAGGTGTGATCAGCCTTGTACTGAATGTACTCCTGTAACTGACCAGCACGTCATAGAGTGGGTGGGACACAATGTCCAAGATGACATGCAGCTTGGACAGCATCCTCCTCTCAGACACCTCCGAAATGCAGCTTTGCTTGGTGCTGGGCTGAATGAACCAAGAAATATAATGAGAAATGTAACTATTTTACTAAACTATTAGAGTTTGGTATTCTGAATACATTTTTCATTTAAAATTGCCCAACATTTTCACTATTAATGCTAAGCTAAGCTAGGCTAACCAGTCGCTGACTGCTGCTTCACATTCAGTGTACAGACAAATGAGTGGAATCAGTCTTTTGATTTACTCTCAATGAGCGAGCAAAATGAATGGACTTCCTGAAAAGTCAAACTGTCGCTGTAACTATTTCATGGTGTATTTACAAGTCATGAGAGGCTCTTTGCTCTGGTTTGATTTCAGGATCTAAAGCCTGGTAACCTTGCTGTGAATGAGAACTGTGAACTAAAGGTAAGTTTAAAAAAAAATGACTCAAAAAGTTAAATATCAAAACTGCTGATTGTTTTCAGCTTTACATTAAAAATAAAATTAATACGTTATTATGGCGTTGACTCACCCTTTCTTGCTAATGTACAAAATGGTCAACACCAAAAGTGAACTTAGATACAACAAGCAAGGAAAGTTGAAATAAAAGTAAATTAAGGCCAAATTGGACCTGACCTGAGCCTTTGAATGGTGAAGCTAACTGAAACTATTCTCAGATCCTTGATTTTGGCCTGGCAAGACACACAGAGAGTGAAATGACCGGTTATGTTGTGACACGCTGGTACAGAGCACCAGAGGTCATATTCAACTGGATGCACTACAGCCAGAAAGGTAATATTACCTTCCTTTAATACAAATAATCAGTTTTGGTCAGTGAGAATTGAACAATGTTGCAGAATGATATAATAAAGTATTACTTTTTTTCACTTTTGTTTTTTATTAAAATTCTCGCCCTGTCCCTCCTCTCTCACAGTGGATGTGTGGTCAGCCGCCTGTATCCTGGCTGAGATGATCACTGGCCAAGTGCTTTTCCAAGGACACGACAGTATCCTCACACATGCAGCTCACTGAGTTGTAATAACACTGTTAATGCTCAAGCTGCTGTAGCCAGAACCTCGTACAGTGTCAGGCATTTTCACACCTACAATCTGGAGCATTATTAGTGCAGCACTGTAAGGCTTAAAGGAGAACTGCTCAGATTTTACACGTAGAGTTCAATTTACTTGCTTCGAGAAAAGTACCACTTAGACTGTGAAAACAGGTGTGTAACTGTCTTCTGTAGCTCTTGAGAAAGCTGCTTCTTTACACACTTTGGGTGTGAACTTTAAAATGTGGGTATTTGCCAGAGAAAGAAGGTAACACAAAACTATTATTGGTTGTATTTTGTTAAATGCAGGATTTAGGCAATTTTTTTTTAGCTAGACCAAAAGTTAGTATAAACTGCTTTAAATGCAGGATTTAATCACCTGAGAGCCCCTTTTTGTTCTAGACATTTTGATGAAAGTGTTCTAATAATCCTTACTGTCCTCAAGACAACTCAAGAAAAGATGATTTTTTTTCTGCCTCCAGTGTTAAAAAAATGACACCAAAAATTCAGTTACAACAACTTGAATAAACAACTCTGAGCCAGTTTTAGGTGTAGAAGCTTAACTTACAACAGTACTGCTGTGCGCAAAATTTTCATTTGCAGACGTGCAAATTACTTGTATGTTTTTAATGCGTTTGCCTGCTCTGACACAAGATCCACCTGTGTGTTCTGAACTTCATGAGGCCTTCTTAACCAGCCCGTTCAGGTATTGATCAGCTGAAGAAGATCCTCCGTTTAACAGGAACGCCAGACTCCTGCCTGGTGCAGAGGATGCAGAGTAAAGATGTGTGTTTTTTTTATCTGATCTTCATGCTTTACTAAATGTATTTAAATCTACATCAGCATTTTAAAGCTTTTAGTAGCTTTTATTTTTGGTATATAAGCTAACTCATAAACACAAAGTGCTTCCAAAGATCATAATATCAGTATTTTTGTTTTACCTGTGTCATCCTTGTTTTACCTGTGTCCTTTCTGCATTGTAATCCAACTACTTTTGTTTTCCAGGCACAATCATTCGTGCAAGGTCTCCCTCCGCAAAGCAAGAAAAACATCAAGGAAGTGTTTCCAGCAATGGATGATAAAGGTGTGTTAAACTGCCTCTGTTAGTTAATTTCAAATAAAGACTAATCCCATATTTTAAAGTAATGATTGGACCACATTTATTTGAATTTATCTATTTTTTTGCATGTCTTTACAACATTTTCTCTACCACAGTAAACCATCATACCATTAAAAGCCGTGTTTATAAAAGGTGTTTCCACATCCTGATTTTTCACCGCTGTGGTCACAGAGAATTTATCTGACTCTAAGTCACAAAGCTAGAAACTTGTATTTCATGGCCAAGTACCAATTTAAAACATTAGAAATAGTTTTATTTAAACAATATTTTATAAAAATGGAGGATGTTTTCTGTGTTAAACTTCCAGCTGTAGATCTTCTGGAAGGAATGTTACTGCTGGATCCAGAGGAAAGGCTGACAGCTAAGCAGGGACTATCACACCCTTTCCTGGCTGAATATCATGACCCGGAGTGCGAGCCTGACTCTGAGCCTTATGATGACTCATTTGAGAGCCTAGAGCTTGCAGTTGGGGAGTGGAAGAGTAAGTATAGCTTCTTTGAAGACGCTGGAGGTGTCTTATAGAATGAGGCTGTGTGTCAGTGTATTAAAAATGATCCATGCTTGAGTAGTGTGAAAGGGTCACAACTGACTCACTTTTTTAACACCACTATCCATTTTCAATCCTTTCAGGCCTCATCCACATGGAGATCATGACCTTTGACCCTGACAACCCCAGTAAGACAGCAATGTAGGATGCTGGGACTTGCTGATGCCTGCCAGTATGGTTACAATAAATACACGTACTGCAAATGTCTAGGACAGTATCAAGCTCAGAATCAAGTACAAAATTCATAAAAATGTCTCCATTTTTTTTACATGTATTATTTTGGATACATATTGTAACTAAACCTGCAGTGTGGAGTTTATAAAATTACCATCTGTTACATTAAGGTGTTGCCAGATGAGTTCAAAAGACAGTGAGAGATACATTTCTCTCTGTTCTGCTGGAAGCTTCTGAATCTGGTGTCCATGGTGGCTCACAAGTTGCAATGCGCTTTACATCAACTCAAGTGATGATGTAAATGGTGTCATAAGGAAAAAGATGATGTTTGTGTAATTAGTCTCACTGCCAGAGGAAGGAGACAAACTTTCCACTCTGCAAGTCCAGCATGCATTTCCTAAAGAGGAAATTAGAAAACTGAGTCAAAGGAATGTTGTTATTCTGAAACATTTACTTGATTCCAAATCACAGTTTGCATACATTTCAAATGTTACCAGAGGCACAAAATCACTGAGTATTAAAATGCTGTCTGCTCATTTCAAAAAGGTAAAACATATATTGATAAAATAATCTTATCTCAAGGCCTTACAGTTATCCTTACAGTTACATTTTATCTTAATTCACAAGAACAGGTCTGTGTCTCATTCTGTATGCTTTTGACTGACATATTCAGAGAAGGTTAATGATATAGAAAGTAATATCACTTTAGGAATCCTTGGAAATATAGTAATTTGTTTTTGATTATTATATTAACTCTTGGAACCCACTCAACTGTTGTCAAGTAAAACATTGTGAAAATGATGTTTTGTCATTATATAATAATGCAAGAATTTGAATAATTCAGTAACAGGCTTGGATGTATTCTAGTGATAAAACCAGTCATAAGGTGTCATAGAATCATCAGTCACTAGAGGGCAGCATCATATTATAGCAAAAGATTCTCTGAGGAAGAAGGAGATGAGTTGATGGTGTTCTTGGCAGAAAAGCTGGAAAAGTTTGTGTGTGCATGTGTGTGCATGTGCGTGTGTGTGTGTGTGTGTGTGTGTGTGTGTGTGTGTGTGTGTGTGTGTGTGTTTGAGTGTGTGAGTTTTAAAAAACAAATCAAAGATATTCAGGATAAAATTAGAGTAAATCACAACATTATCCAGGAATAAACTTGAATGTGAACTTGATCCATAGTTTAGCATATATACTGCAGTATTCTAAAGATGTTCTATGTAATTCTTGCTCGTGACTTTTCAGCTAAGTTATGCCTCATGGTGGACAACATCTAACCTTCACATAAGGTCTCATGTATCAGAATGACTCATTTATCCCCAGTTCAGTGTTTTAAAGATACTGCTAAAGTTTCTGTTCATTTACTGTTTTGCAGCTGTTTTGCTGCTGCAGTTATAGGTGTATATGTTAGCAGTGTGGCTCTAGATCAGTGACAATATCATTCTGTAATGCCATAAAATGTTGTAAGCTCATCCATGCTCATCCATTTAATTTCACTATAGTTCAACAATATAGTTACAATGTCAGAATGTATGATATTATGGGCATATATTTAATTTGAATACATTATAATAATACATATAATCAAGTGGGGGTCCATTGTCAAATTTGTATCAGTTTAGGGATCGTGATTTGAAAACAAGCCCCTGTGCTAAGCTAGGATGGGAAAAATGGTAATCGTACCTGCTTAACTATGGCAAGTTAACAGGGCCCTTCTTGTTGAGCCTTTAAATGCATACCCTTAAATTCTGCTTAAGCCCAGACAATGAACCTTTGTTTTTAAAAGTATAAATGCCTTCTTTTCTTTTATTTTTTACACTTTTATTTTTCTAGAAATGCTGTGTAAACCGAGTGTCTTGGGCACAAGCATTTCCATTACAATGAATAAAGGTCTGCCTTATTATATTGTTGTATCATAATGTAAGTTGATATCATATACTCACTGCAAAGGACTTACTATTTTCACATCAGCTTAAACAGGTAAGTTCATGGAAGCCTTCCTGGTATAAAAGCTTAAAACAAATAAGAAGCACTAAACAGGGCAGCATCATTTAGGTCTCTGCCAGTTTTGTTATTTACATATGTTCAGTTGTGAATATCTGCCTTAAAAACTCAACATTCATTATACAGACCCTCTGGCTGAGGGGCTGAATTATGCGGAAGAGTTTATCTGTCTCAGGTTAATTTTTTCCCAGGCCTGAGATTGGTTCATATAAAGTTGTCTGATTCCCAAAGAAAACATGAATGACTGCTCTGTGCTAAATATATTCACATTATTGTTTCTACTGCCAGATAAGAGGTTCTACAAGTTGTTTGATATTTGTGTAATCTCCTGTAAGACACTACATAGTACGAATGTACTATCCAGACACGCACGAAAAAGCCTAAAAAGCAGGAAATACAGAGTTGTTGCCATGGAGGCGATGCACTATATCAGGACAGGTTTTCAAAACGTTGCACAGCAGCACATTGCAAGTAGAGGCAAGTTTTATCTCTTGTTGCAAATCTTTGGTCTGGGTGGATACTGGAATCTGATTGTTGTTCACTGTTCTAAATGAATGTGCTGGATCAGGCTGTATCTATATCCAGTCACTTTGACGATTGTGATGATCTAAATGAATTTGAAAAAACGTAATCATGTTAAGGCTAAGCTAGTGAATCCTAAACACAAAGAAACTGGGAGGTTAAGCTGTGCAATTATTTACTGTAAACACTAAAGAGAGACGGACAGAGCTTAAGTCAGTGAAGTCAAACAGGGATGTAGAGTGGAATTGAGTCATGGGGTCTGATGGAAGGAGAGGGGAGCTGTGCAGGTCAGACCTGAGTCCAGGGACGCATTGAGCCCAGATTCCAGGCATGAAGGCAGGTATGGTATCTGGTGCCAGGTAGGCTACAAAAACCTTGGCAGACGAACTGCAGGAAGAGGAGAACAGAATTAGAGAAATGCAAAAGGCAATAGATAATTAAAGTTACAAAATGGGGCCTCAGACGCACACTTCAGACTCCCAATAGCCTCCGGGTGTGACAAACTCCTGCCAAGCCTCTACAAACTATTTTAAGAAAGTAATATGTAAACAAAAAATACAGAATAATGCCTAGTCTTGAATTATTTGTCTCAATTACTTTTTACATTTTCTAAAATGTTAAATGGTGGTGTATCACTTTTTATGATAGTCTCTACATCTAGCTTAACCTGTCTGACTTGTGCTCAAGAAAAATAAACCTCCCTTGTCTCGCCTTTGGACCATTTTTTCATATTAATATGCTACTATTTCTTCTTTAACATCAAGGGCTTCTCTGTTCAAGAAGGTCCAGCTGCGGCGTAAAAGGCAGTACAAACCCATGGATGTATTATATGAGCTTCTTATAATACATTCATGTACAATCCACAAACCTCCAAACCATGCCCACTCTGCTTAAGGTTTGGGCGTAGTAGCAGGCGTTGTATGTAGTGGGTGCGGTTTGGATTTCTCATGAGGTCGCAGCATGAATCTTCTCTCTTCTTCACTGGAACTTGTTACTATTGCCTCATCCTCTTACCACCACAAGATGGTGACTGTGACTCAAGCGTAAGAAGTATACTGCCCCTCTGAACATGTAAGTTTGAGTAAGTTAGAAAGAGTAAGGGTCCTACTGTTTATCAGATTATATGTTATATCCCATTTGCTAGGTTTTTTTCGACTGAGTACAGTACACTTTGCGTAGTAATTTTTTTCATGAGAATCTAAAATTCATTTGGGAACAATGACATGGTCTGACTATCTAGCTGGTCTCGTTATTTTTTGACTGGAAACTATTTGCATGTATTTGATATGTGTATGATGGACTAGTTTTGTTTTTGTCATACAATCCAACACAGGATGGGCAACTAATTGGCATGATACTAGAATAAAAAGCAAAGCTTTTATTCATTAATTTATTCATTTATTTATTCATTCATTCATTCATTCATTCATTCATTTATTCATATCTTTAGTGGCAAACCAGAGTGAATGGCGTGGCAGCTGCAACACGGACCTTCTTTTCAGGTAACACAGAAGTCAGAGATATTCCCTGAACAGTTTTATCTGATTTCATCGGTGCATACAGTTTTTACAAACCAATGACCACTGAAATGGTTATATCCCTATTTAGTTAGATAGGATTTGGTCTTGTTAACCTGACATAACTGCCCGGAGACGTCACCTAGATGGCCACTGAGTGGCAGGACTTGCTAAAAGGGACTTGGAATTGACCACAATCAGTAGGGGTTGATCATGTGCTGTCATCCCCCATCAATCCCAACACTGACACTCCACAGGGATGTGTGCTCAGTCCATTTTTCTACATTCTCTATACAAATGACCATCAAAGGTCATACTTTAAATATCTAGATAACGTGACCGTTCTTGCTGAACAACAATAAAGACTCTGTCTCTGCTTATGAACACTCCATATCCCATTTTGGCACATGGTGTGACAATGGCACTCTCCACTTTAACATTGTTAAAATCTTTTACCCCGATCCACAAAGCACTCATAGTCACACACACACAGATTAAAACCAGACCACCCACTGTAGCAGCATTTTACCTCCCTTCCTTCTGGCAGTAGGTATAGGTTGCCTGTGTGCAGAAAGGCCCAGCTTAGTGAGAGCTTTGCACCGACAGCTATACAAGTTATTAAATAAGACCTCCTCTTAATCTACAAGCAACCCTGTGGTGTGTTAAGTTTCATTTTATGCCTTTGTCTCAGTAAATACTGTGTTTTGTTTGTGTAATGTTTGCACCCAGCCTGGAAAACCGTTTCCTCTTTGAGAACAAATAAACTGTCTACCTCACAAACTGCCTTTACAGCCTTATGTTGTTTGCTTTTTACAACAATTCTAACTTAAATATCACAGCTTTTATCGAATTTGTCATTTCACTATAAAATGTATAATTTAGTAGGATGCTTAATGGTGATGGCGTTGAAATGTTGAAGTTCCTTTATGCATTAATATACTGTAATTCATAGAATAACATTAGTTTTGTTACTTATGGTAAGATACCTTTCAAATTTCAGAGTAAAAAAAGTGGTGTTCATCTGTGAAGATTATCTTGCTAAAGAAATGGTGTCAGTTTTCTTTGCCAAAACCATGAGGAGAATTATTGTTGAAAAAAATCCCCAAACTAATTGAAAATCCCATTGCTGAGTAACTAAGGCCATGCTAGCTTCCTGGTTGGCCTACAAAAGTCAGTCATCCCTGCAGCAATCAATGGGGCTTGACTCACTTTTGCAGAAAGCATTTAGTGGCCATTTGAGGAACTGCAGTTTTTTGTACTTGCTTGTTGACTTCATTTTTTAGGCCTCGGAGGTTACCCAGGTGGTATAATATGTAATGTATTTGTTGAGTGAATATATCAGGTTGCTTTACAAGGTTTTTGTTTCAGTATGACTCAGCCAGAAAAATTGAAAAGATTGCTGATATTAAAGCTAACAAAATTCAAGATTGACGTGTAAATTAAAAACCTGTTTTCATTTACTTGAAACCTAACTGTTAAGAAAAAATGTGGATTTTGATAGTAGCTCTGACACTGTCCACTGTTATCCAAACTGTATTATTTAGGATGGAAGGATGAAAGTGTTGATAGCTGTGGCAGCAAAAACTGTCAGTTATAAACCCACTTTGTTCTTATTGTTCAAAAGTTACTGTACACCATTAATTTATAAAACAAAACAGAACTGCCAAGATGAATATGAAATCAGATTTATTTCAAACATTTTGGTGGTACACATTGACAATAAATCTGGTTGTCACAGTCAGCCTTATCCATGTTTTCTTTTGTATTCAGAGTGAAACTCAAAGTAAAGCATGATCAAAACACCATTTATATACTGGAGAGCTCGTTTCCTCTCAGGACAGGAGAAGAAAAAGAGGATCCCAAAAAATGAAATATGAAAAGTGATATATATGTGGCTGCTTTTGATGATGTCAAAAATGCACACAAAGGTGACAGATGTGAGACAGCACGAGAGATATTGCAGAAAAGAGGAGTTGAAACTATCTGGGTGCTTGCAGTTAATGCTGTTAAGTTTGAGACCGACCACAGCAACTGGGCCTCCCTCTGTGCAAATCTAACACTTGCTGTTGTCTTTTTGTGTGCATTTGTTGTTGCCTTGTAAGGATCCTCTGTCACAACACTACAAGAATACTCTTGTCTGCATGGCAGCACATCCAACAACTAAAAGACAGCCAGGCTGACTGATCAAAGGAAGAGAAGACTGACTCACATCTCTCTGCTCTTTGTTTTTGGTCTCATATGATCTTTCTGCCTCTGCTTGATCTTTGGTGTAATCCATGACTCTCTGTTGGTCTGTGGTGCAAAAAGGGAGCAGCAACGCAGAACTAAATGTCAAAAAAGCGAAGAGAGCTGCGCCATTGCATGGATCCGTCAGGGTCAAATGGTCAATTGCAAGTGTTTCTGAGGCTGTTGTGTATGCAGTGTTTGGATTTATGGAAGCTTTAAGAGGTGATTACCAGGGAGGAGGGGGCGAGAGGAGGAGAACAGAATGGGGGGGGGACAACTGTTGTTCTTAGTAACGATACGTTTTGCTAGTTTGGGAGATGCTGACGCCACTGCTGATGCCACCGCCGCTGATGCCACCGCCGCTGATGCCACTGCTGCTGCCGTAGCCGCCGTAGCTGCCGCCGCTGCTGATGCTGCTGCGGCTGAAGCCGCCGCCGACACCACCGCCGCCACTGACACCGACACCAAATCCACCACCTCCAGCTCCAAAGGCACCGGAACTTCCTCCTCCTGGTGATGAGAAGGAGAAATTTAGTTTCAAATAAGATCACAGAAATTCAAATTTTCTTATATCTTTTCATTAATACAGTTTAAAAAAAAGTGATACTGGCAGTTTCCAAATCTTCAGTGGTTATACTTTCATGAATCTCACAGAACTACTTCAGAAACGACTTAATTGCAAAGATAAATTTCAAGACAAACCATAGCTGCCGCCTGAGCTCTGTACGTGGATGGTTGTTTGTCCTCCGCCAGAAGCAATTCTGTAAGAAGCACACAATTGAACAATTTTAGCTGTTGATGTATATTGCATTGTATACTGCATGTTGTTATATAATGCACTCTCTCAGCTTTTCATAAGTTCAAATATTTTATGAATCCAAAGTAGCCAAGCTTTTACCTGGATTCCTCTCCTTCCAGAAGCTTCTTGTATGTGGCGATCTCAATGTCAAGGGCCAGTTTGACGTTCATGAGCTCCTGGTACTCCCGGACCTGGCGGGCCATGTCCTGTTTGGCTCTCTGCAGGGCTTCTTCCAGGTCCCTAATGCGGGCCTTGGCGTCCTTCACAGCCAGCTCACCGCGCTCCTCAGCCTCAGCGATCTGGGCCTCCAGGTTGGCACGCTGAGAGATTGGAAAGTTAGCAGAAGCTTTAGATGTGATACTCCTCATTCAAAACACCTTGTACATATTAACCATCTGGTTTCTAACATGTATTTAGAAAACAAAGTCCCTCTAAAATATTTTATGCATAGCCGATAAGTGTATATTTAAATTAGATTCGAGGTTATTCAGCTGTAGCTCTGAGCTTACCTGCCCCTTGACTGCCTCAATCTCATTCTGGAGGCGGCTGATCATGCGGTTGAGCTCAGCAATCTCAGCCTTGGTGTTGCGAAGGTCATCTCCTGCCTGGCCTGCACTGGTTTGCATCTGCTGGAACTTTAAGAAATAAGAATGAAAACAGCTGTCATTACATATTTCAAAAACCATCCTGTCCACTTTTATGTGACACCGCAAGTTATGTGTCTCATTTTTGAGTTGTTTGATGACATTACTTTCTCCCTCAACCAACCTTCGACTGGTACCACTGCTCTGCATCTTTGCGACTTTGGTCAGCGATGGCCTCATATTGAGCTTTGACTTCAGCCACAATGGCGTCCATGTCCAGGTTACGGCTGTTGTCCATCTCCACAATGACTGAGGTGTCCTTGATCTGGCCTTGGAGCTCCATTAGTTCCTTTACAAGAGATATATGTTGTTTTTAAAAGGAAAAGTAAATGAAAACTTTTGAGAGAAAAAATTGTTTCTGCTTTTTTCATCTGTTTCCCCTGAGGTGGTTGTTGTCATCTTTATTGTCAGGTAAATTGGGACATGCTTGCTGAAAATGAGAGCAGAAAAAAAGACCTGAGACTGAGGTGAGGTTAATTTTTCTTACAGCTTCATAGACAGCTCTGAGGAAGTTAATCTCATCCTGAAGGGCGTCAACCTTGGCCTCCAGCTCCACCTTGTTCATGTAGGCAGCATCTACATCCTGTAAGCAGAGAAGCAGGAAGTGGCCCATGTTGGTGGTTGGTCAGACAAAAAGCAATAACTCATTCCACAGTCACAAATTACATGGTGGAATGACTGGCTTGATAACCACAAAATGACTCTCACCTTCTTGAGGAGCACAAACTCATTCTCCACAGTAGCACGCTTGTTGATTTCATCTTCATATCTGCAACAAACGGTGGAAAAAACTTAGCTTATGGAAAGCCACAGCGCACATCAACTATTATAGGACAGCCGCTGCTTTCTAAGATGTGACATGAATGAGCTTACTTGTTTTTGAAGTCCTCAACCAGGCCCTGCATGTTCCTCAGCTCTGCCTCCAGCTTGACCTTCTCGTTGCCAAGCCCATCCAGCTGTCTGCGCAGGTTGGCGATGTAGGCCTCAAACATGGCGTCGATGTTGGAGCGGGTGGTGGTCTGATCCTGCAGCAGACTCCACTTGGTCTCCAGCATTTTGTTCTGCTGCTCCAGGAAGCGGACCTAAAAGGTAATATCATCTGGCAAGTTTAGATTCACTGCCATTCACTTGTGAAAAGATATTACTCTGAATTTATTTCAAAAACGTATTATGGTGTTACACCTTAAACATTTACCTTAACGGGTCTATTTTGAAAAAACTAAACGCAACAACTTTTAACAGAAAACTATTAGGCCAAAAATATAAATATGCATTAGGGAATTCATAGGTGGACAATCGCACAAATAGAAAAATGTCAAGCATGTCCAAAAAAAGGCAAAAATTGGCACTTAAATTTTAATAAGCTTAGTCAATAGCTTCAGTGGATCACCTGTGATCCAGTGGATGTACAGGGGTTGAATATAGAGCATCAAAATATATTGAAAATAATCAACCCCTATAAATTTGTTAATTTTGTAATGCCTGTTTTTCATTTTATCATGTTTATCCATGACGAAGCATGTTCACTCTGAGGTAACGACGATCTTTGTCTTCTTTGTTTTTACTTTTCTCAAAGTAATCCAAGCCACACCTGTGTGTGACTTTCCCACACAGAAAGCTCTTGTATGCACTGCGAATCGCAGCTGCAGAGCTAAAATACTTCTTAAGGCAGGACTCTTTCAGGCACACTCCACAGTATTGTTGAACTTTACTGTACTCTGGTGAATTTTATAATTGGAGATTACCCTGAGAGGTGTGTATCAGAGCCTGCATATTGGAGACGGAGGATGCATGCATGGCACAGAGAACACTGCCTTGCGCTATGTTCTCTGATCCTGCAGAAGGTGGAGCCAGTCCTTCTGCTTTGGGTGTGTGCATGTATAACTTTTTTTTTTTTTGTAAGTGAGGTGTATAGTGCCACACCTCAGTCAGCTAGACATCACCACTCCCTCGCCTCCAGGATGCATACCTTCACTGAGATAACTTGCCTACAACAGCCCTTAGTAATTAATGCTGCATGCCTGAAGCCAATAACTGTCACTGTGATTGAGGGCCAGTTCTTTAAAGAGAGGCCAATTGTGTAAAAAGTCTATTTCATACAAACTTAAATTCAAAATGTTAAATAAATACTTAATCCTAACATTCTAAATACTACCACTTGCAATTATTCAAATACTTAATTAATCAAATATGTTTTGAATCAGTTATTAGTAAGATTTCTGCTTTAAATGAAGAGCATAGAATCAGATCCCCTGTGTGAAAACAGATGAGGTGTGGTACGCACACACTGCATAAAAACATCGATCTGAAAATTTTCCAATTTGTTGTTGCCTTCATCAGCTTTATGAAGCCTTTAATTATACATAAGAAGGTAGATGAGTGAATTAAGAAACTGAATTACTGTTTTCTCCCTACAAAAATGACGAAGGTTACTGCAAAAACAGTTGAGAAATGAGTCCCAAAACTGCAAATAATAAAAACTACTAAGGTCTACTATTTTTGCACTACAGGAAGTTTGCAAGTCCTTGATGCCATGGAAATAGGTGATAACATGATTCCCCCATCCCGAGAGCATCTGGTCACTGGATACGACCACTCTAATGTTTCCTGGCTCTCACTCTGCACAGAGACAGCTGGCAAGGGGCCAGTCATGGTCAAAGAGAAGGTGCAGGATCCAAGATCTGCATTCTGCTGTAATGGGCTCACTAAAGCACAGTACCAAGAGTTCTGTTTGACTTAAGAAATGCCAACACTGCAGTTTGAGTCAATTGACTAAATTATGGTATGGTTTTTTTTAGAGTTTTCTCGAGCTATGCTCTTGGCGTGCACATTTTCCGGTTTGGATCAGTTGCTGTGTAATATTTAATGAGCTCTGGAGGCCTTTTACAGGCAGTTTGCATCAGCTGTTCACACTTGCACAAACTAATGTACTATACAGAGTGCAGCAAATCGTTGCATTTCACATTTCTTTATTAATTCAAATCATTGTCTTTAGCTTTAACAAACAAACTTTATATTAAATATCAAGATTTCATGGTATATAAAAGGTCAACATGTCATAGTTAGTTTACAGCATTTATCATGAAATAGTGTAAGACGTGGATTTCGGACGCATCAGATAGATGTTTCAGTAGCAGAAAAGGACCACTTACCTTATCAATGAAGCTGGCGAAGCGGTTGTTTAGAGTCTTGATCTGCTCTTTCTCCTGGGTACGAATACCTTGGATGCTGGAGTCGATGTCAATTTTCACTGGAGCCAGCAGGGACTGATTGACTTGGACAGGTGAAATTGTGGGGATGACTCCGCCAAAATTTCCCATACTACCGGCGCCACCATATAAACCAAAGCCACCAGCACTACCAGCACCACCACCACCACCACCACCACCAACAACAAAACTACCAAAACCAAAACCACCATAACCAGCAGCACCAGCACCGGCACCAGCACCGGCAAGACTAAGGCCGCCAAAGTTAGCATAACTTCCAGCACTACCGCCTACCCTGGAAATACGTTGCCCGTATGCAGGACTAGCAGAAAGTGAGCTAAATTGTCTTGCTGAACCTATCACATTACCTCTGAAAGAACCCCCACCACCGCCTCCCATACTAACATTTCTACCACTGGTCCTGGAAGATTTCATAGAAAATTGAGTGGTCTGCATGGTTAGTTTTGTGTCCTCTATAAAAGAGAGATTTGCAGAGAAAAGAGGGAGCAGAAAGAGACAAGTTTCGCAGAGCACACTAAGAGGAGTCAAGTCCCTCTAAGTGTCTTCTCTCTAGTGGTGATGGATTTTTATCTGCCTCCAACTCCAGAGGAGGTCCCAGTGAGCTCCGCCTCCCCCCTCAGCCCTCCTCCAATTACCTGAATCCAGAAAGGTGCAGGCAGATAGGGTTAGCTAGGGCTTGAAGCAGCTCAGCCTGTCAGACAGGTAAGAGTGGCACCCCTATACAGTGTTTAGTGTTCGACACACCCAGGTGCTTGCAGAGAACAGCAGAGGGGAGAGAAGATATGGACGCATTTTTACTTGATGATGGTTGTTTGAGAGGTATGGGTGGAAGAAGAAGAAGTGGGAGGGTGGGGTCGGGTGGGGACCTTTTTGATCACAAATCCACCATTTTCTGCTTTTCATCGTCTGGTGATAGAAATAAATTTCAATAAATATAGCTTGAAATACTATTTACACATCAATGGACAAAAAAAAAAAAAGATCAGCTGTTTAAAGTTGAAACTGAATATAAATGACCGTATGCGTGTATATTGCGTTTTGTTGCGTATTGTAAATGCATGTGTATTGAATGCTTAGATTTGTGCATAGAGGAGAGGAAAGTTGCATGATTTTTATCAGATCACAAGACACTGATACTCACTTTAACTATCTAAAGACTAAACGGCCATGTTCTTTTAGCTCACCTGGAGGGAGATTCATACACTCTGCATGCTCACTGAAGTCTTTTAAAACGTTTTTTTTTTGGCTCTGTAGTTACATAATTCAGCTATTGGAAAAAATACAATAAATGTGTGGTCTAAATATGACTGTCAAAATAAATGAATAAGCTTGATTTTTATCATATTTGAGATTAAAAATGAAACAGTGATGCAGAGTAAACAGAATACTGATTCACTTCAGAGATGTGTTCGATTTATTTAAATGCTGTCCATTTGCATTGCTGTGAGCACTCTATTGTTCTGTAGTGAAGGCAGAAAACTCAGAGACAAAAGGTGGCCAAATACCACTGAGGATCAGTATCTCATCATTTGGATGTTCTACAAGAGGACACATCTGTCATGCCCAAATGAGCCGAATTAGTGATTTTCTATCAGATAAATGCAGGAAAACCGACGGGATATAGATAAATATAAATTTAAATATCAAAAGCATTTCTGCTAAATGTAATGTGGGATTATTTGTGTAGCAGGATGAAAGAGAGACAGAGGGCGAGGCACATTTGACAAAATGAGAAGAAAGAAAACAGCAAAACTCATTTCAACAGAAAAAGTTTTCTACTGATTTATTTTGGTGGGTGGAGGGAGGCATTTGCACTTCATCAAACTATGGCACCAATAGTAAAAGAAGTTTAAGATTTTGTTTTTAAGAGAGTACAGATTAAAAATACTTGATTACCCCAAGAGGAAACTGGTTTTGCAGGAGGTTCCATGCACATGCAAGGTACTCACTCTGCACAGAAGTAGTTAGACACATGTAAAGTGGAGCTTATCCTGTGTAAATGTCTCACTTGTAATTTGTCTTGTAAAATCAGAAGGAAAGTAAGTAAAAACAACTGCACTAAATTGCTTGCTTTAAAAAAAAAAAAAAAAAAAAAAAGACAGTTGAGACAAAATTCCAGAGCTATTTGTTTAATTCCACCATTTTGTGATTTATATGTTCAGGCCTGCAGCTTGTAGGTGCTTGGAGGGACAGTACATACTATCTTCAATTCTCATACCGACCTTTTTTCTTTGATAGTTTGCTATCATCACCAAGGCTAAGCAAGAGTCACTATTTTTTAAATGTAGATACATGAATACTCACTGCACCATTCTCTACATATATATTCATAAAGGTCATTTAAACCTTGAGTTTCGGTTGCTTTACTGTCAGCTTGCAGCGAAAAGACACCAGATTTCTAGAGCTGTCAGAGTTGAAACTGTTGATACCTGTTGAAACACATCTTGACTGTGGGTGTTGGCTTCGCAGTCTCTGTATTGTAGTTGCACAAAAATGAGCTGTTGGGCAGAGCTGAGTCACGCCCAAAAGAAAATGCTAGTACTTTTTTCTCATTTGTAACATACTCTGGTCTAAGAACTGTACACACATTGGCAACAAACTGTATGTTCAGGCATCTTAAAATAAGTCAAACAACGCTTGCAGGTCCATCTGCACTTGTTTTGTTTGGTTTTTTTTTTCTTGATATTCTGAACAAACTACCCTGAAATTTACCTGAGATGGATAAACTAACATTTACAGAAATGTTCTCTGAGCTTTTGTCCAATTTGAGTCCTTATAAAATTACAAATCTACAAAGGGAAGCACTTAATGAAATCAGTGACTGAGCAAGAGGTCAATGGAGCTTTGAGTTCACTGCAGTCAAGCAAAGCTCTGGATCCAGATGAGCTGGGATCTGAGTTCTAGAAAATTCTAACTAATCCAGCCTTTGCATAATATATTTCATGATTTGATGAAGAATGGCTTTCTCCCTAGAGCGTTAACTGAGGCTAACATCAGTCTTATTCTTAAAAAGGGGGAGGGCTGATGATGAGTGTGCATCATAGAGGCCCATAAGCCTGTTGAATACAGACCTTAAGTTACTTCTTAAGACCCTTGCTCTGGGTTTAAAACATGTTCTTCCATCTATGATAAATGCTGATCATTGGTAATAACAATGATGATAATGATTGTTGGTAGAAATTCATGCAGTAATTTGAGGAGGCTTCTCAACATGATCCAGCTTTCCCAATCAGGCAAAACAGATTGTATAGTCAATAGTCTGGATGCAGAGAAAGCATTCAATAGGGTTTGGTGGCCCTATTTTTTCCACTCTGAAGACCCTGGGCTTAGTGGAGACATTGGTTATTAGTTGGGTGAAGTTTTTATAATATAACCGGTTATCTGCTGTCCTAACAAACAGAAAATGGTCATCTTGTTTCTAGCTGGGCAGGGGAACATTGCAAGGTTGTCCCCTGTACCCACTTCTGTTTACACTTGCTATAAAGCCTTTGGCAGAGGCTATCAGACCTCCTCTATTACAGGTATTTTAGTTGGGGGTAAGACAGGGGCATCTCCCGGACCTGCATACATACAGGGCTGAGCCCAGACCCTTGAGTAGACTCCTCCAACAGAAAGAAAATTGATCAACAGGCTCTATTTTGATGCTTTCTTGTGCATTCTGGCGCCTTGTCTACATTTAACAACATGACAACATTCCCTGCAGTTATTGTCGGATTTGTTAGCCTTGCCTGTGCCTGTCCAAAATGTCAACTAAAGATATTTTTTTTAAAAAAGCAACCTGGTGGTGGCTGGCTGCACCTGTTGGTCAGTGCTTAGTACACTGCTATTAGGCAAGCCTGGTGTTTGCATCTAATTTAACACATAAGAATTTATCTAAACCTTGGATTCATTATGCAAACAAAACGGCCGCAATAACATAGACATGGATTTTACAGTCATGAAATGCATTAGTTTTTTTTTAACTGTGGGAAACATTATGCTCTTAGTATTCTGATGCCTTTGGTCCTATTATCATGCAAAAGGAGGGAAAAGTGGAACAAGATGGTGGTAATGTCCTAAATGTAACATGTTATGTATTTTTTTAGTTTGGGGAGTCGTAAAAAATTTAAGGAATTTACTCTGGCCAGTGCTGGAATGAAACTAAGAAGACGAGTTTAAGTTGTTCAACTTCCGTTTAGACTCACTTCTGTTGTGGCTTTAAAGTTTGTTTTTTCTGTTGATGTGGTAGTGTTTTTTCCTTTTGCAAAATGTTTTGGATGTGCAGTTCATCAAATACATCCTGGTCACCATAAGGAACAGCACTTTGTCTCACAGAGGGAAATTCATCTTTTAATTTACTACCCTCTGAAAACTAACTGATGCCACCAATCATTTCCGTCATTTTCATGAGCTTGACCATTTCTAGTTAAGAAGGTTGAGGTTGGTCAAGAAGAGGGGAGAAAGTAATTTTTTGAATATTTGTGCATGTGCATTGTGGATAATCCTTGGATCTTTAAGAGGTAGCTAGCTACAAATGAGTGTGCTTGTTAAGTTGCCTCACGGTCTGATTTCAGCCATGATGTCATAGATATTATCATACATATTCACACGCATGTGGAAACTGTACTTTAGCCTCAAATAATAATTACTTTAACAGTCTTTTTCATCTAAACATTTATCATCTTGAATTAATTAAGTTGTTTCTTTATCACTTTGGTCAACAAGGGTGCATTTTGAAGCATCTTTAATAACAATAAGCCCCTGCCATTAGCCGGTTATACAAGTTCATTGTGTGCAGGCTGGAGCAGGCTTTTTCCAATCAGTGCACAGAGTTATAAGCTTGGTGAACAGGGTGTGCTGAGTTAAATAAGGTCATCTTTATGTAGTTAACATATGTACTGGTCACCATGAAACTAAATACCCAAGCCTTTTAATTCTGTTCCACTTTGTAGATACACTAATGTATTTTCCTTTCAGTTAATCAAAGTGTAGATTTTTCTTTGTACGTTCTGAAGGAAGTTTAAAAAGTTCTTGGACAGCATCTGAAGAGGGAAAATAACAGAGTATTGCACTGCCACACTAGTGTCACTGTCAAGATCTGGTATTTATTTCAAATAATAGGATAAGTCTAGAGACTTTTGAATATTTTTTCCTCTTGAGATTTTGTTTGTGTCAGTTAAATCTTTTAGAAAGCTAAGGATGTCCAAAATGATGCCTAAATCAGTAAGATGGAGGAGTGAGACTTTCAGCAGAAGAGGGTCAGTTGGTACAAAAGCATTAATATGTATATATTTGTGCAGTAGGTGTAGTAAATAGCTGAACTGTGGTTAAGTCAACAATGCATCTATCTACAAAAGGTTACCACACCACAGTTTTTTTTAGGTATTTTACTTAGGTTCTAGTTCTTGTCTTGTCTTTCCATCCATTGGGTCCAATCCTACACTTGGGGCAAAGTGGCGTACAGCGGAGAGCAAGTTTCATTGCTAGTTTCAGATGGATGCAGTTGTTATTATATCTTCTGTACAGTGACCTTGGGTGTCCTGAAAGGCGCTTTCAAATAAAATGTATTATTATTATTATTATTATTATTATTTTCACACCAAGAGCCTAAACTGTGTAAATAGCAACTGTGCATGCACTGTATACAGGTGTGTTGGTCTTAAAATGAGGTGTGGTCCGGTGCACTGATAGCATACTGCTATCTTGAGGCAGCAGAGAGTGTCTGTGCCATAGAGCAACAAAAAACTGGTCTGAAGTCATGGGGCAGAGGTTAAGATGCACCAACATACAGGTCCACAACGCATGAACATTTTGCATTTGAAACATGCACAGGTGATGAAAAATGCTCACTTTTATCACTATTGTTCTCCACTTCTACCTTTGAAATTACATAAAACCAAGTCCTGGTGAACCTGGCTTTTAAAGGGAATGGCTTATGGTGCACTGATTGTTTTAACTGATTGGTTTAACTGATGTCAAACCAAAAACACACCTATGACTAATTGACTGTCAGCCCCTACTACTACAGCCCCTTGTCGCTGTGCTCCTTAGTTTGCACCAAGATTATCTGCTGTTAAACTGGCAATGTGAAGATGGATATGTCCTTGATGCATTTGCACCATGCATCATGCATCATGCACCATGCACCATGCACCTTAGATGGTTAAAACAGGGCCCACTGTCTTTTGGTTGAGGTATCAGCAGGCTTAGCAGAATATTCCTAATGTCTTTTTCCCCATAATGCTTTCAAGCTTCTCCTAGGGGATTCTAAGGTTTTCTCAGGTGAGATGAGATACATATCTCTTCAGCAAGTTGCATCAGAGTCTCCTTCCAGTTGAGCATGCCTTGAAAGCCTTCAAAGAAAGGTGCCGTTATTCTTACAATCACTACCTAAAGGCCAGGACCACACTGATAAATTGATTAACTGGGAAATCAAGAGTCTTGCCTTTTAGCTCAGCCCTGCCTTCACCCAGGATGGTCCTGTACAACACCTGCACCAAACTGCCTGTCCATCTCACAATCCATTTCTCCATCACTTGTGAACAAGAACTTGAGATACTTAAACTTTTTCCTTTTGTGGAAAGCAGTTCCAATCCAGAGGGGCCAATCAATTCTTCAGTCACTAAGAACCATGGCCTGTGACATGGCGGTAGTACTCTCATCACTTGGCTGCAAACCTTTCAAACCTGCTGGAGGTCACAGGCCAAAGAAGCCAACAGAACCATCTCATCTGCAAAAATCAGGGATGCAGTTTGGACACACTCCTTACAACGGATATGCTTTGTCCATAAATATCACAAATTGAATGGCAGAAACCCTAACCCTAACCCTAACCCTAACTCTAACCTTGGGAGAGCCTAACATCCCCTGGTTTTAGATGTTTTCTCTGTTTAGTGATTGCCAAACTATTGGGTTGTTTTTACTTCAAATCTACCTCCCTAACCAAATTTTGATATAAATAACGATTGGCTTTGCCATTTGACAGCCTTGAATGTGAAAAATGCTGCTGTGGCCTGTGTACACCTTGTTGTAGTCTAAGATGCCCATGAGCTTTGTCAACAAGAACTGTGTGTAAGTGAGAAAGAAACTATCCTGACCACAGTTCATGTGTGTCACCATTAGTTTAGTATTGTGACAAATGTCAGGCTGATGGCTTACTGCATCAAAATAGATTTTAATGAGCATTTGGAAGGAAAACTTTCATTACCAACATGTCTCACAAAATAGCATCAATGTGTTATTTTGTCAAGTGACGGAAAATGTCAAAACATGTAACTAAGGTCTCAGGATTCATTAACAGGCCTTTATTACCAAGTTGCCAACTTATTGATAACGGCTATAGTTGACTTTGAAATTTCAGTCAGAAGACTTCTTTAGGAGGAAACAAAATTAGGGCTGTCAGTCGATTAAAATTTTTAATCGCGATTAATCATATTAGTGTCCTGAGTTAACGCGCAATTAATTGCAAATTAATAGCAAATTTTTTACCCTACTCTATATGTAACTTAACAAGATATTTATTGTGTTTCTTATACTCTAGGAAAAATTGGAG
>JAQMCX010000002.1:2185803-2236449 GCA_029814765.1 Acanthurus leucopareius
CTGTATCCATTTCTGCTTTGTAACCGTTTGCAATGTTATTTTAGCGCCACTTCCTGAAACTACGGGAGCTGGCGAGGAACAGACCGTGCGTGCGTTGATCGCGCATTAAAAAAATGAGTGCCGTTAAAAGGAGTTTGAGTTAACATGTTATTAACGTGTTAACTTCGACAGCCTTAAACAAAATATTTCCAAAAAGACTCCCACTGCAGAAACAATCATTTATGTTTGAAAATGATTGCTTAACCTTTTCATATAAACTGAAGGATATCACAATAAATATCATTGCCACCAAAAACTTTTTCCCATTTCTCAACAACATCCATAATTCTGAAAAGATATTGTGTTTGATACACGTAATATGATGGGTGACATTTCAGGCTTTCTAGTCAGTGCATGTAGTGGAATGTTCACAAGCTCATTTTCTCTGTGAGAAAATAAGCTGGTGCTCGAGGTGGGAGTATACTCTGAAACTTGGCAAGGAGAACTACTGAAGAAGGAAAATATATTAACTTGAGGAAGAGAACTTGATTCAGATGTACAATACCTGTGACTTTTTAAAGCCAAACAGGATAGCTTTTCTATTGCGTAATGTTGTTATTTGATATTTCCATGTTTCTTGGATTCCACTAAAAAGTCACCTCCGGCATTGTGCTGTGGTAAAAAATGCAATATAAATCTAACTAACAATTTTGCAGTTCATCTTATCCATTACAAGGACGTCTGCTCAGTCATATACTGTGCACCACACCTTTGTCTGGTCTAGTGAGTCAAGCCTGTTGTGACACTTGAGAAAAATGTCATCCCTTTTTTAGGGCGTTTTGGGCCTAAACTAATAACGTATGAACAAAGTTGAACTGGTTCGATGTCTCATGCAAAGGGCTTCATGACGTAAGCCATAGCTTGTTTTACAGCATATGAATATTCAAGGCAGTGCCGAAACAGACACATAAGAGGTGCATAGAGGGAGAAGCTAATGATTCAACTACTAAAAAGAATCAATCCTTAAGAAAACAGGACAAATGAATAATCTGTTGCTCAGAGGGAAGGTCAACTGAGCGGCATAAATGTCACATTTGAACTCTTAGACATTCTGTTTAAAGTTTTTCTGTTTCATGCCCAAAAATCAGCATAGGATATTCCTTGCAACATGGTTATTCTTTTAGTAAAGCATATTTTTAATTACTATTTGAATCATTGTAGTTGGTGTAACTGATTGTTCAAATTTGTTATCTGTGTTGATGAAACACAACCTATTTAAGTGTTTGTGTGGACTGAAGAGTCAGAAATCGGGATGAAGCCAACTTGTCTAGTTATATATGAAATGAGGCATTTTATTTATCCTACTTTGCAGAAATATAAATGTTTTACACTTTGTAGCTGGTATTTATCACACACTGACAGTCAGGGGTGTTTTTTCAGCAATAGCCAAGGTATGGCATGACGCCACAGAAATTCTCAGTAGTGATGCAATTTAAATATGACAATGACTATGACAATGCTAAATGTTAGAAAGCACTGAGCACACATCACTTACATTTATTTTAATAAGCCCTGTCTAGAACCAATTTGCATTTATTATTACACCGTGGTGACAAAGTAATCGCTGCATGGATAATGTTCAGAGACACTGCATTTATTTACTACATAAGAGTTACAAGAAGGTAGTAAGGCATGATGGGGGGAATACAAAGTGCTGGGCTGCATCAACAGAATTCAGGGTTTACATCCAGACTCCTGTGTTGTTAAAAAAAATAGAAAACCAAAACGCAACTCTGACGGACAATAAGTAAATTTATTGTAGTTTCTACCAGGCCCAACCATGCAGGCTAATTTCTGCTGGATGAGCTTTGTTTACTGGAAAAATACACCACAGACATCATTTGTACAAGGCTGCCGGGCTCTTATTTTAAGCAGCCATGCAGTATGCTTCCATAGCACACTGTTAAAAAAATGAAGTTAACTCCTGGACACTGCAGCCACTAACAAGCACTTCATGGCCCTTTGAGAGGTCAGCTTGGTTTCTTCTCACAGACACAAGACCTGAGTTAGTGCATATTTTGCATACAGTGGATTTTAATAATACTTGCATATAATGACCATATATCGAATCTAGAAAATGGGAAGGAGAAATAACTAAAAAATGTGTGTGTGTGTGTGTGTGTGTGTGTGTGTGTGTGTGTCAATATAAGAAGCTCACAGCAGCTACTCCACCCAGTAAGAGCGACTGGTCCAAAGACTGCTGGAGATCAGGGTAAAGTGGTGAGCCACACATACGATTGTCATCCATGAAATCAATGATATTAATAACATTAAAAAAATATTGTGCAAAAATAAAGAGGTTCTTGCACCTCCCCCAAAAAACATCATTGAAAAATATCATGAGTTCAACCTTTTAAAATGACAAAATACATGAAATCTTTTAAACATGTTACTCTTTCATGTGCATCTCTATACTTAAACATAGAAAGAGCATTATTTCTTTACCACTTAATGCTGTTATGTCCCACTGAGCTCTTCACGTTCGGAGTAATCAGTATTGCAGAGAAAGTTGTAGATTCATGTGTGGTGCCGACTACATTTGCACACAGGTCCTTTACTTTCTACTCTCTGTTTTACATGCACATGAGCTTAATTTCCCTGTTCTACAAAAGACACTGCCAGGGAGTGTTAGTGGACCAAGTCCATCAGCTGGAAGGGGCTGAGAAGCTGTATGAAAGGAGGATAATAGCAGTTGCCACACCTTCACATAAGCTGGGAAGATTAACTACCAGGAGTAAATTGTACCGTCTGAGAAGGATTCCTTGCCCTTTTAATTAATTGTATGACTGTGCAACATTTTGTGATTAACAACATAAACAAATAACCCAAACAACCAGATTCCTCAAATGCCATCTGGCCATGCCTGTCGCCCTAACTCAACACGACTGAAACTGTCACCTGTATTTGACTTGCTAAAGATCAAACTGAAGGTAAAAATCTAAATTGCAGGAAGAATTGAAAATGGTGCACATGTCACCAACGAAGAAACCAAGAATCCACTTATGTTTGTGGTTTGTACATTTTACATAATCATTAACTACGCTGGACCCAATTGGAACCAACCTTTAAAATTAAACCTTAAAATAACAACTTCAAAATCATTTTTAGGATGGTCCAGTTTGTAACTAGGTTGAATGGTGTTTTTTTTGGTTTTTTTTGTTTTTTTATCACTCTTTTTGTCACTCTTTGCTCTGATCTCTAGTTACTTCACTAGCTAATTTGGGTGAGCAGGTTGGATCTTTCTCCAAAATGCCAATAACTATCACTGATTTGGTTGACACTGTATCATATTTTATTGGAGAAAATGTTTACTGGATTTGCATCTGATGTTCTCCAGCTGCTTGAGCTCTTCTGATTTTCAGAGTTTGCTGATGGACAGTAGCTTTTCTTGTTCTGTAAAAAAAACTGTGGCTGCTAGTTAGTTTTGTCAGTTGTGCAGCTAGCTAAATAAGACTGTCGCAGCTGCTTTGTGCACCAGAGAGTGGTGACCACTTTTGGACCACTGGAAGTGGGAGGCTTTCATGTCCAACTCAAATGGGAACTAGTACCAGAATTGGAGTTAAGCAAGCGTGCTTTTCTTTTACAAGTTTTCAGGACAAAACATTGTTATAACTCCATTAAGTTTTGTGCTGGCAACAAAATACAGTCAGTGCTGTTGCATAGAAACTGGAGGGTCACCATCTTGTACAAAACACCAATTATTATGTGGTTTTGATATATAAACACCATCAAGTTAAAGTTGAACATCAACACTTTAACCACACTGTCATATTTTTTTTATTTTTAATACCAGCATACAGAGCCAACTAAAACTTTTGCTCTCTTGCTACTTACAGACTGCAGATACTGACATTAATACTTCAGTAATGACCTTTCAGCTTCTTCTACATGAACGTGGCATAAAAATCATCTCTGTCAGCACTGTGAAAATGTGCCAATTATTGGGATACACCTTTCCAAAGCTCTAATCTCTGGCAACCACACCCTGTACTACAATAGCCAAAGGGCAAACTGGCATAGTGGAGGCAAAGCTGAACTTGAAAGTGGCAGCAGAGCAGAACAATAGACTCACATATTTCTCTGCTGCCTTCACTGACTAACAAATATAGGGCAGATCTGTGGGCATGTATGCGTAGTATTTGAGTGTTTGCACACATACATACATTTTGAACATTGGGTGTTTTACTTGAATCCATTGTCTCTGAGCTAGTCACTTTGTGTGTCTGTGTGTGTGTGGGAACAATTAATACTTGAGTCGAGCAGAGCAGACATGACTGTTAATGAGACCTGGGAAAAATGAACCACACCCTGGCAACAATGCCTGTATCTTGAATGCTGCCAAGTTGTCAAAATAACATAATATCTTCATCAAAAATAGGCTTTAATTTTAACGTAACCAAATCTGCAAGCACTGCTTCCATCACTCGTATCTATTTACTAAATGAATGGAAGGTCAGCAACAAATGCAGAAACACCAATGTTCAAAGACTGTGTTGATGAGCCAGTCAAACAGTCTGAAAAACTGTCCCCAGAGAGCCAAAAGAACTACGACAGGCATGCAGACTTGCTGGGCCACACCAAAATGTACAGGCTTATGTAACTGTAATCACCTCGGGCACTTTGATAAGTATGTTCCATATCATAAATCATAAGGCATATGCCGTGCGGCTGCACGAAATCAAAAAAACACACACACTGCAGATGAAGATTCTTTCTTAACCTATTCAAGATGATGCTTTTGTGTATGAGTGACATGTACTGTGGGCATGAGAGGCTGATCTTTATGTACCTGCTCACTCTTAGAGCATGAGGCAGCTTGCCGTAGTTCAACTTGGGTAAATAACCTTTTTTCTTTTTGTGCAGCTGTTATCAAACTAGCCTGCTATGGAGCCAGCTGCTTTGGGGCCATGACTCGAACTGAGGTAGCTCTACAAATACAGTTATAGCAGCAGTACCTGGTAATTTCCGTGTTTTCTTTTACAGTGGTAGAACTACAGGTTGCCCAAGCGTCGCACTCTTGAATTGTTCCAAATCAAAGCTGCCATTGTGTCACTCGCTGAAGATAATTGATGTGACATTTTCAAAAGCACAGTGTGCACACAAGCTCTCAACAGTACTTTGAGCTGAGTGCCAAGTGTTTTGAGGTGCAGTTTGGATGATATGATGGCATGAAGCTGCAGAATATTTGATCCATTACAAGAAACTTGGATCTAGCAACTGTAAACTGTTTGCTGTTGTCGGTTGTTGGAAAAAAAATGCAGCTTTATGTAATTTTTTTACAACTTGAATCATGTGTGAGATTACACTTGATTTATTGTGACACTTCGGATAATTTGTGAGGCACCCAGAGGCAAAAATCCTGCCACTGCAGTGCTGCAGAGTTAAAAAAAATCCTAAGTAAGAGCATATAATCCAAATTGTGGAATTTGAATAGCAAAATACAATTAACATTACATTTTTTTGCTATTAAATTAAACTAAACTACTACTATTAAGCTCCATTCTTTGATTGACAGTATGGTCATTTTAGGAGCAATGCATTGCAAGACAACCACTATTATATAGTTCAACTTACGGATAATTACAAAAACCAAAATGTCATCATAAATGGCCATCTTCAGGGATGCTTCAGCAGGGACTATGAAATGAAAGGCAGAATATGCAGCATTTCCTGGTGAGAGTTTGTTAACGCACACATTCGAAATTGGCCCCGCCTCCCCGGCCCAACAACCGCAGAACCACACACCTCCTGCCCCTGACACATACACCCACCTGCAGCATCCTAGAGAGATTTCAGAGGAGTGTAGATTTAGTCTTCAATAATCAACTTTTGGCCCGGATGTGGCAGCTTGTGTTAACCGCAGCGGCTCGTTTGTTTGACAGTAAATGATTCAAAGCTAGTCAGCACAACAGAACTTGATAACTATTAAACATAACATTAGTGACATTGTTTGAAAGTAAAAGTTGGTGTTTTATCACTTACACTGTAAGCTGCTTAAGATTGTTACATTTGATGCACTGGAAATGCTGATACGTTAGCAGGCTAATTAGGCTAATCGCTGGCGCTCACATGTCCAACAGACAACAGGCCAATTCCACATTCACTCTGGTTTTAAAACCACTTTGGTCTGCTCTGCATTACGCCTCACTATTTTTATGCTTCTTTACTGCTGGGTTTTCAGCTATATTTTCTTCTGCTACCTGGCTGGTCATGACTTCTTCATAAAGTTCTGCGTGCTGACGTTGGCTGCACCACTCGACCGGAAGGTTGCCACCCAAAAACATCTCAAACACAGCAAAACAGCAAGAACATGAGAAATACAGGCAGAGGGCTGTATGTCTGCAGAAAAACCCACCACCACACACTTTTAGTGGGTCATCAAAGATGATTGAAAAAAATAACTTTTTTTATAAGTGTATACATTGCTTTTTAAGAAAATCCTGCACATTATACCTTTAAACTTGGGCTATAATGATAGATGTCTCTTAAAAAAAGGCTTGCAATGATTTTCCACCATTTTGGGTGGGACAGCAGTTGAGAAGAGAATAGGAAAGAATCAATTGTAGGGCAGTACATTCAGTCCGTTTACTGCTATTATCCCTCACCAACCTAATTACCTAATATTTTAAAATGTGTTCAAAACTGATGATGGAACAATCAATGACACCTAACCAAAAGATCAAGCACCCAGTCAGCAAACAGCCAAGTATTGTCAACATGTAAAACTGTAATATAACAAGACATAATTATAATAACATGCTGAAGATGATGAACAATTAGTATTACAATTATCCTTATCAAGGTATGTCTCATTATTTATTTTGATATACTGTACATGTCAGGTGAGGCTGGAATGAAAAATCAGTCAGGCCCACCTATCATCTGAGATCACCACATCACAAATACGACACAGTGTCTGTATCAGCCTGCAAGTAACAAGAAACTGTAGCACAGAAATGCTTAACCTGATCTGGGGTCATTTAGAAACCGTGCTTCTGTTTTTTTCAGTTTGTCCTCTTGAGAGCACAGATGAGTGGATTTTTACACTGTAAGAAGTCCTGCTCAGTCTTTATCT
This sequence comes from Acanthurus leucopareius, assembly GCA_029814765.1. Classification (NCBI taxonomy): domain Eukaryota; kingdom Metazoa; phylum Chordata; class Actinopteri; order Acanthuriformes; family Acanthuridae; genus Acanthurus; species Acanthurus leucopareius. The sequence goes on from JAQMCX010000002.1 coordinate 2,192,918, forward strand.
GGGTTCTTATAAAGGTTTAAATTTAAGGGATCTGTGTTGAGATTATTTGGTCAAGATAAGTTTTTATATTAAGTAATAGCTGATATATTGTTGTTAAATGTTTTAAACTTAAAATATAACAGTATCAATCTCAAGAGTCCAGTTTTTGGTCGGCCTTGATAAACTTGTGTCTTGTCCCCTGTGTTGGGCAAGTAACTTCCAAAATGTGATTTATTAGATATTACTTGTTACTTTAATTGTAAAAGTAATAAGGTACTTTACAGTGTTGCTGTCTGTGAAAAGTAATAAATTACTGATTACACTACTTTTGGGTTACTCGCCAAAATTACCACCAAAGTATGTCTAGGCATTAAAAAGATGAAAGCCGTCTTTCATGGGAAATAACCAAAGCACTTGGAGACCTCCTCCAGTGAAAATCGAGTTTTCTAATCATCACTAGTCTCCTTTTGCCTGAAAAACTTGAAGTGTGAGCATAGCCAGTTCAAGAAAGTTGAGTCTGACTCCGCTGCAGCCATTTCCCCATTTCCTCAAATTGATTCTCCCTTTTTTTTTTCTTTTTCATTGGCAGAACAGCAAAAGAAGCGTTTCTCTGATAAACTCTTGAAAAACACCCATGAGCACTTAATTCCAAGTTGTAAACACTTTACTGGATACAGTAACTGCAATAATATTAATAAAATATGTTAGCAATGCAGTATATTACTCTGTTACTGTCTAAAAGTAATAAATTACTGTAACATATTACTTTTGTAACACATTAGCTCCAACACTGCTTATTGTATTTGCATTATGTACTAGATAATAAAAGTTGCTGGTGAAATATAAATATCAAGCTGTGCTTTTTTGGTGACCAATTCTTGATGGCTGCATAAGAGGCAACTAGAAATACAAGGTGGAGGCCCCTGAACAGCTGAGAGTGCTTTTTAGCATGGAGATAACATCAGCACCAAGCATATTTTCACTTACTCTACCTTACTTTGCTTTACACCCTCTGGGAACTCATCCTGTCTGTAGTCTGCACCCAAGATACTTAACATTATTTCTTCAGTTCCAACGTGAGTCACCTCAGTGTGAGTTATCCTAATGAGCAAGTTTTGACAGCTACCTCTGAATTAAGGACATGGCCTTCAGCAGTGGGTGACCACTTTGTATTACTACAACTTTAAAGGTGTTTTTGGTTGTTGTTTTTTTTGTTGTTGTTGTTTTTTTTGTCAAATTTACCCTTTGCATTCTCAGACCCATTGTAAACTTGAGCTGTCATAAACAGGAAGAATATAACCTCTGTCTCATTAGTTTTAAGACAAATCCCTATTTCAGCAGATGTAATAGATAAAAGGGTCTGCAAGTTTATTCTCTTTGCTTGAGTGAGAGTAAGATTCAGGCAATATAATGAGGTCAGAGCTGGTGAGTGGTGTCATCTGTCAAGATGACAGCGGATCCTCAGGACACGGCGTGACACCTGCTGCAGGGCGTGGCAATGGGTCAAAGCATCCTCTCACATTATTGGTGCTTTTAACAGGAACACTCACCCAACTTTTGTAGCATTTCGTGTTGCACAACAGTTTTTTGTGACAGTTTGTACTGCAAAGCACCTTGTTAGCAATCTTCTTCATTGTGTTCTTAAAGCTTTGTGCAGTGGATAAAGCGGAGGTTAGCACTGTTGTTTCACAGGAACATGGTTCCAGCTTTGACATGCAGGTCAGGATAATTTGCCACTTTAATTTTCAGGTAGTTGTGTATTTGAGCGTGAATGGTTGTTTGTCCCGCTCGTCCAGTGTCGGCTGACATCGGTTCCAGCCCCCCCAACCCGTTATGTCACTGACGGAAGGTTGATCTTTGTCAGCATTTCTACCCCCAACTCAAACCAGTTTACTCCAAATCAGATTTTATCACTGAAGACCCACACAGTGCAAATGCAGAACTTGTGATTCATAAAGGAGCAAAAGACATGTTTTGACAAATCTTTGTTACAAATGAGTAATAATGAAACATCTTGAGTATACATGCTGCAGAGACTGTGTGATGCAACTTGTTACAAACCTATTTAAATTAGTCCAATGCGACCATACACACTGTAAGTCACACTGCGACACTCTGACACATTTGAAGAGTTGTCATCTTTCACATATCTTTTTGCATGATTGATTTATGGTTATTTCTGATAATCATCCTACCCATCAGATAAAGCTTGGTTCCCACATATCGAGGTAAAAACATATCTTCTCCTAACTGAAATTGAAATGAGCCCATTAGATTTTCACTCTCTCCCTTTCTCCTCCATCAAAAGGTCAAAAAGATTTAACAGCAGGTAGTGTGCAATTAACTACATACCACTGGAGTCACTTCACTTGAGTAAGCGGCCCTTTTGTGCAGGTTGTCAGTCACTGATGCATACCAGTTAAATACCAAAACTAACAGTAACTATTATGTTAAAAGACATTGTTGAACCTGAGATACCATTTCTGAATGGCATAGTCAAATAAGACAGGTATATTATAGGGTGTATGATATAGTGTGCAATTTAATATATTTTTATTGATCTCGGAATCTGTTACATAATATCAGTTAAATAAAATATCACCTGTTTCAATGGCTAATTTCTTTTGAACAGGTTGCATTATGTAATCTGTATAGTTCTCAAATGACTCTAAATTACCCTGCTGTGTAAATTTACAGGTGGTACAACTGTGGAACTGTGGAGGCCACAACAACATGTAATAATAATGATTTGAACTACAGTATGAACCGTTGGTGCTTCATATCCTTAAAGGACTGGTTGTTGATTTTATAAGGGATGCAGAACAGGTCTCCTCCCTCTTGTTTTTACAGTCTGTCTTGTGGGAATTAAACACAAGTAAGCCTTTACAGTCAACGAAACTCATCAGCCACTCATTTTATTGGCAGCTGACAAAGTTTGGTGTTAGTCATAGAGACCTGATTTTATTTTACAGAGCTGTGATTTAAAGTCTGTCACAGATGAGGCCCAGACAAGTAAATGGCAAACATAGCAACAGAGATGATCAGGTTCATCTCTCATTCTATGACAGCATACAGGGTGGTCAACAAAGAAAGCATCCAGTCACTCTTAGCCTGCACTCAACTCCCATCAAATAGCAGGAACAGGTGCATTTAAGGCGTCTCTCTGCAGACCAGTGGCAGCTGCTGAAAACAATGCATAGAGCATCACAACTCCTCACATGAAGAAGAAAATATATTACCATAAGTTGTGTGGAGTTCAGTGGACCATGATGCTGCTACTGCTTAATTTTGCTTTTCTCTGCCTTTTTAAATAAAAGATGCATGAATTCAAACATTCAGTATGACTGATTTAAGGGCCAAATAGGAGAGGCAGAAAGGTACAAAAAAATACTAGGATCCACATGGAAAAAGCACTGCTACTGCAAAGTCAGACATACTTTAGAAGGTGAAGACACGACTCCAATAGTCTGGCCTACTGAAAATAAATGCATGAAAAAGTTTGTGTGTATCTTGTTCAGACAGAAGCAAAGAGAATTAACATTAAACACGAACATCTCGGAAAAACAATTGGTCAAAATGTTGAGTGAAACAAGTAGAAACTGGATATTGAAAGTATCTGTTTGCCTGTGGGTTGAATTTCTTTATCTTTTTCTGAGATTAGAAACAGCGTGAAAAACCGGTTTTTTATCAGAGGATCTAAATGTTTCACTAGTCTTTTTATTACTGATGTAAATTTTTTTTTATCCTGCCTGTGGTTAAAAAAGGTGATTGCTTCAAACACCTTCAGCTACATTAAAACAAAGTTATATCAGGTAAAGTCAATATTTGTGGCAAATATTTAAAGTGCCAATGGAGTGACTTTTTGGCCCCGGATGTGTATCTGAGGTGGATCTGAGGATGGTGGAGCAGAGAAGCTTTCAACCCTAAGTGAAATCCCCTCCAGCTTTTGTTTCCGCATGGCCCATTTGAGTTACCGTGCTTTACTACATTCATGAAGGTTCAAAATCAGTTACTTTTATGTGTGATTTATGCCTCCACACCCTTTCACACCCATACACACACCCACAAACACGCACCAACACCACACGCTCAGACAAGTCTGCTTGATACTCATACCCTTGGATTAGAAAAGCAGGACTTTAAAACTAAACTGAGCTGGCAAAAGATTAGTTTGTGTTTTTCAGTTTCACTGCAAGCTGTTGATCAGCTGAGATTTTCATTGACAATTTTTTTTTTAGTGGTCTTTGATCATCATTGGTTTTCGCACCACACCTTTCAGCACCAGGCACCTTTGCAAAGACAACAGGCTCTGACAAGAATTAAACCTACTATAACCCGTCATTAACCACTTTCCTTTTTTTTACTGGGAGTCATATCTGACTTGTTTCGTACTATGCAAGTAATGCTGATGCCTTGCCTGAACCTGCTCAACGTTGGCAGAGGTAAATGCAAACCTCGCCTTCAGGCACCAATCAGAAGCTGTAATAACTGTGTTGGGTGAGTCCGATGAAAAATGACAATGAGAACACTGGGATGGTTTCTACCCCAGACCCGCCCACACTCACACATGAGAAGCCCTGTAGCTTCTCTCAAAGCTTCTCATTAGCAGTTTTTCATTTTGTTTTTCCCTGCCAAACGGACTTTTTCCAATCTAGGGCGATATCCTGGGAGAGATATTTGTTATGTAACACACATCATAAAGCATTGCAGCCGCTCTCACTTGCAGTCAGTGAGGATTTAAAATTGGAATAAAGTTTATCTTTAAACTGCTTTTGCATAATTAGAGGAGATGTTACAGCTGCAGTTCTCATGCAGATGAAGGACAGTGGTGAAAAGTCATTAAGTCCATTTCCACTTAGACTTTTAGGATATTTGCACTTAACTTGAACATCTACATTTGATGTAACACGTTACTCCTTCACCCTCCATCATAGAGGGCAATATACCACAAAAATCATCCTATAGTTATTTTGATCTTACTTTTGATTATTTGCCATAAATTAAAATTCATAAATCTAGCCAAATTAAAACAGCAAACCTCAAGGCTGGATTAACCTGTTACAGGGCCCTTGGGGGAAAAGCAGTTTTTGAGATGAGCAGCTTTAGTCTTTAAACTAGATTTTGACGTAAGGCTACTCTGCAAGACAAGGCCATAGAGACTGAAAATGAATGTCTGATAATTCAAAAATATAATGCAGGAAACACACTTTATCTCTTTTGATAATTTAAGAACATTGTCCTTATTATGCTCGGTACTTTGCAGGCTGTTTGACATCTTAGGTGTTTTCACAATGCACCACTGTTACTGTTCACACCACTGTTAAAGGCCAAACAAATAATTTATTATGATTAATCATGTTAGTGTACGCGAGTGAAAGTTAAAGCGTCGCTGACTGGTTGTTAAAGCAAGCTGATGCGTCAGGTAACACCTGTCATCTCCTTGTCATAGCAGTGCTTTCTCCTCTGTTTGTTCTTCAGACACACAGCGTCTTGGCTGCTTTCCCAGTTTCTGTGACTTCAAATGTGTGGGAAATGCATGCACTTTTAAAATTAACAAGTGGAAAGGTTTTAATGCATCATTCAAGTTAAGAGTGAAAGGTAATTCTTAAACATAAAGGTAGCAGGAATGGTGTTTTTTTTGTTGTTTTTTTTCTAAGGGTGGATGTTATGGCCTGCACCTTAAACCACAACGAAGTTAACAGAGCCTAACATTTAGTGCCTGTTATGAGTTGGCTGGGTGCTCTTACTCTATCCAATAAGCCAACTGGTGCATCCAGTTAAACAGTCACAACCATTCGTATATGGAGTGTCTGGGACTGACAGATGGCTCTGAAACACCATGTGAAGAACAATATGAACATACATGCAAGAGTTCTATCACTGACTCTCAGTGAGGAAGCTGCAATGAAAGCACAACATTGCAAGCTAATTAAGTCGACAAGGTTAAAGTACAGCAAGTGACTAAGAAAACTAATGAGCAAAAATTTATCAAATTAGTAATGTTCATATGAGACAATATTACAACCTAATACAACACTAAAGAGTACTCATAGGCCACTCTGGTTTATTGCAATAAGTTCCTGCTAAATTATGGGTCATACAACAACAACAACAGCAATAATAATAATAATAATAATAATAATAATACATTATTCCCAAAAAGTGCAAGGAATTTTAGTTGTGGTTTTGTATATAATGTTTCACTCTGACACATGAAAGCAGAGGCAGGTTGGGAGTATTGCAGCAAGCAGGATTACTTATGAGGCCAGTAAATCTCTGAAGTAGCACCCAACATCTTCCCTGAACTTTTATTTATAAAAGCAATAATCAATACTAATCACTAATTGTATTTGCTTGAGAATGGCCATGATGATATTTCCTCAGGCTGAGATTCAGGAGATTTTATCCATAATGATGCTGTTGCATTGTGAGCTCCGAACAACGCCTGCCCTTTGGTATCCAAAGGTCAGGCGCTTGGTGGTGACTGTGTGGTGAATGCATCGCCTGGACATGCCTTCTCAGCCGCCTGGAAGAAAGAAAAAGAGGGCAGGGCCAGTCAGAGGTGACTCAGAAGCAGTACAGAAGATCCGACAAAATGGAAATAAAAGAAATATATTTCTTTCCTTTTATGGCCCAATATATTTGTAGTTCAAGTAAACTCCCAAAAATGTCAAAGAGTAATTTAATCATGGCTATGCAGACATAAATGTTCTTGAGCCACCAACAAGCTCTTGCAAAAAGTCGTTCAAGTACTGAATTATTGCATGTACTTCACTACCCACAATGCTTCTGATTATACAGTAAATACAAAGTGTAGTTAAAACAGGCCTCACTACAGTTATTACATAACACGCCAAGTTGATAACAGCTGTGTACTGACTGTATACTTTTCTAGTACTATAGGCTTTATTAATCTTTTTTTTTCTCTTTCAAAATGGGTTCCGAAAATCATCATAAATCATGTTGTTTCAAGTCCTGTAAAGTTTGGCTCAAGGCTTTCATTGACAAAACAAATAAATCAACCACACACACTCAAGCAACCTCTGCAAAAGCTACATAGCTGTCTTTGTTCGAGGACACAGGGAGGGGCTCTCTGGGAACACACCACTTTCATCACACCTGCAAAAATCTCAGCTTCACATAACGCATTTCTTACATGCATCAAACCAGTACTTGTTGAACCTAAAATAAAGAAAAGGATTTTTTTTCACTTATTATCATTTTCACATGTTTAGCTTTGTAAACTTTTGCATGTCGGTGTCAAACTGTGCTGTTGTGCTTTTGTTGTTCATGCTTGCTCATACCTCCTCACACTTTCGCCTCCCTCTTCATACCTCGCCCACACTGTGTGCCCGTAAATCATGAATCAGCCTTTTATGGCAGTAAATGATGACACCTGGGTGGATCTGTTGTATCTGAATACACTCTGTGATCTGCGCCACATTCGGGTTTTCCCTGTCAAATTTTCCACTTTAAAATGAAGCTGTGTTTGTCAACAGACTTCCAGAAACTGTCTTTAAGTAATTGAAACCATTGATCTTAAGAACACAGCGAACAGTTATACAGTAGAGATCTCTTTGTTCTCATTACTGAATCAAACAGTTCTCTATAATGTCAAGGAGTTGGTAGTGCATTCATGTCGCCCACCACAACATTGCCCTCTAGTGGAAAAGCATAAAACGGATACCAGCACAGGTTGAAACATGCTAAACTGCTGGATTTCAGTGCTCCACCCTCTATTATTCATTAAAGGCTGATCATTTTGGTTGATGGCATATTACGCAATCAAATTTAAAGCCTACAGGACTATTGGTGTGAGACAAAGATTCCTCTATATCTGTTCTAACTGTCAAAAAGACTTTGCTCTCTTAGAGGCTGCAGGGAAGACTCTGAGAGACAGCAAGGCTTCCTGTGTCGTGTTCCAATATGCCAATTAAGCAAACACACACCAGCATACATGCACTCACATGCACAAACACTTTGGACTCATATTTTCTCACTGCTCTGGCATGCAGGAAGTCTCATTTACTGCAAGTGAAAATGTCATTTAAAGACCAAATGTGTAAGGTTTACTGGCATCTACTGGTGAAGTTGTAGATTGCAAATATCTGAATTTCCCGCTACTCACGCCCCACCTCCTCGCGTTTAGGAGAGCCTGTGACAGCTGTGGAACTTTTGAAAAAAACCACAAAAGCCCTTTCAAAGACCAGTGTTTGGTGCAACTTGGACAATAACACAACATACACTGATGAAAACAAGGCTATGAATATAATGTCCGATGTCTGCCATTAAGTCACTCTAAATTCGACACACAGGACCTTGACGTCTTGTGAAACAGCGTCATTACAATGTTTGAAATCTCTTTTAATATTGTGCTCTCAGACTCTCTGCATCTAAAATCTGCCCAAATATTTCCATGTAATGTCAATTTGACGTTTGCGATGCACAGTTTTCATGTTTCTTAGCTTTACGTTAAATGGATATAAAAAAACCATCATAATAAGGGAAAAAACAGATACCGTTTTTCACAACTTTGGACTGTTATGTTAACTGTTATCCAGCTGACCTTATTTGAAATAAATATATTTGTCATGTTTTTACAATTGTGCCTTTAAAAAACACACACACACAAACACAAAAACTGTCATGTGACAGTTTAGAAAAGCAGGCAGGTGTTGTGTTGTTTTAAATGGCATTGCAAGAGACCAGCTTTAGTTTCTAGTTTACCTGTTAAACACACACACTTACACATGCACATACAAGGTGAGACCAGCAGTAGTCCTCACTGCTCCCATTGCAAGGCTCATCTTGACCTGCAGAGTAACATACTCACATCTAGTGGTGAGATATCGCCTCCTGGTGGTCAACTTCAGAAACAGCAGTTAGTGTTTCTCATACCTGGATGCTGTACATGCATTTTTAAAAAAAATGTAATATATTTGACAGGGAAAATTCTCAATAAATATATTGCACGAGATATCGCTCACAGCTAATCATCATCTGTGGTCCCTGAGGGATAGTCAACAGTAAACAACGTGGTAGGTGGGCAGTCATCAATAAAAACTTCAAAGACAATTACAAGAATACATGCACAATCCAAATATGATAAACAATGATAAAATATGATAAAATACAACATTACGTATAAGAGAATGAGAGTCTCACTTGCACACACACACACACACAAACACACACAAAATTGATTTCACTTCCTCAACATATGAGGTCATTTATGGCCACAGGACTGTTTCCCTTTTAACCACTTTTTGATACTGAGTTTGAAATAGCTAAATGTGCTGTCCTCTCTAATACTGGCTGGCAAGGTGTTTCCCTGCTCTAATGCTCTAACTGAGAGAGCTCTCCTACCAAATTTCATGGACAAATATTTTAGACAGCATTTTCCTCTTAAGGAGGATCTTGTTGATATTCTGCCAGTTTTAGAATAAGTAAAGAATAGTCAAAGTGGTGGGCAATGGAAGACCTTGTGAAGTAGACAGAGATTATCCATAAACAGAAAATTTTTAAAAGCCAATTTATTATAATTTTTGATTATATTACAGTGATGAGTTAGGTTTTTTGTCTAGTACCTTTAACATCTGCTTAGAGATTTTTTGAAGTTGCTGCACAGTTGTATAATTTGCCGATGACAAAGGCAGGACACAGTAGGAAAAATGGAACAATATCATAGAATGCATGTACATTTTGCTGCATCCGTACTTATTTGGTTGTGAATACACTTCAGTGGGCTGAAATGTATTTAACTGTTCCTATGATTTTTTAATGTGCTTTGTAAAGATTGAATTGCTTTTAATAATGACATCAAGATATTAAATTGTTGGACAACTTCCATCCTCTGACCATTTACTATGATGTCTGGAGGGGTATCAGCCTTTCTCATAAGAATACCTACAGTTCTAGAAATATTCAATATTAGACAAGAATGATTTAGCCTATTAAAATCTTTTTTTCCATTGCTATTGTAAGGACAGATGCAGCCTGACATTTAGACTCTGCATGTACATGGATGACTGCGTCATGACCTCTAGACTGACAGATGGCAAATCGTTTATATAGATACTAAACAAAGCGGGCCTAAAATGGAGCCTTGAGAAGCCCCCAAAAAGGACTCTAAAAGGGGAATAAATGACAGTTTATTTTAGTACAGCGCTGTCTATTGGTCAAATATGATCTCATCCATTGCATTGCATTTGGTGATATATAATGTGTTGACAGTTTAGACAGCAATACATCATGACTGATGTTATATCTTGTAAAGCTAAGACAAATTGTTACTTGGCCTTTGCATTTGACTTCATTTGCTTAAAACAAATATTTCCTTAATAACATTAAGTTCATAGAAGAAAGAAATGCCATTTTAACAAAAACATCTAATTGGCAGTTTATCATTCCAGTGGTTGGAACGATGAACCAGCATAAATAAAATGGTTTGGGTACAAGAAACTTAGTTAAGGGTCATGTTATGTTTGATTTTGTTGTTCTTTAAATCAAATGTGTGTCCGTAAATGACATGACATGTTAAAAAACTGTCACAGATTTTTTAAGGGTTTTCAAAGTTTCAAAAGTCAAAAGTTTTCTCAAAACAAACATGGAAAAAAGCAGACAACCTTTAAACTACATACAACAAAGTCATGAGGCTGAGGTTGTTATGGCAGAACAGTTAGGCCGCAGAAATTATGTATTTGTGCTTTTTATCTAAGTCAAATAATAAACAATGATTATTTTTATCCCAACAAGGCTTTGCAACTATGTCAACATAGACCTCAACTCTTTGCAAGCTCATGTTTACCCGTATCTTTTTGTTTCCTCTTAGACAGTCTGAGCCAATAACTGTCAGAATGTGACACAGTATCACTGTCCACTCATAGCTGACTTTGGAAATCTCACTGTTTTCTACACACACACACACACACACAAAACGTGCTTCATCGTGCCTAAACATTTGTCTACCAGCCCAGTTTTTGTAGCTACATATATCTGAAATTCTAGCTTCTACCTAGAATAAGCCCTGGATTTATGAATGAAGCAATGACAAAAAAATCCCAACAGCATTATACATCATTTCTGGGAGAAATTTTTAAAATGTTGAGGAATCCATTGTCATGTTGACATTAACCCTCTGACTAAATGGCACACAGACAAACACTACTAGCTAGTAAACATAAACAGCAAGGGAAAAATGGAATTTTGGCATCAATGATATATTGATAAAGTGTACAGCCTGAGGGACGGGACTTAGGGTGGGGGTATGTCTTGATGAGCTTCAAGCATCTTCATTCTTTTTCTATAATGGATAAGGGAGAAGTATTGACCTTAACTCATGTTTCTGATTGTGGGAGGGCCCACACGCACAGTGTGGGTGAGTGGTCTTTCCTTTGGGAGGACCTGTGACAGTAAGGAACCTGGGACAGCCGGAACTGAAATCCTCGACTTTCTTGTTGTGAAGCAATAGAGCGAACTGCTTATCTATGTGCTGCCCTACTGAGGGGAAGGAATGGAGATGGATTTGAAAGGGAGGGCTGTGAAAACTTAAAAATTGAGCTGAACAGGAGTCAAAAAGAGAAGTAGACTCACCTATATGGGATTTAGTGGGTTATTGAGTTTTTGAGGCACAGGTGGCTGAAAACAGAAAGGCTCATGGCAGAGAGGGAGAAGCATGGCCTTGTTCCTGAACAAATTCCATGACTGTAGGAGTTATTCAAATTGGAGGATATCTGAAGGTTTTGAACCCTAAAAACAGCTTCTCCTTGGGCAAATTCAGCAAAAAAAAGAGCAATATTTATAGAAGTTATCAAAAAGAATAAAGTTTGGAAAAATATCTAATATGTAAACAAACCCGTCTGTCTGATGTGACATGGAATGACCATCCTGTGCTGTTCTTGCTATAACAAGTGAAAATGTGTGGAGGTCATTGCTTTGCTCAACTGTAGACAGAGGTTGGGGGTTTGTGATGATAAAGTTAGTTAAAATAAACAAAAGATCACCAATCATTTTGGAGAGTGCAGATCAACAGCGTTACAGAACACCCACAGTGTAACGAGCATGTAATAGAGTGTGAGCAGCTCGTCACAGTCATTTTTAAATCTCTGGGCGCTGAACCTCTGCATCTTTTTTTATACCCTGGGCATTGCTTATGATGTTATATTGACATTAGCCCAATTAGCTGGCTAACAGTAAAGGGAGTGCAGATTTGTTGAAATTATGATGTTTACATAGAAATAAGACCCCACATAGGGGAGAGAGCAGTATTTAGGGTCCTTGACAGAGCTAATGAGGCCCTGTGCTCTTTCTCACTGACTTTGCCATCTCTTTCTAGTTTCTAACAATCATGTATAAGTTCTTCTTCATGTTCATGCAATTGTTTCATTCTTCCTATGTGTTTGCAAGTGTGTGACCTTTGTATTTCCCTTTTTTAAAACATCTGTCTTACTTGACATCAGCAAGAGATTTACATTCACTATAATCTCGCCTTCAAAAACAGTCCATTGACTGTCTAACAGATACAGCCAGTTACCTAACATGTTATATACTGGATTGCAACAGGTATGTTCTCATGTAACCAAGGGAGCATAATTAAATCAGGAAAGCTGAACAATGCTACAATTGATTTCTCATCATCTTGTCATCTGAGTGCAGGTATAAAGACGCGCTGTATTCACTGTTCTGGGGACAAACTCTGAGCTTTGAGCCTGAGGTTGCACCTTCTCTATAGAGAATAAACTCTCGTGCAGGAAACTATTCATTCTTGTTTGCTGACTCCCGAATAGATCACTAAAATTGCCACAAAAAAAGTAATATAAAACACTTTTTTTTCAGTAAACACATTTTTATTTGGTTCGGTAGCAAAAACAGCTCCTCAGGATAACAGTGTTGTGGGGTCTCCTAAGGGGTCGAACAGTTTCAGTTACACGCACAGGGAAGACATGCACTACCTACTGTAGCAGGCAATTTTAAGATCATTATCTGACCAACAACGCTGAAGCACTGTTTCAATACATTCACATTCCTTTGACAACACCACAGTCCATCTGATGCAACACCAGTTTGAAGGGAACGACCTTCATTTATGAAATAGCTGTAGATTTCAAGGGAGTGTTATATATGTACATTTTTTTTTTCTAGTTGCATTTTGCCCAGGCTTGATCTCACTTTGTGAGACAAAACTAACATTTTAGTACAGTCAGACATATAACACAACTTCTTTGGTCCCTTTCAGATCTTTGGTAGTGTTAGAATCATTTATTGCTTTACAATTAGGCTCTACTGAAGAGTGCTGCCAAGCATTTGACTTTAGACTTCTTTATTATGATAGTTGGGGGGGGTGAAGTGTAAGTATAAATCTACCAGAGAGGCAGCTAAACCTCCAAACTAGACAGCTCAATCCTCAATGACCTCAGAGGACTCGGACACCACTCTGCCATTCTTGGTCTCAATCATCTTAACAACAACGTTCTTCTTGGTCTGGGAGACGGTGCCAAAGCCACTGCTGCTGCCGCTACTGAAGCTTCTGCTTCCGCTTGTGCCATATCCGCCGCCATATGCGCCGCTGCCATATCCAGCGGAGTAGTTGCCTGAGTAGTTGCTCTTCATTTCCATGGGAAAACCACCGTAGCTTGCTGTTGAGAGAAAAGAAGGAAGGTGGGAATCTGTTAAAGCTGGAGAAGGTAACAAAACCCAGTTGTTAGGACCTTTTGTTATGACTTCAGTCAATACACAGACAATAAAGGGTCACTGGAGATGACTTACTGCTCTGTTGGGAGATGTTGATAGCCTTGATGCCATTTGCCAGCCTGTCCTCCTCACCCTCCAGCAGTTTCCTGTATGTGGCGATCTCAATGTCCAGAGCCAGTTTGACGTTCATCAGGTCCTGGTACTCTCTGATCTGGCGGGCCATGTCCTGTTTGGCTCTCTGCAGGGCTTCTTCCAGGTCCCTAATGCGGGCCTTGGCGTCCTTCACAGCCAGCTCACCGCGCTCCTCAGCCTCAGCGATCTGGGCCTCCAGGTTGGCACGCTGAGACAAAATATTTTTACAAAATTAGCCTTTGTCAACTCTCATGATTGTAAAAAAGCATTAAGACTAACCATGATGACTCAAAACACTTTAACCCCCCTACCTGTCCCTTGACGGCATCAATCTCTGATGTCAGTCTCTGGATCATGCGGTTCAGGTCTGCAATCTCTGACTTGGTAGCCCTCAGGTCATCCCCGTATCTGTTGGCGGATGTCTGCATCTCCTCATACTAAATAAATAAAAAGCAAAGCCAAATGAAAAACTGGACACCCAATCCAAGAAAATTCTGTGTGCACTGTCCCATGCACTGATGAATATTATTGCTGTGGAGAAAAACATTTTAACCTTCTTTACATAATATTTTGAGCTACAGTCAGTGTTAAAAGTTTGGTAAGGTTTGCGCATGCAACACTTTTCCTTCCCGATGTAAGAGACAATCTAAGAATACCAATAATTGACCTTAAACCTGATCATCAGAAAAACTGAAAAGGAGTTCTCCATCACCTTGGACTTGTACCATGTCTCTGCCTCGGCACGGCTGCGGTTGGCAATGTCTTCATATTGAGCCTTAACTTCAGCCACAATGGCGTCCATGTCCAGGTTACGGCTGTTGTCCATCTCCACAATGACTGAAGTGTCCTTGATCTGACTCTGGAGCTCCCGAATTTCCTACAGAAACAGAAAAAGAAAGACAGATTAGAGAGATTATTCAGCAAGAGGGTGAGAAAATGAGGAGAAAAACAACAGGCAGGAAGTGATTTAAAGGTTAGCAGTTTTTAGAGGAGGGAAAGAAAAAAAAAAGTTGTTGTTGTGTCGTACCTCCTCATAGATCGACCTGAGGAAGTTAATCTCGTCTGTCAGGCTCTCCAGCTTGGCCTCCAGCTCAACCTTATTCATGTAGGCCTCGTCAACATCCTAGAACCATCAAAAAGTTTATTAGAAAAAGACATCACAGAGAACTGACATCGTCTTTAGGGGGGTAAAAAAGCAAGTTGTAGACAAGGTATAAAATTTGCGACTCAAAGTTGAGCAAATGCTGATGCTGACCTTCTTGATGAGCACAAAGTCATTCTCACACTCTGTGCGCTTGTTGATCTCATCTTCATATCTGGAGCAAAAAGAAAAGCAGTTCTCAGTTAAATGTTGAAAAAATCATAGTTTCATCTCATGAGCCTGTACAATTCGGAGAGTTTATATGTCAGTTTAACACTAGGAGGCGCTAGAAGTCCATCTGTAACTCCTGAACTCCACTGGAGCTTTTGCCTCATAGATAGTCAGCTGAGTCTGGCCAAGCGTGAGGGGAATTAGTGATATTTCTCCCTTGAGACTCTGAAATTTGCTGATACGCCCCATCTGTCTGTGAACGACTTACGTGCATATTGTACCTGCTTGTGTCTGAGACATGTGACATATGTAATGTACTTGAGACATGCTTCCCCGATGCTGTAATTTCCCTCGAGTGTGCATGACGCAAGACAATGGACAGATGTAGGGAGTAGTCCACAGTATAATAACTCAGTGTATTTGCATGGCTAGTCCTGAAACACAACCTCGTACACTCCTGTCATGCACTGATCCTTTGATAACAAAAAGTCCAGCTTTATTTTATTCATGAGCAAGTTTCTGTGCATTTTAGGGACCAGCTAGTGCATTTTAAATGGAAAAAGGTGAATCCTAGGTAAACCATGTGACTCTTTATGGTCTGAAACAGGCCTAACCCTGCATTAGAAACTTGAGTTTTAGCCCACATTTTCAACCCCACACTCACTTGTTCTTGAAATCCTCCACCAGGCCCTGCATGTTGTGCAGATCGGCCTCCAGCTTCATCTTGTCGTTGCCAAGGCTGTCTAGCTGTCTGCGCAGGTTGGCGATGTAGGCCTCGAACATGGCGTCGATGTTGGAGCGGGTGGTGGTCTGTCCCTGCAGCAGACTCCACTTGGTCTCCAGCATTTTGTTCTGCTGCTCCAGGAAGCGGACCTGATGTGTGGAGAAAAGAGAGGTAAGAAAGGAGGAATCAGAGTTATTTATTAGGGTTATTAGTGAGCCACTTCATAAAGAATCACTAGCTGATATGCTTGTTTAATGTGATGAGTTTCTGAAGACGTTTTCTTTGTCATCACATATAAATTATTTTAAAAATTCCATTAAAAGTGTAATTTAGCTTCAGTCTGCTTATCCCTGACATCATCTCTAAGTTGAGTTCCTAGTATTCATTCATCTGAATCAACTTTGCCATGGCACCTATTCACTCTCTACGGTCTTTGTTGTTCTTATCTATCTTTGGAGCTTTTTAAGCGTCTGTTGGAATTTTTCCAGACCTGCTGTGCCTTTCCAGCGGAAGGCCTGACGTACGTGCATCCTGACAGGAGGTAGAGAGGACAGAGAAAAAGACGAGGGTGGAAAAAAGCTGGTGATGGGGGCGATTAAGCTAGTTAACCCTTCTCCTGCATGCCTTCCTGTTTTTGTACAGCAAGGTTCACAGCATAGAAGACAAATACAGAGCGAACAGAGAAGAGAAGTCAGGCAAATGCAGAAAGGTAAATATTTAACTGTGTTATAAAGATGTGATGAGGGAGGAGAAGGGAGTATAAAGTCAAGGGGAGGTGGAGGCAGGGGGTGAGGGTGATTTATTAGCTGAAGAGAGGGGGGCGGGTGGGATGAAAAGGTGAGGAGTTTGCATAGTTGTGAGCAGTAAAACAAAACAGTGAGGCAGGTGTGTGAACCTCGCTCCTAGATACATTTTACTCTAAAGGTGAAATACCTAAGAACCTCTTGACTTCATTTGAAATGGAGTTAATACAGATGATAAAGTTCCTCCAAATGGGCCTCAAGATAACCACAAGATAACAGATGATTGCATGTAAGTTTGCTGGTCTGCGTTGAAGCATGCAAAATATATTTTATCTTCTTTTAATGATTGCTCCGGGAGAAGGAGAGCTGATACGCAGCCAGGCAGCTGGCATTGACTAGAACATGAAACCGACTGGCCTTTTTAAATATTAACCTACTGCTGAGGCCTCAGGGGACAAATACACTCCCGAGTATTACACAAATGCTGGACATGAAGCCTTATTTGAATGATATAGAGTCAGTTCATTCATGCACCCTATGAACACTCCTTTTAAGAAGAGTCACTGTGAAGGAAGGTATTGTCATACAGGACAATAGCGCTTGTCTGTGTCTATGTGTATTTGTGTGCGCGTGTGTGTGAGTGTGTGTGTGCATATGCCTGGGAGGGGTGGGGGCCACCAGGGCAGCAGAAAGAGCCACACCCCAGCTGAGGGAGGGACCATTCCCAAGGTAACTCTTATCACAAGCCCCTAGCTCAGCCCTGACACACCCTTTTACTGTCTTTTTCTTTCTCTTTTTTCATCGTTTCTCAATCTCTTCTTTCTGCAGGTCTGTTTTTCATCACTATAAAAGGACAGATTGAGCCAAAGGAGAGTCTAACTCTAAGTTTAAGCTGCAGCACACTCATTTTTTTTCTGCCCTGACTGCATAAGTAGGAGGTAACAAAAGCAGAGAGGGGAATAAATCAACTTTCTCCACGTAGCAAAAGAGCAATTAGGCTACAGGACACATGGTTTTATAGATCAGATATTACATAACAATGTCCCAACACTCCAGAGAAACATTTAGCATCTGAACTTCGCTGGAAGTGAGCTTTCATTCACCAATAGCAGTTTCTGTCTGTTTGAAGAGCAAAATTAAGCAAAGACCACTGCTTGGGTAACCTGAATGTGTGATAAAAACATGTGTCTTACCTTGTCAATGAAGGAAGCAAAGCGGTTGTTGAGGGTCTTGATCTGCTCCTTCTCCTGGGTACGGACAGCTTGGATGGTTGGGTCAATCTCGAGGTTAAGGGGGGCCAGCAGGCTCTTGTTCACATTTACAGCAGTGATAGTGGCCTGGCCACCGTAGCTTGAACCCATGGCACCACCATAGCCTCCACCATAGCCTGCACCCATGGATGAGCCCAGGCCTAAGACCACGTTGCTGCTGATGGCACCACCTCCAATGCCCCTACTGCCTCCATAGGTACTCCTGGTGGCAAGGCTCCTGCGGGGATTCATACCGTATCCAGAGTAGGAATTGCTGCTGAAGGTCGGTAGGGCAGTGGAACTTTTCACAGTGTAACTGCCTCTGTAAGTCGCCATGCTGAAATCTAGAGGTTTTTTTTTTCTCTCTTGGATGAGTTAAGTCAGACCAAATGGCTCTGTTGGCAAGGCAGGCAGGCAGGCAGGCCAGCAGAGGGGAGAGACCAGAGTGGATAGGAGGGAGAAGACACAACTCAGGAGTTTTAAAGCCTGTTGCTGTGGGAGGGGACTGTGCTAAACTGCTATTGGTTGCACGTCTGGCTGAGAAGGAGAGGCAGGGCTGTAACATTACACCTCTATGACACATCGTCCAGTCACTCAAAACCATTACCTGGTCTTTCTGCAAGCTTCTCTGTGTTGTTAGAGAAAACTTGTTCTATAGCGAGGATTGAGGAGTGAGAGTATTTCTTTGCTTCAATCTCCTCTGTTTGTGTATGCGTGTGTGTGTGTGTGTGTGTGTGTGTGTGTGTGTGTTTGCATGTGTGTGTGTGTGTTTGTGTGTGACCCTTCAGGTAAAAGTATGCAAACATACCACAGCTGATTCAACATGTAAGATTGAAACATGTAAGTTCTGGTCCAATTAAAAAAAAATCATGAACATATTTATCCAGCAGCACTCAGAAAAATTGTAGTGTGTGTCAGTGTGTCTGTCAGTGTGTGTGCACTGGCAGCAAGTTGGTTTGTGCATAATTGACAAGAGATTCAGTGTTTGTACTCAAATGTTAGAATTATTTTTGACATCATGAAAACCCTTAAAATGTCAGAAATACACAGGAAGTCAACATACAACACAATGTAAAAACACAAACTGTCATGTACAAGTGTTGAGTAACATACTAAATTATCTTCATGGACATATATATCTATATCTATGTATATAAATACACATATATATACATACATACATATATATATATTTAATTGAAAGCTCCACAAGTGTTATTATCCTTCTTTTTGTTTTGCTTTGTTTTTTTTTACTTTTCTACCTCATACCAGGATTATTGCTTAGTTTAGCTAACTGTTAGCTGGTACTAGAGCTTCCAATCTCACGACACAGAAAGGCTGTGGGAGTATTTTCAAACTGTTGAATAACTACTTTAAACTAGATTTATGCTTTGTGGTCATAAATAGGCCAACTGCATGTAAAAGCAGCTGGGTGTCATAAACCAAATAGCAAATTATGGGTTCTTTTGCGAGGTATGCTAGCGTGCCCCATCAACTAAGTTATAAGTTTCACTCGAGACAAGATCTCTTAAAAACATCAATAAATATAGCTGGCACTTCTCAGGTTAACATAGGAAAAGCTACATATGTTTCACAGAGTCAGCAGTTTAAAACAGGGAGCTCATTGCAGAAAAATGATCCCGCTGCTCGTCCAACCTTAAAGTTTGCTACCTGAATCTTGTCTCTCTGATTCCTCAACTCATGGTAGTGTCCTGTCTGAGCCATTGTATTTTAAAAAATCCTGACTATGATTGCTAACTCTTTATTTAATATATGCTTGTTAAATATGGTCTCAGATATTTAAAGCATTATCATGTGGTTTGTGCGACCTTTCAATCATTATATTTGGTTTTCATGTTGTTCCCCATCTTCATTGTCATAGGTGGTGATGTATTTTTGTAGGCCATATATAAATTATTATGTGATATAGATATTATGTGAAATATTTTTCACAAATGAACACTATTATCAACACCACAACACCACAATTATAAAGCTAACGTTAGAGCTTAAAAAAAATACACGACTGTTGTATGATCTCACCTCGATGTCACCTCCAAGCTTCCTACCACACTGTCCTTATACACACATCCCTGATAACCTCTGCAGTCTCAATAAGCCACTTGTTAGCAACCACCTACTGTAGGATAGGTAAAGCTTCATAGATTTCTAGGTTTTTGGACTCATGCAGCACTTTTTTGTCTTACAGACGTAACAGCATTGTCTTTTTTTGTTGCTAAATTTAGCACAGGGTCTGTGTCTTCATAAGTTACAATGCCAAACATTGGAAATTCTTTACTTAGGACAGTTCTGCAATAGTTAAAAGCCTAACCTAAGATAAAATGGTATTTCTTCGTCAATACACTCAGAAAATATCTAGCTGAGATAAGATAAGGCTTCACGCTTAAAAAGTTTTTGTGACGACGCCTCAGGAGTAAAACCACTGTCATAGCAGTGGTGTCTTACAATGAGAAATTTTGAGCATTAGCGGTTTTGGATGCTTCAGGGCTCAAAATTCCTTGGCTTCTGAAGGCAACCCGTATGAAGACATAGCCTTTTTCTCAGTATAACACACAGCACAATGTTCTGTAAGTGCAATCCAGGTAAACTGCACAAACCAGCCGGCTCTCATTTCTGTCAAACAAGACTTACACTAATTCGGTTAACGCCACTGACCCTGAGGCTTCAAAGACAACTAAATGCACGTCACAGTCAATTTATGCTTTTGTTCACTTGTCAACATGACATGACATGCTATGTGTCACTGATTTGTATAAACACCCTCCGATAATTCATAACTGATTCTTGTTACTAAGGGGTCTAATCACTGCGTTAATATCAGTTAACAATTTTTATGCCACACTGATAAGAAAGTGACTATCGCTCCAATCAATCCTGCCTCTGCTGGAACTTAATCTCTTCATTTCTTCATGTTTCTCTTCATGCTGCCGGACAAGACTCTACAGTGGCGGCTCAACAATCAACTACCCCCCACCAAAACCAGCCCTGCGTTCCCCTCCTCCCTCAGTTATTTCCTCCCCCAGTCCCACACCGCAATGAGTCATGAGTCTTGGCATTACCAGTCCAACCCCTTTCCACCATACCCTCTCTCCTCTATCTTCTCTAACCCTCTGTTTTCCCACCAGTGGCTCTTGGCCTCATTGTCATCATGGAAAAGTGGGGATATAAAAAAGACTTCCATCTTCTTTCAGCCAAAATGATTGCCAACTCAGGAGCAGGGCTTTTGTGACGGCAGTGCGCAGAGCTGCAAAGCACAAAGAGTGTGACTCAATCATCCTAAAAAAAGGAGATGTAGCAATATCGAGATGATGTTGTGAATCTGAGTTTGAGCTTTTTCCAAGTAAGAAGACTCCGATATAACAGTGCTAAGTGAAATTCACATGACTGCACTGAAATCGCAGTTATATATTATCACCGGGTTTTGAATCATGTGGGATGTTGTTTCAAAACCTCACAGAAACAGGAACAGCTCTCTCACAGAGCTCTTCAAAGTCAATTGAATTTCAGTAATTTCACCATGAATATGAAACAAATTTAGTTTGATCATATGACTCAAAAAATATGACTCTGGCTATTCGACTTCTAGCATTTCAATAAAGCAATGATGTCCTTTTTGCAGAATGAGTAAGTTTTTATCTAGGCCCATATTAAACTGATAAAAGTGAAAATATGGACTTAAATGAAAGATAATTTTAAATATTTGTCACTTTTTTTACCACTTTTCACAAATTTAAGTCAGTAAAATTTTATCAGTGCTCCTAAATTAAAGAAATTTCTACATGTATCTGGCACTCATATAAAAAAAATCCTGGACTTCAATCTGGAAACAAAAACAAATTCATTGTTTTGGAGTGATTGTTCATCTGTGATAAGGACTTTTTCATATTCTTTTTCACATACTGTTGTTGTAGCCTGCTATTTGCATTTGGATTTTAACATCTGATAGCATGTCATCAAAATTTAAAAAACAACAGTCACCATAGGTACAAACAACAAGTAAAAACTCAAACATTTGGTTCACAATTATTTTTAATAGTTATACTGTCCTCACAAACCAAGCTGGTGGAGAAGTTCTCTTATTGTATGTTTTCTTTATCCACCAAATACAACAGATTTATTGCTCTCCTGCTAAAGTTTGGGTTTCTTTATGTTTCTATTTCAGCCAGTTTACTATTATCCAGCCCCTATTTACATATTTACATATCATAAATATATCAAAAGGTTGTTAATTTCACTTGCATTGTGTAACTGGAGTAATCAAAGATTTAGGCCATCTGATAGATGATTGTTATTCTTCATTCTTACAAAATAACTTTGTTTAAAGCCAAAAGGATGGTCCTTTAGCACATAATTAACTAATCTCTGATTTGAAATACAAGAATTTGATAAATAATTGGCTTCAACACGGCCTTACGAAAACAACACACAACAACTACAATAAGATGCTTGTCAAATTTTCTTTGTCTTATTGGCATGTGTGTGGTCTTACTGTGTGCTCGGAAGATAAATGTGCATGTGAGATGAATCCAGCTGTAATATGCAATACTGTACAAACAAATGTTAAAGCTCTTCACACCTGTAATTTCTAGAAGCCATTCAGTCTCTTGTTATTGTGGTGAAATAGGCTTCCAATCATACTTGGGCTCTTGAGTAAGACTATAATTACATAAAATAATAACAACATCTATGGTCTGTGGAGAGGTAAGCTGAGTCTGGAAGTGTCTTATTTAAGGTTTGGTGGTTCATTGTGCAAAGGGTGGTGTCAGAGTACGCCTGCTTTTCATTCCAGTCCTCTCAATCAATGGTATTGAGGCCTTCATCAGGACCCGTCACATGCTTGTAGTGATTGTCATCATTTGTCATTTCATCATCAATAGACTAAGGTTGATTCTGTATCTGCTGGTTAATCACAAGCTAAGCAGGAGATATTTCTTGTTTGACCAGGGCTGAGTGGCTGCAGGCAGGGTTTTACAGCAGGATAAATGAGTTTGAACTGAGATGGAACTTTACACTGTGTGCTGTAACACTCTATAAACATTCAGAGGACCTATCACCGTCAGCTCCACACAAAGCTGTCACAAGGCGTGGCTGAGTGTATTACAGCTACTGTGGTGTGTGTGTCTGTGTGTGGGTGTGTGTGTGTGGGCAGGGACTGAGAGTGTTAGTTATTAGGTGGACCTCACCCCTGCGATCAAATCAACCGTAAAAGGCACACAGGGTGAAGGAATTTTTGTTGTGTTAGTTGTCATACAAAATGTGTCAAACTGTCAGGTTTACAGGGTGAACTTGCCTTGAGCAGTCACCTAAACATGTTATTATCATCAGCTGTTTTTTTTTTTTTTTTAGACACATGCATATGTGAGAGTTTACCATTACGTGTATAGATATAAATTCAGTAAACATGACCACTGTTCAGCAAAAAATAAAAACATGGATTGCTAAATGTGGGTACTGATTACTAAACTATGGCCACAGATTTTGAATCAATGAATGGCAAACTGTGCACACAAATTTTAAAAAGAGATGAAAGCAAAGTGTTCATAGTTTATTCTGATGAAAAATATTGCAAGAATATAATTTTTTTTTGCAAATTCACGCCCTTACAGTTTGTGAGTTTACTCAAATATGTTTTTCATAAATATGGACAGCAGTGCACATGCATCTGTTCAGAGAACATCGCTCCCAACCAAAAACTAGCAGAGCAGTTTAACACCTTTTTGAAAATTGCCAAACATCAAATAAGTGCAAAAACACAAGCCATAATTTAGCAAGCCTACTAATACCTATTAGTCAAACAGGAAGAAGGCCAGCATCTGTCGTGTAGCCTTTTATTTTGCAAAGCTCTCACCAACAGCTAATAACTGGTCTGCGATTTACTTTTGTCTGGCCTCTGGGGTAATTCTCTCTTTTTCTCCTCTTAGCTACCTTTGTCTCTTCAATATTTCATATGCTTTGTTCATGTCTCTAAAGACAGCTTGATCCCTGTCCTGTTACCCACTTCCTTGGTTCCAGGTCTAAGCTTTCTTGATAAAATAAATTAATATTTTCTCCTACAAATATGAAGCAGTTTGAACAAAATCAGTGTGGCTGTGTGACATAATGCTGAATGCAATGCAAGCCTCACACACTTCTTATTCGCTCAGCCCAGGTAAAGCACAAGAACAGGCATTTGGGGCACTGAGTAAGAATAAAAGGGGCACTATTCTCCCTTTTACAAGTCAGTGTAGCATCAAAGTGAATTTGAAGCTGTATTAGGTAAAATAGTTACATAATGTTGCTTTAACAAAGCTATTCAGCAGCCCTTCCTGGCAGGATACAGTATAATCAACCAGCACATTGTACAACCCCGTTTGTTTTAAGACTCCATTGTGTTACAATAGAATCTTCTGTCATGGGGCTTGTACTTTCAGGAAACACTATAGGAAAAGTCAGGTATGCATAGACGTGTTGATTTAAAAAGTGCTTTCTCTTATATTAATATACCTGTAATATCTTATAGCCCTTATGGGGGTTTTCTAATTTTAAAAAATTGTCTAATCTGATGCACATTATTTTTTAATAAAGGTGCAATGTTTAAACTTGCAGCAAAATCTCGCCAAAGTGACCCCTAGCTGCTGTTCCTTATACTTTTTCTTGTAATTTTTTTTTTTTTTTTTACTGCAGCTAGAAGCTGCTGTTAGCTTGTTAACTCGGTTAGCAGTGCAGCCCTATCAACTAATCAGTCTAACTGGATCAGGATGTTGGACCATTGACTTAGTGTTTGTCAGCAGCCTCTCAACAAACAAATCCGGCCTGAGGCTAAACCCAGCCTTTAACTGGTTTAAGTCTGGGTTGATAAGATAAATTATAGTTCCAGTGAGATTTACGACCAGGACTCTTGGGACAAGGAAGACAAGGAGCCAGAGCATTGTCATCATGACTAGCTTGGATTTTCACATCAAACTCAGTAATCAAGAGCTTATTTTGAACAACACCGAGTTGGAACAAAGTTAGGTTGTTTGAAAAGTGGAAAGGTAAACCAAGGTAGTTTTTTGTGATGTGAATTTATTGTAATTTTTCACTGTTGAGTTTGAGAGAAGTGTGTTTGATGTTAAGCTAACAAGGTGATTCAGCTCCAGACAGGACGGGTCAGGGCTAGCTGGTTAGCATGCTAACAGATATATCTGCAAAACAATCGAGCTGTTACTTCATCACATGCTGTCCATTATTACATTTGTTTTACATTTTTACTCAGTCAATATGCATCCTTTCCTGAAATACTTCAAAATGATTAAAACTTAGGGTATGTGTTTTGAAAACTTCTGAAAAAAAAATCTAGTCTTTGCATTGTTAAGTAGTGTGTTAATTTAATTCTAACATTATAAATAAAACTATAAACTCTACATTAATAAACACTGTATTAGATTAGTGTTCTCAATTTATTTTAAGCAATATGAAAACAATAAAACTAAATTAAGTTTATTGCAGTTAGTATACAACACTATACAACCTATGCCTTTCATACAACAGTATTACAGTATCTTAACCGTTTCTCTATGTCATGTTGAAATGGTAGCCAGACATTTTGATTCATAATCAATGGCACGAGATTTTAGAAAGGCTCAAAAAGGTAAATACTTATTTTCTGGGATGGTCCATCTGTTGCCTGGTGACAAGGAATTGCTTGATATTGTTTATTTTGGTTTCTTAATAAGAAAATGAGGAGAACCTTGTAAAAGACATGTAATTTAATGCAGACACACGCTCATTTAGAAAGGCAAACATGCCTTCTCTTTCACCCTCTCTCTCTCTCTCTCTCTCTCACACACACACACAGAGCCCTGCCTAATTTAATCATTCATATTCATCAGGATAAATAAAAAATACTTCAGGCTTATCGTATAATTTGTTTTCCCTCTCTCTGATGCAAATTGTGAAAAGAGTTTTCTTGAAAAAAAAATGAATCATAGCATCAAAAAAAAAAAAAGTTAAACAATTGTTTTAAGCTTGTCAACTTATCACAGAGGCACTTTGACCTCAACCTGGAACCTTAACAAGCTCCATGTGTGCACAGGTGAGGCACAGTCTGGTCTGTTACCCTGCAGTAAATACTTCCAGGATCGTCCTCCACACCAGGTTCTAGTCTATTATTTCAGGAATGCTTATCATTCCTGCCCAAACACTCCTCTGCTCACTGACTCCTGTTTATAACTACAATATGGCAGCTCTTTGGTCACACAAACACAAACTCTCAGGCAGGTAACCACCAGCAGTGGTGGAAATCTAGAAAAGCAGTGCAACAAAGAGTTTTAAAGTCTTCTCAAAACTAAAAGAAAGTGTAAGGAATGGATCACACACATTTATCTGCTTAGGAGGTAATTGTTAATATCATATATCTACTATGTTACTTACAGAACTTACAATGGTGTAGTAATATATATATAAAGTGTCCTGAGACATTTTTGGTTTTGATTTGGCGCTTTATAAATAAAATTTGATTTGATTTGATTTGAAAATCATTATGTAGCGTTACTTTTAGCCCAAGAAGCACATGATTCACTTACTAAATGTATTTGTAGGCAGTAGCACAGTGGAACACTTTGCCTCACAGCGAGAGGTGTTCTGTATTGAACCTGGGCTTCCTATGTGGAGTTGGCATGTGTCTGCATATGTTTCCTCCTGTTGCTCTAGTTTCCTCCTACAGTCCAAAGATGTGCATTTTAGGTTAGTTGAGGACTATAAATTTCCTTTAGACGTGAGTGTGAGGGTGTTAGTTTAATAGCAGGTCTGTCCCTTTTGGATTTGAGGAACTTTACACACCAGCAATGCAGTCAGTGTTATCTAAGATAGCATAATTTGCATGATTGCTTCCTCATCCTAAATGTCTTTTCTCTTGTAACTAAGAGAAATAATAAACAAGTGAAATATGCGAGCTAGGCAGCCAAGCAGGTGTGTGGCAATGAGGAAATAATCTGATATATGATTGGACTGTATAGCCTAATATTAAAAAACAAGAACAATGTTGTTTCCATATCTACATGAATCACCAGCAGGAAGTAAAATCACTTTTTTTAGCTTTTGCCTTTTAGCATTATATGTATACAGCTTGTCATTGAGTCAGTGGTTCTCAAACTGTGGGGCTGATCCCTAATCTACTGAAAGTGAGACATTAAACAGGAGGAACATATTAATTTAAACTAAAGTGAATGAGTATTTTCAGGGAAAATGAAGAAGGGTTTGCCAAAGCCATAAGGATGACCATTTTTCATAAAAAAAATTCAACTTTAATTTGGAAAAATGAACTTATCTTACTGGTTGCTTTCCCTATCAGTGTCAATGACTGATTGCAGATTCTTGTTTTGATGTACATGTAAGTCAGCGAGAAACAGAGAGCCAGAGAAAGTTTTTGATATGAACTTGTGAAGTCTGTGTTTAACAAACTTGCTAGCTACAGTTGATAGAATCTGAAAGAGTCTAAATCTTTTCAGCCAGTAAAACCAGTGCTCACAAGCTAGAAATAAGTACCCTGCTGCTCTCCACGGCGGTCTGAAATCTAAGATCCATTTTTCCAAAAATGGTCAGTTATAGTTCAGCAACTGCTCATGTAAACTGTGTCTTGAGCAGAAACGTCCAAAGGCAAAGTGTGTTTACTGCCAAAGTGAGAAAATTCAAAAACTTCAACATCTGTGTATGGACCTTTGACTTTTTTTTATTATTAAAAAAAAAAAGTCATAATAGGACTTTTCCAAGACATAGTTTTGCATCAATGCTGCAGATTGAACCAGTCTAGTGTGATGGTAATGTTCCAGTCTGATATTTATAACTCAGTCACAGCAAGATTGAACAAATAAAATGAGACATGGACAGAAAAACAAAAAAGGGAGAGTTGGAGAAGAGAACACAAACATGTGCCATGGAAAAACCTGGTCCTACTCAACTCAGTGGCCCTGTGCCGAGCTCACCAGTGCCCACAAAAAGTTGAGTTCCTTACTCAGTTTTCTGTCTCCTGCTCTCTCCTCCCACTGGTTGAACAGCAGCGTTTCCTGATTCATGAAACAAAAACTAACTCATAGCATGTCTGTGTCTTTGTGTTTCTGCATGTGTGTGTGTGTGTGAGTGTCTGTGTGTTGGGGGGGAGTGAGGTCTCCTTTTATTTAGATCATCACATATGCGTTTATACATCTTCTTTTTTGGTCCACTCACACACACACACAGACACGAACACACACCACATGTTCCTCTATGTGTGTCCTCATGTGATCCCTCTGTTAACAGTCTTCCCTCCCTTCCATGTCACTCTACCCTTTGCCACACCCACGGTCGCTATGGTAACGGGGATTTACCGCACAGCAGTGATGACTTTGCCAGATGTATATGTGACTGCCTTGGAAAAAGTTTGAGTGTGGTTGCCATGGATACGTGGATAAATGGAACCACGTGTAATAAGGCAGGGTATGGAGCGTGATGATGTGTGGAAAACAGTCTGCTTGTGTCACCGGAGATTTGAAGTCGCCCCTCTTTTCCGGCAAAAGACTGGGAGACTCATTCACACACACACGTAACACACTGATGTTAACGCAATGAGGCTCATACTCTAACCATGACTGCTCTCTTAGGACTTCCCTGTCGAAGCAACTGTGTGATAACCCAAACAGTCCCCCCAGGCTGCAGAACAATGCAAGGACAAATAAACGTTAGCGGGGGCTTAAAACGGAAAAAGGAAGTCTATGAATTTATGTTTTTTCGTGTGTGTGCAGAACCAATTTAATCTGCCTTTTTTTCCCTCTGCATGCAAGAACAGTGGGAGTGTGTGTCAAATCTGTTTCCAATCAAAATGCTGCTTTCAGTAGTCGCCCTTGTTTTAGCTTGTGTGTGTCAATTGATTTAATTTAGTAAAAAATGAATTGTGGGTCAAACATGAAGACAAAATCAGTGAATGAACTGTCTTTTGTACCATGTCAGACAGGAATCGCCCTTAGCCTCCCTGAGTATAAGGCCTTTCAACAAGACTGAAATCAACTGTGTGTATTCTGATCCCCTCTGGAAGTTGTTTGGACATGTGGTTTGTATGTCCAAAAGTTTCTTTTTAAGTTTGAGAGAAACCAGAAATGCTTAAAGTATATAAAGGAAAGGATAGTTGAATGTTACGCAACTCAGTAAAAGGCTGACTAACCGACTTACTCCGTGTAGTATGAACTCATTTTCCACAGGGGCTCATGTAAGAGGCAGGTTTTTAGACTTGTGTGTATATAACTTATCTTGCCTAACAATCATACACATACCTGGAAAGTCACAAAACTTTTCCTCAGTAATCACATTTTTTTCACAAGATATATTTATAAGTTCATAAGATCTTAACTTTTGCACTGAATTTATTTTATTATAATAAAGTTTTTTGGGTTGAAGATTTGATTAAGTTTTAAAAAAGGAAAACAGGCTATCAGAGAATTTATGTAGACTAATCCATGTTGTAAGCAGAAGTAAACAAGCCATCATCACTATGGAGAAAAACAGCTTGCAAAGGATGTAACATGTATAATAGATTTCACTTTCTTATGCCTTTCACCAATAATGTCCCAGCTAAAAGGAAAAGAAATCCACTTCCCCCGTTTCAAATTTTTATATGTATAATTATTTCCATAACTAGTTCACTTACTTACAACAGGAACCTAGCTTTACAACTGAGTTACAACATTGCTTACTTTGTGATACAAGTCATGTTGCTTCTCTTTCTAGATGTTTCCAGTAGAAATATCTGAGCAGCATCATATCATAAAAAATTGTAATCTTTGTTTTTCTGTTAGTCAGAAAGTATTTTTTTTTTCCTGAAAAAAATAGTTGACAAGTTCAAATCTCACTGATCAAAAGTCTTGTGAAACCTGTCACACCCTCTTTATCAAATACAGGAAAACAATGAGGTATGATCGCTGTGATGACACAGATCTGCAGTTATAGGGGCTGGAGTTTCTCAATAGCCTGCAAAGTCCTTATCGGGAATTTCATCAAAATCTATCATGAGTGGGTTAAACTGGTCAAGGTAGCATGAATCTCTTACCTCTTTCTGAAGAAATGAATCCCACAACACATGGAAACCATCTTTTGAGGCGGACGGTCACAAAGCCTGCACTCATTCCCACTTTTACAGAAACACGCGGCACCTTGACTTTCAGTCTAAAACTGATTATTATTATGCATGAGTTATTCCACAGCCTACTGATGGACTATTTTATCAGACTAATGTGTAGGTAGATAGGTTTGAATATTGTTAATTGCTTTTGAATAAAAATATTGTAAATTTTCATGTCTTAGTAATTCTCAGTTGATTTTAAGCTGCAAAGTAGTGACTGTTTTCTTTCTTTATTCGTTTGAGCCAGGAGGCTGAAATCTTGCAGGACATGAGGACCAGATCTTTTTTTTTTTTTTCCTCATAGAAATACTTTTGAGCTTTGCTTTTTGGTCTTATAATACTGCACTTCCTTTCAGGGTTGGCAAGTTTGTCCTAAGAAAAATATTCGTCCCTCCTATCTATGTCCTCTGCACATGGATAATCAACCAATTTGACTATATTGATGTGGCATTATCACTGCACCGCAGTTCCAGATGTGTTTCCCATAGTTCATTCAGTACAATTGTGTGATATTTTTCTGTTGTAGGTTGAGCTTGTAATTCACAGGCAAACATAAAGGCCCAAAGTTTATAAAAAAAAACCAAATAATTTACAGTAAGCAATGAAAAAGTGAGTGTCTCATCGCAGGTCTGGTCAGTTTTTTAATGTTTACAGGATACATGTTTACATTCTCCTAATGAAAAGTCTTGAAAGAAGAAAAAAGTTAAATAAAAAAAAACTTTTGGCATGCATGAAACATACGTCACCTTTCTCTGTCCTTCCCCTTCTCTGCTAATCACAGATAAAAGAAGCTAAAACCTTTTAATATCTGAGTTTTATCTTTTCTCTGAACAAAACACTGACTGACAAATAATCAGCTAAGCTTCAAACTTTTTTAAAATCTGTACCAGAACTTCTTATAATATCACAACAGTCCTATTGCATACTTAATACTCCTTTGTAGGTTTCATTTTTTCACATTTATCAGATGGAAACAGTTCAAAAATCAGTTGGAAATGGAGGTTTCAACTGAGTCACATGGTTAGTGTAAGTTAGCTAGCCAGGTAAAGCTGATTAAATCTGCAAGTACAGTTTTTCATTTTAAGCATTAATTTGATTCTTAGACTCATTGTAAAAAAAAATCTAAGAATCTGAATGGTAAAATTGCCACTGTGAATATTGCAGTTGTGTGTGTAGATCTCGACCGAAAAACATTGACAGGCATAGCAACAGTCACTAAAGGGAGCAGTGTTTTTGGAGGGTGTTATTTGTTCTCAAAAAGCCTATGTAGTGTTTAGAGCCTGAATTACATTCACATCCAAAGGGGTTGAGGGGAAACACCAGATGTTTGAATCGGTTTAGCTTATTTAGATAGAGAGAGAGAGAGAGAGAGAGAGAGAGAGAGAGAGAGACAGTGAGACAGAGAGAGAGAGAGGGAGAGAGAGAGAGACAGAGAGAGAGAGACAGAGAGAGAGAGAGAGAAAGAGAGAGGGAGAGGGAGAGAGAGAGAGAGAGAGATTACACAATAATAAACAATTTAACAGCTGAAAAAAAATAACAAAGAAATCCTTCTCACTCTCTCACTTCTTGCTATCTCTACACTTTGCTGTAAATTCTACATGTCACTTATAGTAAAAGTGCAACTCTCCCAAACTCGTAAACTAAGAGTCTGAGAACAATACCAACAGTGTGCTTCAAATGCCAGTGCTTTACATCCAAAAGGCCCAGCGGTCTGAGAAAAAGCATGGAAAAGAAAAGTAACAGGAAAAACATTGGACTCAAGCCTGGAAAAGAGTGTGTTTTAGGCTGCAGTGGGAATGCTCAGAGGAGGATTTTAGAACCTGGTAGGGAGAAGTGACACCTACGTCAACAAGTGGTATCAAACTGATAAAACTCCAGCTTTAGCTCATCCTAATTTCACAGCTGAATAACAAAATGTTATAGAGGTTTGGTGAAACCTATGGATGGATGAGGTGGGCTTTGGGCAAAAGACATAAGCCCTCACTGATACATAATAATGTTACTTAGCATTTAATACAGATGTACAAGGTGTCCCTTAGCATTTGTGTGACATGCGTCAGCTTTAAAAAATCTCTAGTGAAACCTATTTGAGTCAGTTATAACTGACTAACTCACTTACACTCACAGCTACTCCTCCAGCCATGCAGTAGAAAGAGCTTTAGAAGGGTGGTCAGGGTGCAGTGCTTGGTCACACATGAACTTTTGTCAATTAACCACAGGCTGATCTTTTGTAAACCTAACTTAGTAGTTCTGATGAACAAATCTTTTGCTAAACTGAAACTGTTGCGCGACAATGACCTTTTAATAATATGAAACATTGCTACAAAGGTTTTCTGGATGAAGGAGTACCATTTGCATCTGTATGAAATACCAAGGGATATAACAAAGCATGGTCAGGACGACGTGGAATGGAAAAAGGGGCAGGATATTATTTTGCTTTATGAGAATAGTTTGTTCTTTTTCCTCATTTTATGTCTTTTTCCTCCTCTGCTAGCGTATGTGCTTATGCGAGAATAACCGTGTTTGACTTTCTGTAATTACAGGTCAGATTGAATCTGTAAAATACACAGGCATATTTGCACACAACTAGTGCAGCTGTTTACTGCTTGCTGTGTGATTCATACTCCAACAATGCTGTTGACTGATATGTGTAAGAGATCCATTCATGAATCAACCTTTATCCCATTTTTTTATGGAGGATCAAGGAATGTCTGACCACTTTAGGATGTCTGCAGATAAAACTTATCAAGGGTTGTTGTGCCGTGAGGAGGGAGAGTCATAATCTAGTGAAAGATGAAACATGAAACAAGTTTTGTCTGGTTCAGTGACCATTACTGGCTGTCACATCCAGGCTGTTTTTGACCATCTTTTTTGAGAATCCCCTCAGAACTTATGCCTCCACACATAAACACAAACGACACACTACTTTCTTATGTGCATGTCAAAACAAGAACAATATTTGTTAAGGAAAACAGTTATGTACATTCTGCTTTTAACAAATTAAAATCTTGAGTAGTTCAAGTTGTTGATGTCGGTTGTTATCCTTGTGGTACATATAAATACTGATCCTTGTGGGAAACATGCAATTTGTCCTATATATCAGTCAACTTGTTCTCCAGCACAGTCTTTCTCCCCTCAGCTCTATAGCACACCAGACCTTCACCAGATGACAATCTGATTTTAATGACCTCCAGACATTTGTTATTGCTTAAAAGCTCAAATATCCAAAAAGACTTAATATATACATGCAGTTCATGCAGTTCATGCAGTTCACCTCCCTACTCAAAAAGTAACATGATTTAGAGTCTGTTACTTTTACAGTTCTGTGATCTTATAAAACTCCGTCAGCACAGCAGTGGGTTGAGCCACACTCTAATGTTATCATGCTAACATGCTCACAATAACAATGCTAACATGCTAATCCCAAGCATGTCTGATATTTAACAAGTTCACCATCTAAATTTGGCATGTTAGCGCACCTACATTTGCTAATTAGCACTAGAGTACTGCTGATTTATAGATTTGCAGGTTGTTAAAAGTTTTTTAAAACTAATGAAGGAGCTGTGTAAAAAGTCAGAGGATAATCTCAGTCTTTAAGATTTATTCTGTGAGCTCGAAGGATATCTGTACCAAGTTTTATGACAACACATATGTTAGTTGACAAGACATTTACAGTTTTGCCAAAACTGTGAATGAACTGGGAAACTTACTGACATTTTCATCACTATACTGCTGTTATGGTTAAAACCCTAAAACACGAACCTCATGGAGAAACTAGAGGAAAATTTTTCCCAAGTCAGTAGGTTTCATTTTAAGCTCATACAGTTGCTCCTAACCTCGCACAACTGGATTCGATTTACCAAGCTACCATTTAATCCATTGCAGTAGACAGTTAATTGTACTCTTTGGATTTAATTCTCATCACTGACATTTAAAAGGCGTCACTGTACCCATGTTTTCATTTGCAAGACCTTGCCATCTAACTAGCTCAGATATTTAACTCACTTAAATTTTAAGTTAACTACAATATCACCAGTGTATTGTTTGTTTTCTTCCTTGCCAAAGATAATACTGATTTTAAAAAGACTCTCTGAAAAATTTAAGTTCACCAAACATGCACCCTCACAAACTGTCCAATCATGTTCACTGAGAAAGTCACATGTTAACTCTTTTATAAACACAGAACATGCTGTATACACCTCTACAAATAGTTTAGATGTTTACCCCAATGCAGTTAAAACTCACTTTCTCTGAGCTGACCTCTGAGTCATTCACCTAACACCTTATTTAACATAAAGTTGTGTTAATTTATGGCGTGCTCCAGCTTTCTCCATGGAAACCATATGTTTTGGGTCACAGTCTGCTACTGATAAAATGAGTCGAATGCGGTCTGTTGCTATGGGGATCAAATCTTTGAGCACTCAAACACATGGACTAACACGCCTCCCCCTCCCTCCAGTGTAGCTCCACCCCCCTGTGTACCCAGCAGAGTGTCCCTCCTCCCGCCTCCCTGTTTCACATTACGACCATGGGCGTCAGTATATTTCACTTTGAAATAAGAGTCAAAGAGGAATGGGGATATAACTGTCTAGAAGATTTATATAAAATGTTATCTCGTTTGTCTTTGTCCCCTTTTTTAGTGCTTTTTATTATTTTTGCAGTTTTTGAGAGTATAATAACAGGATAAGACAGCGTCCCTCTAATCAGTCTGTATGATCAGCTGGCTCTGCCCTTTCCTAAGAAAAACATCCCAAAATCTTGGTTCTCTTCAATATTATGCAAATAATATACAACATTATTATATACATATAATATACAAATATTCAATGAAGCCTATAAGTAAAAAAAGTCACATTATACATTGAATCATAATCATTATATTCTGAATAAGAAAAACTATATCATAATGTGGTTCTGCATTAAATAAACCTGTCTGTCTTGTGAACTGGTATTCAAATATAGCCTATTTAAACCTTAGTAATACAATATGCCATTAAGCAAGAACGGGTTGTATGAGACAGGACATACAACTAACAGGCAGGTATTTTTGTGTAATATTATACTGCAGATAGCCTTAAGCAAGCAGATAGTAGATCAGTAGTGTGCACAGCATAGGAGCCTATTTGCAGGTGCAGTGTCAGACCAACAACAAACTTTATATACATATAAGTATGCATATCATTATGTGCCAGCTTGGGTCTTGCTTGCTTTGGCCTTAGTATGTAGCTGGGTGTGTCTGTGTTTAAACTCACACAAAAGATATACAAAGCCTGATTTCAGTGTTTAAATTGGGCCCACTCTAATGTTTGAGTGCTGAGTGAGGCTGTCTTCATGTCAGCGTTATGTGGGCTAATTTGGGTTAGAAGACAAAATGGTGGCCACTTAATGTGGGTGGCAAGGGTGAGAACAGAGTTACATAACATTCTAAACCACATCTTATCTATTGTACTTTGTATTTTGCCATTGACTATATGTTATGGTACTGTGGTGAGTGATTATGAGCTTTTGAAAGAACAGCAGACCCCATTAACAGACTCGTTTGAAACATCTCCTGTTCGAAATATGTTGGTTGTAAATAGTGGACAGAAATTTAACACATACGCTTTTCAAATGATGGTCAACATTTTGAAAAAAAACACTTATTCACTTATTGGCAGAGACTCGGTTTTGGAAGGTCAATGGTATGCACTCATCCGTACACTAAATATGAAGCTAAAGCAAACAGCTTGTTAGCTTAGCTTGGCATCACAACTGGAAGCAGCGAAATCAGATGGTTTTACTCTGTCTGATTAAAAAAACTCTGTCAACTACCATCAATGCCTATTAAAGAACATATTAGAACTATTATTTAACCTGAGCAGAAACAAAACTGATCAAACAGGTTTCATGGAGTTTACTTGTTTGTATGTCTTGACAGGGTGCAGTGACTTCCCAACCACTCTGCTGGTTACCTAACAGTTTCATGGAAGTGCCATGACTCCAAAAAAGATACAAGACATTTTAGATAATGCTGCTATGGAGATTTTTTGCTGCTTTCCCCTGTTTCCAGTAACTCCAGGCTACAGTAGCTGTAGCTTCATATTTTGCATTCAGACGTTAGAATGGTAACTGAATTTTTTGTATTTTCATGATAACAAACTATTCCTTTGAGATTGCTTGTCCTAGAGTTTTCAAATGATACATTCCTCTGGAAAAAATTCAAATGACATCATTAGTTTTAACAGCCAACAAAACTTTTATTTCCTTTTGCTTTTATTAATTGATTTTTTAATAATTTATAAACATGTGTGGTCTGTTCTACAGTATGTGAAGCCATTTAACACAGAGGAGTATGCAGAACAGATACTAGTGAGAGGTTTCTTTGTGACAATAAAGGATATGAAAATGTGTGTGTGTGCACTCCTCCAAAACTACAAAGGTTGAGTGTGTTGGGTTGCAGAAGCATACTTTCTTACAAATCCTCCTCACCGAGGGAGAGGATAACAGAGTTATGAGAAAAATGCTGAAAAGGGCAAGCAGGGCTCCCAGTGTGTTCACCATAAAAGCACAAAGCTGGACTTTGAACACAGTGATGAGAATCACAAGAGAGTAAAGACTTTATTCAGGACACGTGCTTGAAAAATTGATATAAATCCAAACAGAACTGTTGCATGGTTTCAAATTCAATTATGTTTGTGTACTGAAGTGGGGAATTTATCAAAGTTGTCTAGCAAACTAATAAACTATCTACGGTGAAAGTTTGGAAAAACTGGGACATCACTATCAGAACAGAATTCCCTGTGGTTTTTTTGAAACGGATGATTAAATTTCAAAAGTGTGATACATAATATATG
Source organism: Acanthurus leucopareius (assembly GCA_029814765.1). Lineage (NCBI taxonomy): Eukaryota > Metazoa > Chordata > Actinopteri > Acanthuriformes > Acanthuridae > Acanthurus > Acanthurus leucopareius. The sequence continues at coordinate 2,229,707 of JAQMCX010000002.1, forward strand.
CCTGCCGGTGTGACAAAGAAAGATCACAGAATTAATATAAACACAGGGATAAAGGGTATTAATACTGTTATTGTGCTCCTGCTAAGGTGTGGTACTTTGGCACTGGCACAGTAAGAAAACACTGATAACCTGCATTTTTTTGTGGTTGGTGGAACACTAGCCGTATCAAACAGTCTCTGAGGTTTTTACTGGGAGTGTAAAAGCACATTTAGTACTTCTGATTCCTGTTTGGTCCCAAGTTTAGTTGTATAAACTTCACAAATTAGCCTGTACTTGAAAAACATTACTACTCTGAAATCCTTAAAGAACCTTGCTGTTGGCATCTCAGAAGCAGCATTGATCCCCCCCAAAAAACATAACTTGAAATGCAGTTATGCAATTAGGCTTTAAACACCTTCCAAAGTAAGCAAAATTGTGCATTGGCACGATGAGAGGAGAACAATAAAAGAGAAACACAATGGTGTAGGCAAACAGCAGGCACTCACGAAAGGGAAATAGGGCTGAAGTGACTCACTCCCTCATGGCTACTACAAAAAAGAAGTGGCACCACATACAAAAATCATCTGAACATCTCCAAATCTTAGCCTCAAATCGAGAGCTATGCTTCCTGTCCTGACCACGAATGACTCATAAAGAGCTATTATATGTGGAACGGATAAAATTCTGCGCTTGCTCTCTGAGTTTGCAGACTGTGGCGCTGCACTCGGTTGCTTTAGAAACCCTAACCCTAGCCCACAATCTAAAAATGTCAAGCAACAGAATATATATGATACAATAAATGAGCATAATCAAAATCTTTGAGAAAATAATCTACTAAATGCACAAACATACCAAACTTAGAGGCAATGCCTTTCACTTTTTATACCCTTTCTCTCTGGTTGGGAACAGTGGGCAGTCCAGAGTAACACCAAAGAGTCTTTGTGCAGAAGATGGTTTACAGCAGAGGAAAACTTTCTGACTGCATGCCCTGCTTGAAAAGCAGGTATGATGGCAGAGGATTGGAATGCACCAGAATGGGCAAAAGGAGCACACGAAGACAAGGAATGGCAGCTAAAGTTATTGGAGATGGAAGGGAGTGACTGTAGGAGTGTGGATTTGTGCAGAGGGAAGGAAAACGGGTTTTGCAGGATGGATAGGAGATAACCTGACCTGGCAGCAGGACAGAGGGATGATAGGTGAGGTCAGGAAGGTTTGGAGGTTAAGAAACAGCAAAAACGTTCTGTAAGGTGAAAAGGATTTAGAAAAACCATGATTATATCAATACTTTTTTTTTCACTCAACGGTGGTTTCAGTTGTGGTTTCATTTGCGCCACATCCGTGTAGATATTCTGTGATGCGATATTTTGCTCTTTGGATCTACTGCTTTTCGTTTTATGCGCTAAACTTTGATGATTACATAATGAGCTCTGCCAGAAAGTGTATGATAAACACTACATGTGGTGCCTGAACACACCCAGTAGACACAGATGTAAGGTTTAAGCTGCTGCTTTTGCTTAGCTAATGTAGTGCTCACGTCATGTCATCCTGTGCAGATACGGTTAGGGTGATACTTAAATGTTTCAGGAAAATTTATTTAGAAGAGGAAGCGGCCTTTTTGGCCTTATGCACCACTGAGTAATGTAGATAGGAATGTACGGAGCCCCACCTCTGACACTATATCCAGTTCTCCTTAATGATTCAATTCTTTCTTGTTAATCCTTAAAATATAAAACTGAACTCTGAAACCCAAGGCTTGAAGAATGGTGAAACAGCTAGTCTATATCTGTCCGAAGGCAAAGAAATTTTGCCTGTAGGTACAAAGTGTTAAAGGTGAAGTTGTGGTTTGACATGTCCTTTTTTACGCCTTCAAACAAATCCAGACTAGCCCTCTTAGAATGCCTTCAGTCATAATGCTAAAAACTGCCATCCATCTTCTGGCTTTTGAGATCTTTTTGAGGTTGGTATCGATTTTTGCATCTATCTTGAGGCAAAAAAAGAAAATAAGTTTCATGTATCGAAAAATTTTAAGCTATTCCTTATAGACTCAAAGTACTAGCATCACAGTAGCATTGAATCAGAGACAACTGGGGGTGCTAGTGAGCACCATGAGAGAGAGAGAGAGAGAGAGAGAAAGAAAACTCACAACCTCACAAACTGTTTCTCAAGCTAACTATGGGGTAGGGAATACAAGCATGGATTACGGGCATTGGAAGTGGAATGAAGTGAGAGTGCAATAAAAAAGAGAGAGTCAGAGCCAAACAAGAGCTTCAGTGTGGAGGGAGAGCAAGATTAATGGGTTTCAGGGAAGAATGTGAGGTGTCCAATTCCTCACTTGTGTTCTGTCCACAACCTATAATCCTGTTCTCAAAACTGACTGAAAAGAAGGCATTTCAACCTGAGCATGAGTGGTTGCTATATATCTCTCCATCTCCAAGGTCAAAGCTGTAGTGATTTTTTAAAAATGCAAAGAAAAAGTGAACTTTAACACATAGTAACACCTCTCTGATGAATGTTGACTGAATGGAATGCAAGGGGTCTGAATGCTTTGTTTTTTGGTAGAGGTCTGGTAGAGCCCTGACATCCATGTTGACCAAGAATGAAAGTGAATGGATTTAGTGAATTTATAGTATATCAAATTAATTCTGGGCTGCTGTGTGAAATTAGGTCTTTCCTCTTAATTTCTTGAAGATTCTTAAAACAAATATGAGTAAGTCATAAGTAAATTGGGGCTGTTTTCTAACTTTTTCTGTTAGCTGTCAAGTAAATTAGCTTGATATTTCTGCTGTATTTTATTCAACTTGCTTACTTCTTTTGTGTTCTCTTCAAAATGTTTCATAACTACTTTCTTGCAGTGAACTACCACACCTGGTTCAATGGTTTAGTCAGACATTTGGATTAAATTATGAGTGACCTGACCCACAGGGAGAGGACCCGTCAGGGAGTGGTTTGTGTGTGTGTGTGTGTGTGTGTGTGTGTGTGTGTGTGTGTGTGTGTGTGTGTGTGTGTTAGAGCAGTGAGAGACTATATTGTCAGCGTAGGAGGTGGGGGAGACCTTCTGCCCTGGACTGTGGTTACTTAATCTATTTGTTACAACAGGCGGAGAGTCTTTGATGTCAGTCCCATTCTTTAAACTTCTATCTCCCACCAAACCACATGTGCATTCATATGGAAACTAACTTGAATGCATGCATGAACATAAACAGGACATGCAGGTAATAACAATAGCAATTGACCAAACTACTCCAACCCTGATAACCTGTTTGACCACTTGAACTCTTCTGCTCTGTTAGTCCATTTGTGTGTGCATGTGTGTGTGTGGTTGTGTGTGTGTAACCTTTCACATCCGGTCACACAGGTTAAAATAAAACACACCCACAAACTAGTGACTATTCTGTGGCAGTGGATGTGATGATGGATGTTATTGGATTTTGGTTTGTTGCCCAACAGGTTTAACAACCTGCCTGAATTGGCTCAACACTGGATTAGCAGTTGAACAATGTTTGTGTGTGCGTGTGTGTGGGTTTGCATGTGTGTGTGTGTGTGTGCATGTGTTTGTGACTGCGGTTTTATGTGTAACCTGTGTGTGTAAGGGGTTAAAAGTTAAGATCCAGGATCATTTTCCTACAGATATTCAGAAAGATGACAAGAAAAAGTGTTACTACTAAGATTTGCTCATTAAATACGAGATAAGATAAACAGACATTTGTCTCTCTACAGGGTTCAAATTTGTTTACATCAGCCTAATTCGTTCTTTGACGTAATGGCAGAGGAGTGGAATTTTGTTTGGGGTCTTTTGGAGTCAACATCACCACATGCAGTTAAAGTTTGAGAAGCAACACAAGGTCTAAATGACATCTGACAGCTTGAGGGACTGGATTTTGTTGTGTAACAAAATTATGTAACTCTCACAACTTTTCATTCTGCCATAATATTCTGAAAATTTTTCCCACCAAGAAGGAAATGTTGCATTCCAACTGCAATAAAAGACTATTTGCATTTACATAATTCATCTTCTTTAATGATCAATTGTCCATTCCATAACAATATAAAGTCCCCTGCAGTGATGCTTAATGTAATATGAAAAGATGGATGTAAAGAACACATGTGTTGCATGTATGTTGTGTTGTTATGTGTATTTGCATGCTGTGTGCATGCACACTTCAGTGTGATAGTGTAGTGTTTGTGAGACTCCGTGTAAGCTATCACATGACCGCTGCTACTTCAACACCTTTTGTGGTCTTTCCACCGACAGTGTCAATTATTGATACACGTCTACACCTGGTCAGTGTGTTAACACCCTCACATCCTCCCACAAACACATAAAAGTGCCTTTCACAACTTGCATTTCAACCTTATCTAACAGTGTTTTCCTAAGAAGAACACACCCTGGTCAAAGAAGTGGTGAAATAGTGTTTGGCATGTGAAACAGATGGACATTTTTCAGGAATATTTTTCTTTCTTTAGTATTCTGCTTGCCTGCTACAACTGATGTAGACTGATGGTATAAGTCTGCCACTGGGTGACTTTCTTGGTCAGTTACTCCTTACCATCTGGTATCTGCATGTTACCATTATCACAATCTCCTCCAGACTACTTTTTTTCTCTCTTTAGCAGAGTGATAATAGGCACAGCTGTGGGGTTAATGCTGGCTGCAGGAGGCTAGTTTTCTGCAGATGCTCGCTGCTGCTGTTGCATTTTTGGAAATTTTGTTTTGCTCATGTGCTAGCTCTAGTACCAATGGCATTGCAGTCACAATGAAAAAGTTGGTAACATCACATGGGTTTGCACCTGTTGTGTAAATGCATGTCCCCTGAGGGGTTCAGCTGCTGCAATTATGCAGATTAGTTGGGGTAGAGCAGTATTTGTAAATATTTTAGTTTAAAGTAGGCTTTTTCGTACATATTTTGACCTTGAGTATGAGTGCATAGTGCAATAATCACAGCCCATTAACTTTTGACTTTTAAGTCTCATTCAGTCATTCTCTACTTCGCACATAACAGACACTCAACAGATTCTAAGAAATTATTTATTTCATCACTTGTACAACAAGAATGTCATGGCTGTGTTACAAACAAAAAGTATGCCTTCAAAAAAAACTAATTTTATCAATGCATTTTTGGAGTTTTTGAGTGCACTACAGTAAATAGAATACAAATTTACAATTTCAATCATTAGTACATTACATTTTTTACAAATCAGATTTGTATAGCCAAAAAAGATGTAAGCTAAAAAAGATGTGATTTTGGACTCAGGCAATATGAGCTAATATTAGCCAGAGGTTCAGCGCTCTATGCTAGCATGGTTTTGATGGGTCACCAGTTTAGCAGGTAGTTTGCATATTAAGATAGCCCTCCAATATTAACTAATAGCTTTGGTTGCACTGGGCTCCGGTCAGCAGTTATTTCCTTATGTTAATCGATGAATGTCAGAATGTTAAGTACAGCTAGCATCTTTTCGCTATGTTTTTTGTTAGCTTTTAACCAGCAGTGGCTGACACAGGGTTAATGGTTGCACTTATACAAACTTTCACTTCTGTATTGAAAAGTCCACTCATAGCCGAAGGTTTCAGGTCTCTTTGCCTCTCAATGACATTTTGAATTGTAACGTTCTAAATCGAGCATAGCCAGCTAACATGTGATTTCTAATTTTAGTGGAGTGCATAGATATCTCCCCCTTAAGTGGTGGAATGTGAAAACACCTTTCCAGTGACAAAATTTGAATTTCATTCATCAATCATTTTATAATGCAAGTCAGCAGAGTCAAAGTCTAACATTTATGAAACATAAAATAAGCAAACCACATTTTTCAATGAAGTAGATTAATGGATAAATTGATGGGATTTCCATGATATATCTTTGTATTGTGATAATATATCAGTATCTTTATTGTCTTTTAAAATGTACACTCTACGTAAAAGGGGACCGTGCTGTCTTTCAACACGTTTATAATGTTTGCTTTACATATTTTTAAATATTTATCACAGTGTATGGGCCAATTTTTGGCTTGTAGCTCTGTTTGTGCAGTTTTCCCTTCAGAGAAGTTGCCCTGACTGCATCACTACTCATCTAGCTTTTTCCTTCTTTTAAAGACCATCAGATGCGATGCGATTTGTCAATATTAACTCCGCCTCTTTTGACTCCTCTGAAGTATTAATATTGTCTTTTTTTTCCAATTACACTGTGCTGTTACTGGATTATGTTGCACAACACACTGCACAAGCCTTTTTGCATTCTTGCTATCCAGGTTTCACAGCTAAATCCCCTGCACATGCAGCTTTGAAGAAAATTAAAGCAGGTAGACAGGTTTAACAAGAGGAGCCTCAGGGAAAATCCATGGAGATCAGATAGAGAGGAAAGATCGCTCTAAAGGCTAAAAACAAAAAAGAGTTAAGTGAAAGAGAGATAAGAGAGCAAGACAATGAGATTTAAAGGGGTGGAAATCAAATAGCTCAAGAGTGAGAGAAAGGTAAGAGAGTGGGCTATAGTGGAGCAGGGAGGGGTGCAGTGTGCAGACCTGTTATTTCCTACCCAGTCAGTATGCTGTGTTGAGATAACAGATTTACACTTTTTTTCAGCAGCATGTGGGAATGCACAGTTTATTTTCCCTGTAAGGCATTGTTTTGGAAACCAGTCACAACACCTTTAATGTTGCTGGCTTCCCCGCCTCTGATAAGAGCGTTGGTTCCAAGCACACACACCCACACACACACACACACACACACACACACACACACACACACACACACACACACACACACACACACA
>JAQMCX010000002.1:2236549-2246967 GCA_029814765.1 Acanthurus leucopareius
ACACACACACACACACACACACACACACACACACACACACACACACACACACACACACACACACACACACACACGCCCACCCATGCCCACACTTTCAATTCCCACAGAGGGACTTTCTGTCCACGGCTGGATGAATGTGTGTTTTTCTCTCTCTCTCTCTCTCACACACACACACACATGCACCTATTCAGTCGACCAAAACTTGACCCACAACAGAGAAGCCCACATAAGCACTAAGATGTGAAGCGAACATTACATAATAAAGGACAGCACTTCATAAAACACACCCTGAAGGAAGGAGTGCAAAGGTCGGGAAAGATTAAAGTGGAACCAATAATCAGTCGGTCACACTTAAACTGCTACCTCCACCTGTGCACCAAACACCTGCACTATACTGCCCCCTTCTGCTGTAGCTGGTTCTATAAAAGTGAAAACCACTGACAGTTGGGCATGCTTAAGTTTTTTTTCATTAAAATATCCCATCAAAACAGCACAGTTGCTGTCTGAATAAAATTCAGTCTGGATTGTTTTTCAGTCAACTGTTGCAAAAAATTTGCTGGTGCTCCAGTACTTCCTCATATGGAAATGCCCGGCTGGTCTGTTCAGCACAGTGGCAAAGAAAATGCAGCCATTGTGTGGATCAGTTGCATGTGTTTGCATGTAATCCGACACCATTATGTAATGCCTTCCTTGGGAGACTTGTGCATAGGAGGGATGAGATCCCAGTGATGTTAAGTCTGCTAGTTGACCAGAGAATGAGCTGGATGTTTAAAGCAATGAGCAACATTTCCTATTTTGACAGGAAGTTGAACTTTTATCCATTTTTGTCAGTGAGTCAGTTACAACGTCCTGTTTCCATGGAGACTGGTGCGTTCCACCCATTGTTTCATGGGAGATTGACACAGGCATCCATGACTAATTATTTTCATCCAGCTGCAGTTTGTTCTAACTCAAGGTCTCTCTTTTCGTTATTGAGTAAACCACTGGTCAATGATTGAGGGGTAGCAGTTTTGTGTTGCCTCTGTGGAGTGCCAGCAAAGCAAACAAGTGGTTGTCATAAGAGTGACATCATTTCGGTGAAACCTGCCTTCAATTTGTCCGTCACTGTTGCAATAAGTTTTCACAAGCAAAATAACCTTAGTCTGGGGAAAAAAAATCAGTGTATCAAATTGAACCACTTTTCTGGTCTAATTTGTTGTGTTGTACACTGGGAACCAGACAGACAGACAGACAGACAAACAGAGACTTCATTGAGTTATATAAAGTAATCACGTGGTGATAGTTTCAAACCCTTATGTTTGGGGTTGTCACACTAAGTGTGTCATTGACCAAACAACCAGGAATTCCTCCTGACTGAACGCAAAACTAAAATTAGCATAATATAGTCTTCCTTCCTTCATAGTTCCTCTAATGCTACTGTCTAACTGGTCAAAAAGCTGTCCTTGTGCAGACTTCTTATCAGTTCTTTTGTTATGTTTATGCACAAACAGCACATTCCTGTGGGGGAGACGGGTGTGCAGAACAGGATCTGAGCAAAGCTCTGCAGCTGGAAGGTCAGGAGGAGATGGAGGGAGAGAAGAGAGAGAAAATGAAAACACAAAGAGCCAGAAAATGATTAGAGGACTCAGAGTGCTGCACACAAGGTCTGGTTGGGATGAAGGGGAGGAAGAGAGGGTGTAACGCAAAGGATAAAATTGATGGTCATGCAAAGGAAATGGGAGAAGACACTGAATACATCAGGTTTTTGTAAGCTGTGGTTATAGCTTGATGGCAGAGAAGGAAAAAACTAAGCAGAAAGGTGATAGTAGGAAGGAAGAAAATGAGACCAAGGACAGTAAGAGACCAAAATAACAGCTAGTACATGAAAGGTCACATAGAAGAAGACATAAAAGAAGATATAAAAGATTTTTTAAAAGGAGAGAGTTTAAAGCATGAGGGAAGTGAGACAGTTTGGAAAGGAAAAGCAGGCGGGAGGCCTGGGTTGGGCTACTTCTGCATTCTTCCACAAAGTCTCAGGCCACCATCTGCCACTCCCAGCTCAATGGTCAAGAGAAAGACAAACTGACAAGAACACACCCAAAAGCTACACGTACAATCTGTTAGAAGGCACACAAAAAACTGAACTCAACTTGATTCATCTATGCATACCAAATGAATGCAGGAAGTACACTCACATGAAAAGAGTCCACACTGGTGTTTTGACTCCACATGATGAGTCATATTTTCAAGGAGTATTTTAAAGGGGAAATTTGTAAAATATGGCAAAAAGTTGTGTTAAAAAATTTGAAGAATGCACTTACATTATCAACAGAATGTAGAATTAACAGTTTTGATGTTATGTCATACATGTCTTTGTATTTTGTTGCCAAGATGTCTACAGGAATTAGCATGCTAACAAGTTTGCCGCTGCCTGTTCTGTCTTAAGCTTAATCGCTTTGTAAATTCATCTTAGAGTACGCCTCACTGGAACTCGAGAAAGAAAAATGAAAAGAACCAATACCAATACCCGCTGGTAGACGCTAGCTACATTTAAGGAAAGCTAAATAAGAGAATAGTGAGCAGCAGTTAGCTATCAATGGGATCATATGCTGCATCCCATGTTACACAATTTCTCTCTAAGCTGCTCGTTGATGTTATTAATTATATTCTGGTTTGCATTTCCTTGGGGGCAGGGGCTACCTTTTGATGGTTCTATTTTTTTTAGATGATTACTGAATTTTTTCATTTTGACCAGTTTCGTTAGTTTCGTCGAGAATTTTATTTGATCTTAGTTTTAACTTAACCTACTATATTACAAATAAAAAACATTTCCCGCCCTTTTTTTGGGACAAGTGTTCATGAGGGCCCTCTGGTGGCCACAGGGACCCTTAACAGGCACAGCTCTGGCTTTCCAATAGCTGCATTGACTGTATTCAGTACTCCAGAAGTTCAGACCTCACAATTAAGCTGCAGAATTCACACACACCTTCCAACGCTGACAAAGGCAGGCGAATCCTGAGTGTTAGATTGCAGTGGTGATAATAACTCAGCGAGAAAGACAAATAAATTGTTCAAAAAATAAATGTAAAAAATGTATAATGATTTGAATGAATAAGTGAATAAAACTACTTTAGAGTCAACTGGAGTTGCTTTTCTGTTGGAGGCAAAACATGTCCCAAAGTGGAAAACAGTTTCTGAGCTTTCTAGCTTAAACTTCACAAGATAACATAAACGTTACAGCACTATGAGCCTGTCCAAATGTTTGTTTTAAAGGGACAAATGTCTAATACTGCTAATGTTACCAAAGCCTTTCCATGTAGGCTTGTTGTAAAAGGGGAAGCACATTCTGTATTAACCTCTGTAGGCTACAGGGAATATAATGTCCTCCAGTCAGGAGCACAACAAGGTTGACAGCAGGTCTCTAAGCTCTGGCTGCTCTTAAATGTCATAGGAAACACCCACAGATGCTTTGAGCTTAGATGCAATTCCCACTATGCAATAAAACAGTTTCGTCCCTCTTAGAGATGAGCAAAATACCGACAGTTATTTTGTCTCACACAAAACATTTTAAATTTCACTTCAGTTTCAAAGAAAATATTTATTAAAGCATCTCTTTTCTATTGATTGATTTACTCTAAATATTCAGTGGTAAAGTCACATTTTCGTGAGTCACAAAGCGTTTCCATAGCTCTTGTGCTTGCAGGGAGGGGGGACTCAAAAGGTTGGTGTATGGCCTGCTGGCTGCCTGTCCGACATGCCAACATATGGTTGCCAGACAGACAAATTCCTCTAGGACCAGACATCAGCACCGTACGAGAGGTACTGAAGTGCAAGAAGATTGTATTTTTGTATTTTCATACTCTTATGCTGCAGTTAGTGAGCATATGCAATATTTATCAATTCCTAGAATTGGCTTTTCACTTTAGCTTTATTTCTTTCCTTTGCTGCCTCTTTTTGTCCTACTGTCTCTCTTATGTGTGAAAGTGGGTGTAAGTACCATGTGTTAGTGCACTTTAGTGTGTTATGCCTGCAATTTATAGATGTTATGAAGGCCACAGTGAGCAGTGATACGTTTCCCGCCATTCGGAACAAATTAGAGCCATAACGGCCACAGTGGCGTGGCATGGAAAAAAGAATGGAAAGACAGACTCAATAGGAGTGGAAATCTGTAGGAGGACGTAATGGTTTCATATGGTCGTTATGTGCTGAAGGGCGGTGAGGACATGGGGGGAAGGGGAAATGGAGGGTTTCCTTGCTATGGGGATATCCCCACTCAAAAAGGATTCCCCTAAGTGGCCTCCCTAACTGCACGTTTCATTTACTGCGCAATCTACGAAGCGGCATCTGGTCAGCCAGGACGTAATTACATGGGAGGAATGAGTCAGCCACTGTACCTGAAATAGACACAGCCTGCAAAAGGACGTTAACAGATTGGACTGATATATCTTCAGGCGCTTGGGACCAACACAAACAAACAAGGGAAAAATAAATATAATGGCCAGTTGACTCATGCGCAAATACAGGCAAAAGGCCATCACCTGCCGGTGCTAAGTTCTGGCAAAGCAGGGTGCGACTACAAAAATCTGTTTACTGGTTTGTAGCCTGATCAACCACAGACACTGCAACTGGTTTAGCCTGCAACTTCACTGGTCATAGTTCATTAAAGTTGAATGTACATGAAGTAAAGATTTTTCTTTCCCATTGGAACCAGATGTTATATATTCACCACTTAGCTCACATTGACTGAATGTGAATGGAAGGAAAAGAGGCATCTGTTTGAATTTCGCCCATATTTGTCCTTGCAACTGACGTTAATCTTGTCATATGTTTTTAGCTGTACCTGAGTAATTAGTAGGACAGAACAAATCTATTTCTCGTTAATGACTTTTTTTATACAGACTTGTCTCATCATTAACAATGTCAGACAATCATAAGAGCTAACCAGCAGCTACAGCAGCTACAGTAACAGATTACTCCTGGAAGTCGCAGAGAACATAAGAGGCCAAATCAGAGAGCATTTTCTCCACAAAATATGATTCAGTTTCGCTTTGTTAGATGGAGGGCTGTAAAACATCACGCAGGGTAGCATTTGCTGACAGAAGCCACTGTAACCACAAGAGGCCTTTATGGGCGTTAAAATTGCTCTGTTAGTTTGGTGGACGTGGTCAGGCATGTGGCATGAGGTCAGGACAGTCCAACATATAATTATTGCACTGATGCAACGAGGCAGTGAAAAAAGGTGATTAATTTGGTGTTTGAACTGTGTCTATTTGGGTACTTTTTTTAACCATTTTGCCTATAAAATAAAATCTGACCTGTCTACAACAGCAATGATGTATGAGCAGGCCAAAGCAAAAAAAGAGACCTACTAGCTAAACTGCTACTGTCACCGTCAGCCTCACAAGAGGAAGTCACATTACATCTGTTTTGCAGTCCAGTGCAGAGTCCAGTCCTGCAAACAGAACATGCTTTTCACTCTTCAGGTTACTGTTTTACCTGTGTATCCTCAGTAATTATGTGTTAGGCTCGTACTGCTGCCAAAAGCACTGTGACCTACAGCCACTACTGTACCTGAATGCATCCTGTGCAGACTTTAGGAGGACTGAAGCTAATGGCTCTACTGCTGCTTTACCTACACAGACTGTGTTGAAACTGTGGAACATTTTGCAATGTAAAAGAGGCTTTAATTAATCAAGGGAGCATTCTGTTCCTAATAAATTCATCTTTTAGGACAACCCCAAGTTGTCCGGCACAGATAAAACCATGTAATTGGCTTCACATTTAAAAGCCTGAGTTGTGAACAGGAGCACTTGATTCTTACTCACATCTCAATCAATGGCTGATTCTTCTAAGAGTCAGACTTGGCCAGATTTTACATTCTTTCAGACCAGAAGTGGTCATCTCCCCCCCACCCTTCTTGTCTTTCTTTTTATCCTTGACTAAGACTGAGAATGCTTTGGAGAACTTCTTTCACACTGTGCCTGTCCACTCAAATGAACCCATTGTGTCCAAAAAGCATCCAGCCAAGTAGCTCAGACACCAGAGGGGAGCAGGCAAGTGCTCTGAAAAATTGGTCTGTGGCTACTGCAGTGTGTTCTTGCACACGCTTGTGAAATGTGGTGTGTCAACTCCACCAGGCATTTGCCAAGAAGCATCTATACAGGCCCATCATGCGTGCCCAGCGGGGCTGTAAAGTAATGGTCCGAGCAGAGCAGTTTCCCAAACAAACTCCTCAAATTTGTTTCTCGTCACCATGGTAAAGTGTGAGGCGGGTGGCGAGGGTTAGAGCCCACTTTGGAACTTTCCTCCCATAGCAGCGCTCTGCGTCAGAGGGAGGGATTCTGGGAGTAATTACTGAGCGGGAATTTGGGGTTTCGGTGGGGAAGAGGAGGAGGAGACACTGAGGCTAAGAATGTCTGCAGTTTGTGAAAGAAAGAAACTGAAGGTGAAAAAAAAGACATTGATTTGATCCTTATGTATTAACTATTGTGCATATGTGTAAAAAGAAAAACAAAACATCGCATTTTTTTTATTTGTCTGTCTCCTTGAGTCTTTTGAGTTGTATTTTATGAAGTTATTGCCTCTTAAAATGAGGCTCTGCGGCAGATCTTGGCCTTGCCCTCTTTTGAAATTGCTACTCCCATCAAGAGCTCCCTGAATACACATATAATGATCATCTATACTGAACCTTATAATTCACTTTAAATGAGCAACATATGAGTGTATGAGCACTCTTGTATACTGATGTATACACCCCGCATCCTACAGCACTTTCCCAGAACTGACACTCAGTTTACTCCCTCCTTAGAGCTCTTTATGGATGTTTTAATGACTCAGTTTTTTGATTGTAAACTCTCCAAATATTACACAAGTCTGTTTTTTTTCTGTGAAAGAGTAAATTCTTGAAATAATTCTACATGGACTTCCCTAATTGCCCTTTTATCAGTGAGCGGAGATGGAGGACTTGGGTCACATGACCTGAATCAGGTCACACTAGAGTCCAGAATTTGATAACTTTGACTCGACGTAAACTGATAAGACTCACTTGACTATGACTTGGTCTTTAACAGCTGTGACTTGACATACACTCAAGAGAGATAAATAATTAAGGACTTTTATCAAATAGCAGCATTTTTATACTGTTTGTTTTGTTTTGCTTGTGTATCAGAGATGAAACAAGCGTTAGCAGTTTGCCTTGATTTATCTCAATAACATGGGCAACTTGTGTGCTTTTCTCGCCCGAGTGCAGCTCTCCTGTCCAACTCTGTTGATTTTCATTTAAGAATTTAATTGAATGCCTCAAAATTTCAAATATTAGCAAGATTTACAAAGTGTAAGAAGACTGTGAAAGGTTTTGATTTGATTGACCACTGTGTTTTAACTTATTAAAAAGTTGAAATAGTAGTATAGTAATAGTAACTGATGGACTCGCTTGGGACGTTAAAGTTAAGACTTGAGACTTACTTTTTACATGTACACATGTGACTCGGTCCTACCTCTATCAAGCAGTACAAGTCACTGATTGGGTTTCAGTTCAGAAAACAAGATGTCTATAGTTAGAAAAGTCATTTTCTCCTTCATTCGGCTGAACTACATTTTCATAAATTCACATCGAAACCCTTTCTGATGCCAAGTCTCCATTCAAACACATAATCAAGTCTTAAGCTTTAATTTTTTTCACCTTTTCAGTTTTAAAAATCTTACAGGTTTTGTGCCAAATTTTGATATTTTTTTCCTTTAAAATCAATTCTTTTCTACTTTTAACTTTAAACATATAACTCAGCTGTTTGCAACACAGCATTGTTGCATATAACATATGACAGAATAATGACACCATATCTCCACCTTTCCCTTGTTAGCTTTTCCAGTGCTCCACCCTGAAAACTACATACCACATTTTTGACCTCACTCCTCCCAGGCTGGTAACCTTTGACCTCACCTTTTGTCTCTTCATCTGTCCACTCCTCCTGTCCAGTAAAGTTCAAGCCTCACAGCAATGACTAAATTGGAAAATTAATTAAGAAATGTTATGACTGAAATTTAAAGCCAGTTTTCTACAATGAAACACTACAATCTGGATACTATTAAGTTCAATCAATAAATGCCAGATAAACAGCTTTGAATCTTCATGTGTGAAATAAAATTCTGAAAAATATCTGCTACTTGTAATTTTAAATTGTCTTCCTGTGTTTCATTTTTTGCAATTTTATGTCTGTGATCGTTTCTCTCCTCTTTTTAGTTTTTTTTTACATTGGCAGCCACTCAGTGGGCCTGCTCAGTAATCCATCTCGTGATACTAACAAGCATTTTCTGACACTAGTGTGAAAGCACCAGGACTATGCAATCTAGGTGGGCTGTAGCTGTCTACCTGTAACCTAAGTGCTAATTTGAAATTACAGTTGTCATACTTTACTCATATCTACTTCACAAAAACAGCTGTCTGTCTTTTTTTAATTTTCAACCTCTTTCAACATAGAGCCTTAATTAAAACCCTCATAAAAGCTGTTAGAGTTCTTGTGTCTCATCTGAGCCATCTGTTGTTTTATCCGCCCCCTGCAGACCTGAACAGTAACATCTCTGGCTTCCTGGAACCGAGAAGCAGGCATTCCTTAAATCATGAGTAAACCCGGTGCACATTGTTTTGGTTTAACAGGTACAAAAGAAAAACACCCTCTTGTCATTTTCACACACGCACACACAGGAACAACAGCAGGCATTTCCCGATACCAGATTGTCTCATATCAGATGGTTGATTCAGCGGTGTCTGCTTCATGGCCCTGCACCTGGTAGGAATGTTCCACACACCTGTAAATTGGCTCAGCATGAGTGTTTTCCATCTGTGTGACCCCCAGTGAGTCATTCTGAGCTTCTTTATGCTTCTACAGTCTCACGATGGCATCGTTAGCCACACAGACAGTGATTCTCACTCTCAGACAGCAGTGTCACATAGATAAACTGCTGTCAGTTATTTCTTTATGGTGACACAGTGACACTGTGAGGAAGCCTGTGAGGAAGTTGTGACTGAGGGCCCTTGTGTCAGCGGGAGTGTTAATGGGAGTTCCAAGGGAATCATCTTTGGTGGTTTTTCCTCCTACTAAACAAGGTGTTGAGTGATGAATGGGCCAAGGGCTTGGTCAGTATCTTCCTCGAGGTCAGATACTAAACGATCTCATGGCTCGGCGGATAAATAGACATCTCAGTGGTGGTTTTCTGCGTCTGCCAGTGCAGCTTTGATTTACTGCTTTTTGTGGGTGTTCTGACCCTTAAGGTCAGCAAAAAAGGTCCAGCTGAACAAGAACGCTACAGTCTTGAGCCAGCCGCAATCGAGTTCTTTATTCGAGCAGACAAGAAGTTCAACTTGCAATCATAATCAGATGATTATGAGTCAAACTCATGAGTGTTGTAACTAAGCATTAGCAGCAAACACAACTTGTGAGCAAACAGAGCGCTGTACAAACAAAAAATGAGGTGGTTTCAGGTGACTTTCAGGCTGACAGATTCAAAACCATATATAGGCACACACGAGGACTGTTTGACCCGCCCACGCTTTAAGGGAAAGTGACACTATGGTGCAGCAGAATATTTGTCTTACTTCAGCTGTGACTGTCTTGTGACTTCCCGGAGTCAGCATACATTACGGTCAATGGCATAATTACAGGAGGTTGATAAGGCTGGTGGAGTAGAGTAAACATGGCCTTAGCATCGCCTCTCCTGTGCCGGGCATAAAACACACTGAAGACAGGTGCCAATTTTGAGGTTTTTATCAGTGATGAAGGAATGTCATAAGAAAATCCATGTATGTGCTAAATAATTCAGATATTTTAATAAACATTGTTATTAACTTTCCCAAATCATGCCCTCAGTTATGTCTTAGTTTTGGTTGTATTTGAACAAAGGTGTAACTTATGGTTCTAGTTTTGACTTTAATCATAACTTTCCCAGGAACATACCCATTTTTTTTCTCAAAGGAAATGTTTTAACTTATTTACTCATGGCTTTTTTCTCATCACATTCCTGGAGTATTTTTTTCTCTGCTGCAAGCTGTTTTTCATGCTTTTAGTTTAGTTGGGTAAATAAAGTCCTCTCGCAGTGAGAACAACTGAGAGCATTTTCACAATAAATGAAAAATAAAGAAAAAACGGAAAATAAAATAAAAATGGACTGCTGATTATTCCCAACACTGTGAATCGCTGATCTGTGGTGTATTCTAAGTTTTTCACTAATTTTTTTACATTCAAATTAATTGCTGATAAAATAAATCTTTAAAATATGTGTAATTAAACAATGGCGATAACAACATTAAACTACTTTCAATGAAACATCCATTGTTTGTTCATGCGTACATAAACAAACTGTGTTCTGCCACTTGAAGGAGCAGAGATTGGCTCAGAGATGGGGGGGGGGGGGGGGGGGGGGGCGTGGGGGGGGGGGGAGGTTCG